>JAWWEU010000005.1:23100900-23137312 GCA_035583155.1 Acropternis orthonyx | reverse complement strand
TGGGTGGTGGAACCCATGTGTTGTTGAGAGGGGGGTTTCAATAAGTTATTGTTGGTTTGTCTTTTATATCTATACATGCATGTTGTAAATTTGTGTAAAATATATGTATATATACCAGTTTCAGTTTTAAGTTTTTTTCTCCTCACTTCTTTTAACTGAAACTCTGTTGCATTAAGAAGTAGTTGGCATTTTGCCAAGAGTGAAACCAAAACAATAACATTCTTGGTGTTTCTGCCCGGTTTGATAAGGGACCCAGGAGTTTGGGTGCCTTCCTGGAAGTTGTTTATATAAATATACCTAGCTATCAGTTTTGTTTTCAGAACATCTAGAACTATAAATGTAAACAATGGTACAAAACTAGATGATGATATTAACCCTTCTCTTGACTGTCTTTGTGAGTTTGGATACCTTGCCTGTCCCAAAACCCCAGGAAAAAAAAGTATAGTTGGCATTTTGCCAAGAGTCAAACCAATAACAATATGACTGGATTTATCTTTATTTTACAGTAACTTTTACTTAAATTATGTCAGAAAATATATTTCCATAATCCTTTGATGATTTAGGGTCATATTTGACTCAGAGAAGGGCACCTGTTCCTGAGTGAATCCAATGAGTTGCATATATGAGTTTTTGAAAGAAGAAAGTACAAGCCAAATCCAGTGTTTGCTCTTGATGTTATTCCTTACTTAATCTGCCGCTGATGGGTTGCTTTAACTGTGTACAAGGAGTGGCTTTGTTACTGCTGACCTTAGGTTGTCTTTATTGATTTCTTTTTGACTTGGCTGCTTGGTTAACTGTCACTCACTGCTGAAAATACAAATGTTTTTTAGAAGCTTCTTTTTATCTTCAAAATAGTTACATTAGTAAATATGTTACCACATTTACAGATTTAAAAAACAAAACAAAACAAAAAACAACACCAAAAGTCTTCAAGAGCTGTTAGTACTGTCTAAACTCCTCTAGCTCACAGAAACATCCTTGCATTGATAGAACTAAGACTTACCACTCAGAAATGAAGGTTTTAGGGAGCTTTTAGTGTCCCTTTGCCCCTTTGTCCCCCATCAGAACAGTTAAATGAGAATCATTTGCTACCACACCTGAACATGCAATTTAGCAAAGCAAAGAACATTTTTAAAATAAATTCTTTTCAGGTAAAAGTCTTTGGTTCTTTGGTATTCTACCACTGCGTAAGGTCCGGAACAATGAAGACCTGGGATAGCCTTGGTGACTTGAAAATTAAGAGTAAATCCAGTTTTTATGCACATATTTAGTCTTGTTTCAACATATGTAAGTCTTCTTTACCACTTTTTTAAAATTTATTTTTACTTTTCTGAGACAAAATTGTCTCAAAGTGTTAAAAATGTGTTTTGGCTTATTACTAGAAGAAGGCTTGCTGAGAAAAAAATCTGCTAAATATTATCCTATGTCTGTAAGGAGAATTATAGAAATATTAGGGAAAGTAGGCAAGTATTAATCAATGCAGACACATCTGATAGAAATTCATTTTCTGACAGTATAAAGACTCATACTTCAGTGTTTAAATGTCACTCTGCCTTGTTTTCTTTAACTGATAACTCTTGACTGTAAATAAATGTCAGATTTCTTATATCAGCTATATATATTGAAGATTATTACTGATAAAAAATACAGTGATTTTCATTATTATACAAGAATTTGTTCCCCAGTAAAACCATAGCATTTTCTAAACTGTGTGAAGATTACAAGCTGCATTTATATACTGCTTTCTTGTGCAAATTACTTTCAAGAAAAAGAAAGAAATTAGAACCTCATGAAAGAACACTGGCTTGTATATGTGCCAACTTTCAGTGCTGCAAATGGTTCAAGGAGCTGATCTGCTGCTCGATGTAGTTCTGAGTGTGTCCCTTCTTTGATCGTTGAAAGGCTTTTGCTAGCAACAAGTTATGCTGAATTTAGAAAGGAAAAACTCCCAGGGGGTCTGTTACGAACAGGGATGTAGAATAATTTCTGACTTAAGATATCCTAAAAGAGGGAAATAAAACCCACAAGATTTTTGTTTTGTAAAATCTATCTAGGAAATAAATTTGAAATGATAATTTTCTAATATAGTCAACTCCAGGACAAAAAATGTATCCCTCTATATTCACATGCATATAGTTAAGGACTTTTTATAGCTTAAGGGATCCTGTTTGATGCGTTTTGGGGTTTCTTTCATATGTTGTAAAGTCATGAGGAAATACGTTTATGAAGCTTCTAGTGTGACAGAGCTAGAACTCTCAGTTTCTACCACACATGAATTAATAAATAATAATACAGAAATTTTTATATGCACCTGATTTTGCCAGCTACAGTGGGTGGCCAGACCAACAAGAGAGAAAAACAATGCAAATAGAACAGATTATATTAATTAATTTTAAAAAGAGGAAAAAGAAAATTAACAACAGCAAATGAACTTCTGTTATTAATTCTTAGTTCAAAATTTTGCTTAAAATTAAATTATTTCACGGATTTATTTAAAAATTTACTTATGCTGCAGAAACAAAACTATTTGAAAAAATAAATACATGAAACATTTTGCAGGTTTATCTTACATACAGTTACAAGTATTCTGCTGTTCAATGGCCCACAAAATACCTTAGCAAGGCACAAAAATTAGCTACTTTGCTTGTTTATATTTAAAAAGTAGATACAGATACTCTTACCATTGTTGTCCTGTGGACAGTTCAGCCCTTATAAAGTACTGGATGTGTGTGTAGGTGGGTAAAAGGAGGAAAAAAAAAAAAGTTTTGATTGCCAGGGTGGAAAAGAACATAGCAAAAAATGTGAAGGTTAAGGTAAAATCTCTCCAAATTTTTTGTACAAAAGGAAAGAAGAAATAAAGTCCAAGGAAAGGGGAGAAAATGATTTAGTATTATATTAAGATTTCTTAGAGATTATTACTTTTCTCTGCTTTTAGGAGAGCATAAGACTAGCAACATTCAGAAATCATACATTTAGTAAAGTAAAATGCAGCTTATATATACATATATATATATATATATATATATATACACACACACACACACTTGTGTCACAGTAGCTCATCTGTCTACAGAAAAAAATGTGCCTTTCAGAGTAAGATGCCTATATACTTTTGAGCCTCAGCTTCTACCAATATCCTGAAAAAAGAGTCAGAACATACCCTGACCAACCAAGAGAAGGGACTGGGAGAAAAGGGAATCTGCTAATGGCAGATACAATGCTATCCAGAGTATATAAGTAAACACCTTGCATCCAGGGATGTAGGCATGGCACTAGAGAGCATTAGAACAGCAGTCATCGGGGGGCTATCTGCTTTTGGGTAAAGTTCTCATACTGGGAGAAATGGCTGCACTCCTTGTGCAATGCCAAGGGAATTATCTGTTGTGAAGGAATGTCTGAGTAATTTAACCAAAGGGAACGACCACTGTGCAGGCAAGTGAGATACCTGAGCTTCACCTTTGCTCAGTTCTAAATTTCTTACTGTGCAGTACTGGCCAGCTGTTACCTCCAGCTGGGATCCATATTACCTCAAATCCTTTATTCAGCTTACATCACCCTTCATGTGAAAAATGGCTGGCAGGACTGCTCTGCTTTTCTGTAGTGAATAAAGATCTGATACAACATTATCCTGAGAAGAGATGACTGTGATAATTCCAGTGATTAGCTGAGTTTCTCTTCTACCTATCTTTCAAAACCTTAAGCAGAGTCCTGTCAGGCAGAGGCTAATTTCAGAGCTGTAGAGAATACACATTTTTGTCTTGCAGCACTAAGACTCCTGGGTCTATTTCTGCCTCTGTCTTTAGATGTGCCAGTTTCATCACATAGTACGTTATTTCTGGACAGACATTTCCTGTGGTCATCTTTGCAAATGGCAATGTATCTATCTGTGTAATCACCTTCTTTAAGGTGTGCTTTATAGATTTTTCACCATATGAAATACAACTTAACAGCAGGCTGCATTTTTCAATGTTTCATTTATTAGATCAGAATTAATAACACTGAGCTGGGTAAATACAGAAGACACAAAAATAAGAGGAGCCTCCTCACAGTATATATGTATAATTTTAGTCATGGTTGCCTATAAATAGTATTTCAGTAACTTGCTTACTTTAATTCATAAAGATACAGTTTATAGGAAAAAGTTCATGAGGTAGTACAAGAATATGTGAAGATTTATTTTAGTAAATATTGATTTATCTAAAGATAGAATTACAACATGACCTGATTTATAAGTGGAAATAAACTAAAAATAGTAAATGTAAAAGAGAAGTATATTAATATACCTGTCCTTTTCTATCTATTTCCAAACAACAGCTCTGTTTATACTGTGACCTCCCTTTCCCCTATTCACTTTGGAGATCCTTTTCTGTTTCCTTTGAAGTTTATGAAGATATTCCCATTGGACTAAAATAACTATTACTGATTTTAGAATCTTTTATACAAAAATAAGCATTTACTTGACTAGATCTCTACTTAAAGTTATAGAGAAGTCCCTTCTGTGAAATGAACACATGTAAAATGTCATGGCATTACTGATAGAGAGAGCTCTGCAGAATTCCCTTGCTTTCTTTCAGGGAAGGAAGTATCTTATGTAAATATGTCCATTTCAGAATTTCACTAAATTTCACAACCAGCTTGAGAAAGTGCAGTGGGACTGTAGCTTTTGTTTTGATGCTTGTATGTACTACTGACACAATTACACTTTTGAGCTTTATTTCCTGAGAGGTTAAATTCTTGTCTTATGTATTCAGTGTGATATAGCCTACACTGTCTTTGTTCCATGATTGTACAGAGATGAATATGCAGTGGTCTGTGTCTAATGGTGTGTTTTCCTTATGTAGTGTGTTGGCTTAAATCTGCTGTTTTGTAACTGGTGGAAAAGCTGTATCATCCTTACCTGACTGTACAGGAATAAAAATTTAGAACAGCCTCCATATTTGGACTGTAAATTAACATTTCCGATCCACACTTACTAGTTTCATAGAGCCTGCCCAAAGATTTTGTAATGAATGAAAGGGCTCCTATTAAGTGCCATAGTCTTTCACTCCAGTGAGAGGGATTTTTATTTCAATATGATGCACAGGAATGTAATTGGATTGGCACAGAGTATTTTTAATTCCACAGCAGTCTGCCCAGAACTCCTTTTACCACCAAAAGATGAACAAACCTCATTAATGGCCTGTCCATCGCATTCATTCTACAAATAGTAGAGCCCCTTTATAGCATTGTCACAAAATGCAGAACAAGACAGGATCCAAAGTCTCACCCATCATCACTGGACATTATTAAAAATCCCACATTAGATGATGTGATTTTGACAGTCCAGATTTAGAGATTAATGAATTAATCTATTACTTACGAGGTAGAAGGTGTGGGGGGGTGGTTTGGTTTCGGTTTTTACTGTAGCATACCAAAATGAAAGTATTCCTTAGTTCTTGACATAAATGAAGGGAAATATTTCAGGACTGTGAACAATTTTCAATCTGCTACTGTTAATATTATTTATATGACTTTATATAACATAGAAGCATAATTGGGTCAGAGTACTCTGTTATCTTACACCTGGACTTAAGCCATAGCCAGAAGACAGGCACACAAACACGTAGGTTTTTTAAGATTAGAGCTTACTTAAAAGCCTACTGTGTCGAACTTAGTCATGGTCATGCTGCAGTTTGATGTAAATTGCTCCATATTCCATACTCTACCCTCTCTGATGTGATACCCAACATAATGCTCTGTAAAAGAACAATTGCATGAAGTGCTTGAAATGCCTCCTTCTCTATACATTCATGTATACACTGCAGGTATCTGTATTGTGCAGATATCATGCATATAACACGTGATCTTTCACTTACTGGAAATAGCCTTTAAATTTGCATTGGTTACAAAGATCTAGAAAATAACTGACTTTCTGAAAGACTTGGACAACATCAGCTCCTGTTAAATCACAGGTCAGTGAAAAGCTGACTTCATCACTAAGTCAGTGCTGGCTTAACTTCTTTTCTTGGTATTCAGAAAAATGGTGTATGTATTTACCAGAGAAACAGACATTATTCTCTTTTAGAAGAGAAAATAAGGAGAGGTCTATGTCCCCATTCCCTCTGTTACACTAATTAACAAATAGCCCTAGCTAGACTCAAGGAGCAGAAAAATAATATAATCTTAGAAATTATGCTTCTCCATGACTAACACACTAGATATACACAAATGAATCTACGCAAAAAGATGTAATTTTATGAATTTTTTAAGTGAAAGTCTGGCTTTAGTTTAAGACAGTAGAACCCTTGTTAACGCTTTCAGTAGGCCTGGAATGTTATTACCTATATTAAGTTCATAATCACTATATATACATCCAGTATGAAAGTTTATGAGGAAATTCTAATGGCTCTTACAGTAGATTAAGCACCATTTCTACCATTTTACAGATTAGAAAACAGTAACATGTGAATGTCCAGCCAGAGGAGGCAAAAAAATAGTAGTACATCCTATCTCAAGTCTTTACTGCCTAGGTCAGTGTATTAAAACTTTCTGGGCCTTGTCTCAAAAAATCGGGGAAATATTCTGCAAGAAAAAAGTGTCTAAGTCTGTTTGGGTTTGAAAACCCCTTCTGGACATTTAGAAAACAGTAGGTTTGTGACTCCCCAAAAAACTGTTTACACGTATACAGTAACAAATAAACAAATAAGTGCTTTTGGAAACATTTACCCAATTTTTAAAGTACATTTTAATTAAAATGTCACAAGTAAACTGGTTTTAAGATGTAATCATAATGCTTTATTGGGGATGCTTGTGTAAGTAGTGGCTTTACACTATTATTCAGTAAAGATTTGGTAGGATCTTTTTCCTTATAATTGCAAGGCAAGGTTTCCTTTTGATTCATGACTGTAATTTCTATTAAAACAGACTTTATTTTCTGAGAAGATATGTTCTCCATTCTTCTTAAAAGCAAACAGAAAAAGGGGACTAGAAATGTTTAACTACAGGTGAAAGTAATTTTGAATCATTAAGTCAGGGCTGGGATTTCACTAATAGGCGTTAATTGCCTTGATGAGCTTCACCTGAGCCCTACCCTATATTTGAGTTCCTGCTCAGGCGCTCAGTCTCTTCTGGAGCTCCAGTGTAGGTGTGCTTACCTTCATATTCCTCTCTAGCCTGGACTGTTTGGGGTGGATTTCAGACCCGCATTGCAACCCCAGCTCCTGCACTCTTCGCCTGGCTAGGTGAACTGCTCCGTCTCCTGTCAGTGCCCAGGGCGGTGGGTGCACCCTCGGCATCTCCCTTCGGTGCCCACCCTGCTCAGGCTCCGTGAGTTACCTGCGCATCCTGGCTCTGTCCCCTCTCAGGGAGCAGCTCTGCCTTCCTGCTTCCACATGTGGTAAGTCTTTTCAGAAAGTATTACATAGTTAAGGCTTCAGCTAAGATTTTGCTAATGTTAGGACAACCAGAGTAATCAATAAATCAGGATTAAATATATCCGTTAGTTGGGTAGAGATATACCACGTGGAAAATGCAAAGCTTGTAAGTGTTTTCAAGCGGCTGCGGTTAAAAAGCAGGTTTTGATTTGGTGATTTATGTGATATAAATATTGCCATTTGTGTCCAAAGGTTTTTAAAATTCTTCATGTCTTCCTTTAAAGCAAGGAAATAGCAGATTTCGAGTATAACCACTGTAGCATTTGTTGAGCATTTGCATGTCTTCTACATTAAAAAAAAAAAAATAATCTGTTAAGTAGGTATTCTAAAGTAGCCATTTCTTTTTTTTTTTGTTTTTATTTATCTACTGAATACAAAGGAACAGTCTGAGATTCTGAGCCTGGCATAAAATATAGCATAGTTGTGTTTTAGAAAAAGACTGATTTTTTGATAGTTGGAAAAAAGCAAACACAATAACAGTGACAAAATTCTCCTAAACTAAATTGCTCTTTTTTTTGTTGGTTTTTTTTTTTTTTTTTCCTTCTCAACTGAAATAGTATCTTTAGTGGGTTTTAGTGCTTTTGGTTTTGGTTTTTTCCACTCCTTAAAGTTGTAAGAAATACAGAGTTTAATGTCTTCCATACACAGGATGAATGTGAGTCCAGGAAAGGATTACTAGAGGAACTGTTAAAATGAAAGCTTGACTGTATAGGGTTTTATTGGTTTTCCCAATTTTTTTCTCTATCATTACTGTATGATTAAAAATATTTTAGTAGTTGTGGCTTTCTTGGTTCTGAGCAAGGTACAATAATTTTATTTGACTTATGAAATCTAACTACTTCATATTTTATGCCTAGAAAATGTCTCTAAGTAAGAAAAATGTCACAGAATACTTCAGATGTTTTACTTCAATATGTTCATAGAAGAAAATATCACTTTGTATATTATCAAGGTCTGATTTATTTGAGTATTTATGCAAGAAGTTAATTTATTTTGAAAATTTCCAGAATTAACTGCTAATTTTGAGTTCATTCCAGTATAAATGTAATTTTATTTTATTAAACTTCAGGTGTCAGAATAGAAAATTGATATAAATTTAGAAATAGTCATTGACTCTTTAGTAGAGAACAGCACGAGTTAATTAGCTGCTGCTGAGGATAATTGTGACATAAATGATTCTGAAATATGAGATACCATGAGGGTAGTTTACAACTGTTGCTCCGAGCAGTTAATCAAAATTGTGAACTGCTGCACAAAGAGCATGTCTGTGCTTCCATTTGTTTGTGATTCCCTAAACTATTCATTTCATATAAAATATTACACTCAAAATCTAGTTTAGGGGCAAAGGAAAGCATGAATTATATATATGATATAATATATATAAAGATAAATGTAAAGAAATAGAAGATAGACACCTACTCAATTAGGAAAATTATTACAGCTGAACCAGGTGAAACAAAGCTGCAGGAGGCAGGTGAAATCAATTTCAGACAAAGCACACCTGAGAAACATCTGTTGGGAGACCTTGCAAGCTCCATAACAAGCTTATAAAAAATTCTAAGGCTTGCACCTGGCATCACTTTCAGCTTCACTGCAGATACTGGGCAGTAAGATCAGGTCTCCCTGGAGTGTATCGATCAGGTTAAACAAACAATGTAGTATTGCCAATAAAGACTAGTATTTGAGCCATACTTTGATACTACATTCACAAGTTTAATAGAAAGTGAATTCATTTCAGTATCTTGGCATATATTTAATTATGTAATCTTTTTTTTTTTTTTTTCCTTCAGTTGCTTCACATGTGGTTTTAGTGTGCCTGGAGGTATATCAGTGGTATTTTGCTATCAGTGATTGCTTCTCATTCTTTTGGCAAAGAACATTATCACTGCAGAGGAGAAATACAGCTGTATTTACTGTCCTATGATTTGATTTGGCAAATATATTTCTGTTTGCAGGCTGCCTTTTTTCACAAGGAGCATTTAGCATATCCTAACTACTTGGAATCTTGGGGAAAGCTCTAGCATACAGATACTGTAGGGCTGCTTTTTAGTATAGTTTATGCCTTGTCACAGTAACAGGTGCAAAAGTTTCTGTCAGATCTAGAATTACCTCCCTCAGTCTGTCAAGCTGCTTTTTCACTCTACCCTGATTTCCCTACCGCATTGTGAACTGAGCACTCGGACTTTGATATAGCATGAGGACATATTGATCCATTCTGTAAAGCTGTCTTCCATCCTCCATATTTTTCTTGTCTTTTTCACTCCTGCTCTCTCTCTTCCTCCTGTTTTTCATTATTACATTTTCCTTTGCTAGCCTTCTCTGCTGATTTTTCAATCTGAATGAACGAATGAAAATAATGTAATATGTAATGCAGAGACATCTAATGTGCATTAAAGCTCTTCTTTTTGATTTTTGAATACTAGAATAGCACTTTTTAGGTGAGCTTGTCGTTATTGTTTGTGTATGTGCTGCCTTTTCCTTCTTCCTTCTGTGCATATAAGAAATGAAGGGTACAAGTTTATATGCCTCAGGAGTTTCCTGAGATGAGACAGGCACAAAAACTGTATTTATTATCAAGACAGAATTCTCTTCTTATGTTTTTGGCTTAATACAAAAGAAACTTATTTTTGCATAAACAAAGAAATGGAAGAGGAAAAAATACTTGATTCTTGGTGGAGGAAGAAATATTTTCCCAGCCTTGTGCTGTGTTTAGTCTAAGATTTTAATTCCAGTTCTGCATATGCAAAGGTACCCCAATATCACGTTTCCTTCAAATGATTGTTGTTGAATTCAGGTTTTCTTAAACTTTTTCTGCAAGTGATTTTGAGAGATTTTTTTTTTTTGTGACTCAAGTATTAAGGAAAATTTGTCTGGATAGAATTAAAAGGCTTTCTTTTTTTTTTTTTTTTATTTTAATATAATCTCCCTTAATGTTAAAAAAAAAACCTGCAGAAATTATTTTAATGCATGTGAAAATATAAAATAATTGTTATTGTTTAAACTAAAGATTCCTTAGCCCTCTGATTGTTCTCAGACAAGTGCTAACAATGATTTCCCAGTGAAAAACCTCAGACTATGGATAGATACACATGTTCTTTCCAACTATGTTCCTGTCTCTAAAGTCAGTAGATAGCAGATTTTCTTATTTCTGTGTTAGGTACAGATGTGTTATGCTTCAGTGTCATCTTGGAGAACTGTTTGAAGTCATCTAAACTTCCAGCATTCACAGTCTTCTGGTTTTGTTCTTACACCTGAGCAGGAGGGATCAAATAATCTTTACAACCTTTTCCAAGACCGTTTGTGCCTCTTTTAAGTTATGTGTGGAATGCTATTCTGTTAGTCATTTCTTCTCATGCTAAAATGTCCTAATTTTTTATTTCATTTCTCATTGCATGGCAATGATTTTCTATCACTGATGCCCCATCCAGTTTTTTTATAGCTTCATTTTCATTGTTTTTCATGTGAGAATCAGAGCTGCCACAGCAGGGTAGAATCCAAGTGCTTCATGGGTTTGTATGGTCACATTATTGCATCTCCTGTCCTGTGCTCTGTTTCTTTGGAAGTAGTATCAGTAAATAGCGTTTGGTTTGCTTTTCAAATGTTGCCGAGACCACTCTTTTTTATTCCCAGTAGGACTATGAATTCGAACTCCTGAGTCTCACTTTTGAGTGCTCATGTTCAGTAATCATTGTATATAATAAATTGCAATTATCTTTTTCATATGTACCTTACCTTAATGATATTCAATTGCAGTCAATTTTCATTTCTGTTTTTTTTTCACCAAATCACTTGTTATCATGAAGCTCATAGTGATTTCCACAAGCCTTTGTAAAGCCATTAGGTTACAAATCAAGACACTGAGCCATGAACAAAACAAATGGATATGAGCAAATATCCTCTCCCCTTGTCCTGAACTTTCCATGTTTAAAGTGAGCTAATCATAATCTGTCTTTCAGTATAATCTGCTCTGTATCTCAGTGAACTTTCTTCAGTACTGTTATAGTAGTGGTAACTATTATTTGCAAAGTAAAATGATTGTATGAGCTTGTGTCATGCGCCTCTCAAAAGAATGCCTTCCACCTCTCACTTGAATGCCTAAAACCGAGAAAGTAACATGTCTTACCTCATAGTGAGTCTACATACTGTGCCTGTCGTTGAAAAATGAGATTCTCAAATGTTGTAGCCAATTGCTGGAGGAATAAAAACATTGATACAGACTAAGAGGGGAAATTCTTCCTACTTGAACATTAGTTTAGTAGTATTTTTACGTCCTTTTAAGCAGAATTAATAGAAAATCTCTATGTAAATATAGATATCTTCAAGTATAGCTCTTTCAGCTTTTTATAAAGCCTGAAAACCTATAATAGGACATATCAGCATGGGTAACTGTGTAAACCACTTGACATCTGTCCATATTTATAAACACAGTTTTCATTTGCTGCAGTTTATTTACTCTTGGCACATACAAATGAAGTGTGACAGACACCCTGTGGCTTCTATTGATGAGAGGATTAATAAAGCTTGTACTTTCATTATGACAACCAAAGCCATCAAGCATGAAGGCTTCAACAGTCATTATTGAACATTGACACATACTGCATCAGTAATCAGGAATGACAGAAGACAAGCTGGCAGAAATGACTTTCAGCTCTCTCCCTAGAATACGTGATTTAATATGTCCTTTATATATTTAGATGCGGGCTTTGTACGTAGTTTCCAACTCATTTTTAGCTATATTGGTTGTTCTTTAAAGGCATGTTATTAAAACAATGTATACTGTTTTACTGAGGTGAAAGTAATACTTAACACCAACACGTTGCTACTTGATAATGCAAACCATCATGGCAATGGATGCTTGAGCATCTTTTATGGATTTATTTCAGTATGGGATCTTCATTAAATACCCTTGGCAGGCCTTTATCTTTTCCTCCATGTTATCAAGGAACAGTGTGGTAATTTCAGGCAAAATCCTAAGTAACTGCTGGAATGTTGCAACAGCTGTGGGATTCCAGCCATGTAGGAGACTGATTTAATGCAGATATGTCTCATATGTAGTCTGTTGAATCATTCAGGTGACCTCACTAGACCATGTGGAGCCAAGGAGGGAACTAGTTCACCTCTCTGAGCATCAAGTCTGTCCAGTTCAGAAAAACCTTCTAAGTTAACAGTTTTAAAAGCAAATAGATGTATCTATTAAAAAGAACCAAGTTTTGAGGGTCAGCTTCATTGGGGCAGAGGGGAGGAAAGGCAGCCCTGTCTCTGTTTAACTCTGTGGAATTTATGCTGCTTTATTCTACGCTTTCTCCTAAAGAATTTAGGTAAGTGCAGTTTCTTGTAAGAATGTACAAGTTTTCATTTTGGTGAAGGGAGCATTATACCAAGGCTTCCTAGTGACTGTGCAGGGTGTTATTTCTTACAACTTCTAAGGAAACCATGGAAAAGCTGAAAAGTCACTTTTAATTAATTTCTTCTTTTACACAAATGGATATAGCTGTTTTGAGGTACTGACTTCTCATCTAGCGGCTATTCTTCAGTTTGAATTGGTCTATTCTTGAGCAGTTTCTATTGCCAACCAGTTTTTCTTCCTGAAATTTTTTTTTTTTTTTTAGTGTGTCTTCTTGCTGTAGAGGAAGAGCCACTGGGATAAATAGCGTCATCCCATCTTTGGTTTCGACACTTATGTTCCTGTGGTTTTTTCCCTTTGATAGGATTTTTTTCACTTGTAATATTGACTTCTGCATCTGAGAACAATATCCATTCAATTTGTACTGTTTTGTTGGCATGGTAAGCTTTTCCACAGAAGCAGATAATAAAGCAGCCAGGGTAATCTCTGTTTGGTAGATACAGTTTAGAGGAGGAAAAACATTGGGAAAACATTACCTACAAATGCCAGTTGCAGTTTAACCTGAATTGAGAGCAGGAAAGAGGATGGGAACCAGAGAAAGTTTATAGCCTTTTTCTGCCCTGTGAAGCTGCAATCAGATTATAAAAACCTGGACACAGATATACACCTTCAAGAAATGGTCAAATCAATGACACTTAAGTGTTTTGCTGGAAGACTGAGGGTGCTTGCTCTGGAGTGTTTGCTGAGGGACAAGCTGCCAAATTACAGCTGTGTGAAATAGTCCTGTGCTTAGAAGTGTTGTATTAGTGCATGTTGAATACTTTTCTTTCTGAAGTCTCTTCCCTAAATACAACTACTATTTACAAAGATTCTGTCTCTAGGTGTACGAGGTTTCTGAAGCAAATTGACAAGCACTGTCTTAAATTAAGAATAACTATCTTTGTGTTCTATGGAGGGAAGTCTCCTCAGCTGGGGAGGAGCAAAAATAGGATGAGGCAGTTTTCCCTATGCCAAACAGACACAAAAAAACCCCACCCAAAATGAAGACAAAACACCTCTACTACTTTCTTGCACAAATGACATTGTATGCAAGGTATGTCAGACTATCCAGATGCCAAAATTTGCTGAGTACCTGGTGTTAGAGTTGCTGGATATTTATTGATTTCCATTTAAGTACAACCCACTTTTAAAGGTGCTGCACATACTTGCAGTATGATAGTAGCAAGGCCACAATATTAGCTGTTTTCCTCCCAAAGATCATGAAAGAATGCTTCATAATCTCAAAGTGTATCTGTATAGGTTGAAGGATATTCCAATGAGGCTTTATTTTGGCTTCCCTTTGTTAAAGTTGGATGTGTGGGCTTTACACGAGGAACTGTCTCTTGGGTGTCTCTGCTGGAAGGATTTGCTCAATGAAATACAGATGTATGTGCAGTCTAATCCTATAAATCTGGATGCTTTTATGAAAATAAACTACAGCTCGGGATTCATTTTACAAATAATAAATTGAAAATATAGAGTTGTTCATTGATATTGTGGTAATTTATAGAAACCTCCCTGCTCCCCAACCCCTACTTACCTCCCACGTCACTGGCCCTGCATTTTGAAAGGACTTAGTTCATTTCTATTCCTTTGCCAAATTATGTTGTGAATAGGCTGAAGGGAGATAAAGTGATTAATTTTTTTAGAAAATCAGACTTTGGTCTGGAGCAAACTAGTGTTGCGATAAACTTGTTATTCTTTTTTACTTCAAGAGGTTCCACAGTCCTTGAGAAAAAAAAATCTAGTACCTTGGCAGCTCATCTCTCTAGTAGTCCTGTGCTAAAATTTTTAAAAAGTTGCAAGTTTTAATTTGGTCAAACTGTTCTGCCCATTCTCACTTGGCACTGGTCCCTTCCAACCACTGTTCATCAGGGGTGGGATTCACCTGACTGGGGCAAAAAGCATCTTGTTATTCTTGTTAACCCGGTGAGAAGTCCTTTAAAATAAAATCCCAGAGAAACTGTTGTTCCAGCCAAAAGAGAAATGAAGGTGGGTAGGCAAGGGCTGAGACAGTGGTGGAGGAAGCTTTTTCTATGCCTTGTGTGTAAACAGTGCAAGTGGAGCACTTCTTACCTGCTGTTACTCAAATGCATGTGGTATAGAGAACAAATAAGAATTAAGTCTGCACGGTTTCAAATCTGGATCCTAGCTCAAGTTCCAATCCTTGTTTAAATTCATGAATATCAGTATGTGTTAGGAAAAAAAAAAATTGCTCCTATCAAACTGATAACTCTGTCTCTTGGTGTATTGTCTTTCTCCACTTCTTGAAATTGAGTTGAGAATAACTGAGCTTAAGGAATCCAATGATACAGAGTTGGGATGATTGTTATTCTCTAATGAAACAAGCCACACTGGAGTTGCTAGTGATATATTAATATATTTGAGTATAAGTAATTCACTTTTATTGTTCTTTTCTATTTTTCTGTGTGTAATCGTTTGCATATTTATTCTATAGATAAACAACTTCTTTCTATATATATGTATATCTATTCTATAGATAGGACACCTTCTTTCTGTTTTATCTTTTATTGCCAAGGAGGATCATTACTTGCCACTGGAATCTGAAATTGGTTCTCCATTTCAGTTGCATAGTGTTTTCCAAAAATGTGCATGCGCACAATTTATAAACGTAGCTATATTGAATCTTCCTTTTAATTCCCTCAACCTGGCTTTGTCACCAATGACTTTATAACTGGGCTGAGTTATCCTTCAGTATCTACTAAATATGTAAGAAGATTTTATTCTAGTAACATGCAACAAAGAGTGAAGCCCCTTGTCCTGTAAGTAGTTATCAAAATTATTCCTTAAAGTTCAGTGGAATTTATATGTAGAACTCCAATGAGTGGCATATCTAGAAGATAACCTTTTCTCTGCATTATGTTAGCAAATCTCCATGTGTTTGCTTGTTCTCATGACTCTTTATTCAGTATCTCCTCCTGGGTTCTGTCAGATAAGCACTGAACCTGACAAATGAGGAGAGGAGTCCTCACAGGGATCAGACAGGTTATTCCAGCACTCAAAACTGAATTAATACCAAAATTCATATGAATGGTAATAGAGTGCTATCATATGCACTTGTCTCTATCTCATTCTTCTTAATTAAGGCTGAATAAATTGAAAATGGGCAGATTTGTTTGCTCTTACCCTGGCTAATATCTCACTGAGGAGTGGAATATATGTTCAGTTGATGTCAGTCACTGCTGTTCTTGTTTAAGTTCATTGAATTTGTGTGGGGCTCGTGTCAGGGATTTTGTTTGTCTGAGTTGGACAACAGAGAATCCAGCAATAGATTTAGTGATATTATGGTTTATGTGTTTTAGTTCTCTTTTCTTATGTTACTGGGGCAAGAGTGTTTCTATTACCCCTTTTACTTTGAAGGGCTTTAATTTAAATGTGAAAATCAGTGCACAACAGGAAGAATCAAGATAGCTTTCATCAGTCTCTCAAACAGTATATTTGGTATATTTTCCATCAAGTATTTGTTCAGTTTGAGTTCAAGTGTAGAGTGCCAAAGCAAGTTTTATCCTCTTTCTTTCATGTTTTTGCTGAAGCTAGTCAGCAAAGTGTGCGAAATTTTAATATTTATTATCCCAAATCTCTGCTTTACCTGGGCACCTCTGTCCCTCACTGAAAGGTTTTACTCCTACTTCCTAGATGTGGCATATTTGGGAACTCTGTTTTGGGTACAGTTCAACAGCCTGCTCTGTGTGGCAGGATTGCAGACTCTGGTGACTGACCCAGCTCCTCTGTGTTGTTTTTCATCTCCAAGGCTCTTGTTAGGAGCCTTCTGTTATCCACTAGAAGTAGTGAGAACAGTCAGCTTGGAATCACCCATTTGTGTCACTGAGTTGCCACAAAAATAAATAAATTCAAAATGCTCTGATAACAGTAATAGCACAGGAGAGACTATGGAATATTATTCCAGAAATCATCAGTGCAATTTTCAGAGTCCCCAAGTTTACTTTAAATACTTGAGTAGATCTTGCCTTTCTGATACTTATGAATAGACAGGATTTTTAAAAGGAGGAAAACATCAGGTGAAAACAGATGATCTATTTATGTGGGTGTTTGACTTGCACACTAACAGAAGGGAGAGGGAGAAAAAGAATGCTTCATCTGTTAGGGTATGCTGTTATCATAGAGAATAAATTGCACCAAAATATTTTAACATGGGATAAGCAAAGGTGTTTCATCATATAAGAGAATCAGGTTTTAAAGATCTTGCCTGTTCTTATCTGCATCTCATATTAGATTTAGAATTCCAGAAATAGATCAAGGTGAGACTTCCCCCCCCCTTATATTTATGAAACTTTCTGGTTTTGAAACAATAGTAGTTGGAAATTGAAACAAGGGGAATGCCATGAGAATTGAAATCTAATGTATATCAGTTTGTAGCACACCCAGGCTGGCTGTCTTTAAACAGAGCAAATACATTTACCATTGTGTGTATTTTATTCACTAAAACAGCTTATTGAACTTCTAGTTGTGATAATTGATCTTGTTTGCTGGATAAAATATCACTGAAATGATTGGGGAAAGGACTGTGATTAAATAGCAGTATTCAGAGGCAGTTTATTAAAGAATCTTTAGGAGGTAAACTGAGGTCTCTGAGCTCAATCAAAGCTTTGCTGGATTTGCTATTTTTGTTGCTTATGAAGGACTGATATGTCAAATCACTTGATCTTTTAGCAATCACAACTCTTGAAACAGTAATTTAGCACAACAGTGATGGAGTTTGTGTAGGAGAGTTGTGTGTGAAATAAACTAGTATGGCTTACAGTAATGTACTTGGCTTCTATACCTTGATTAGTCTTGACAAGTATTGAAAGAATCTATCTTTCAGATACAAGAGATGAACCCAGGTAAGCTTGTTGCTGAGCTGGAGATTGATAGTGCTTTCTAGGGAGAGAAAGAAAGAAGGTGGGCTCTGTGGAACCCAAGTGTTGTTTTATTGTGGTGTCACTCATATTAATGACCAAAGGGATCAAAGCAGGTCTCAGCCAGCTCTTGGCATTGTTTGTGTTTGTGTTCTGTGTTGTTTCAGTGATATTACCAAAATATCTGGGTGGAAGTGAGCCATGTTCAGAGTATCACTAGAACTTTGAAGCTTCTTTCATAAACAGCCCTCATGATGTTCCTGAACTTTCTTTTGCTCCAAAATATCGACAGAATCAACAATAAATTATATGTAATAACAGTAACATTTATAGTGCAGGTAGCTAAAGCTTTAGTTTATGCCTTGGAGAACAAGCTTAGGAGGTGGCAATTGCTATAGTTAACCTTGCAAGTTTTACCTTTAGCTTACTTGTTGAAATCAAATGTGCAGAGAAAAAACAGAGTTGTAAATTGTGTAGTCAATGCCTATTGTTCTACATTAAAGCCATTACTTTATGTTTATTTCATCCCCAAAAGAGCACTTTAACTATAGCTTTTATGGCATTTGTGGCTCACTTCTGTTTTTCAAAGACCTCCTGTATTCTGTTGCTCTCTGTACTGTGTATCCTTTAGCCTTCACTTCTTCGTTAAGTTTCAAATTTTTGAAGCACAAACTGAATCTGAGTTAAATCAGTTGTCCTCTAATACTGTTCTGGTTTAAATATAGGTGAAGTATATAGTGATACAAGTCATCAATATTTGATAAACTTTTTCATTCTCATGCATCAAAGAATGAGTGTTTTGACAAGTGAATGATTCTGAGAATAACCTTGAATGACTGAAATTGATTTTATGCTACTGCAACACAATCTGACCAGGATGATCTTGTGCGTTACCCTGTCTTCTCTGTTTCTCTAGTTCCTGTTCATTTTGATTGTTACGGTCCTTCGTTTTGTTTTTTTGGAAGTGCTCAAAGTTTTGTTTGAACATTTAAGTGTGTAGGGGGAGCTAAGGTTGTAACTGCCTGTAGAACAAATTCTAAGTAATCTCTGATTTGAGAAGTGTCTTCTCAGCTAATGGCAAGTGAAATGGTGCCGTTTTGTTTCACCAGAAGTCTGAATGGTCCCTTTTCTGTATAGCTTTACATCAATAAGTGACAGAAGTACTATTACCAGCCCTGAATTAGTAACACAGAGCACTGCAGCAGCTCTTGGCAAGCCTTAATGAACCCCAGGCATGTTCACACCAGTCCAGCTGAAGTCCCAGACTGCATTTACAGTACTTAGGCAGTACAGACGGTTAAGAGGAAGATTTTGCTTCAGTTCCTTGTCAATCCCTTTTGTTGCAGAGGGACTGCATTGCAGCAGGGCCTGCTTGCTGGCAGTGGAGGAAATTCACTGTTTTCAAAAGTGCTCTGTGGATGTGTTTTGTACAGTCCATGGGGTGTTGAAAAACAAACTTTACTGTAATGAGGTGATGTACAATGGCTTATCTATAGCTTAGTATAGTTCTAATCCTGACTGTCAGCTTGAAACTGGAGAATATGGTACTGAGATGCTGAGGCCCTGAGTTGCAGTGAACATTAAATGTGTGATAATTCAACAGTTTATGTTCTACAGAGTTAGACAAGACAGTAGGAAATAAAATTTGGGCTAGCCTATCATGTCAATTACACCATTGTTTCTGGACTCTAGTGTCTCACATATGCCTTAAGCCAGTATACTTGTTACTGTGATCAAATCTAAATTCTAAGAGGTCTGGAGGCCCAGCCTGCCCCTTTGTTAGGGTTACTGCTGTAAGTGTAGTGGCTATCTGAGCTTCTCTGATTCCATTTAGCAAAGTAACTCACACTGTCTTTGAAAGCACATACCTCTACAAAATATGGAAAAAAGTGTTCTAATTTGAAGATTGGGCAATGCAGCAATAAACAGCTAGAATAAACAATACCTTACATGACTACAGATATTAAGTCTGTGAATGCAAGTCAGACTGCACAAATTTTGTTGCTATACAAAGCAATGTTACTGAAAAATGGCATTTGATGGAAATCTAAGCATCATTGCAAAAAAAGAAAAATTAATACTGAACAGTACAGACTGGTGAAAAATACTGCAATTGCGAACAAAAGGGTGCCTAAGATGACTGAAGAAAAGTGCTTGGAATAATTAGAGGAAGAGGGTTTGGTGAACAATTACATGCCGTTGCTGTTGAGCTGGACAGTTAAACTTTCTCAGCACACAATAAGTGATGATGTATGAGTAGGGATTTAGCATTTTCTATGTACAGAGCACTAAACAATGAAGTGAGATAAATGTCTTGTAGACAGATGTTCCAAAATGGAAGTATTACAATCAAATAGCACTATGATTTTCTCTCATTGAGGCATTAAACCCATGGATAAATTGAGAGAAGAAAATAATTTTTCTGAACAAGAGGTTGTCAATTAAAAGAATAAAAAGATGTTATAGACCTTCAAGGTTTGATACACTGTTCAGATTTTTCACTGAAAATTAGTAAATTCCTTCTCCCTGTCCTTAACCATCAAATAACACCTGCTTTCCTTGTAAGTAACAGAATGAGGGGAAAGTGTTACAGTTTTGCAATATAAGAGTTCTAAGGATTTCAATATTATAAATTTTTTCTTTCTGATTGTTTTTATTTTTCCAAATTTTTTGGTGAAATGGTTGCAAAGACTGGTTATTGCTATTGTTTTACTTCTTTCTCGATACTGCTGTGTTTAGCTTTCACCTCTTGGTGGATGTTGCAGTGCAATGAATATTAGTGACAGGGGAGTGACTTCTTGGGCTCCCCTGAACCCGAACTGAATCCTGAATGGTTTCTGCATGTAGATAGTGTTTTCCTGTTTTTCTATTCTTTCTTTGACTTGAAACCTTCCCCAAAGCTTACTCACATCCCGGTTTTTTTAGTTGGTTTTATTATGATTTATTTTTTGAGCTTATTTTGTAAGAGTTTTAATACATTTCATGTCCTCAGCTTACATAACATCATGTGTAGTGAATTCATTTTGTCTATTATCAATGGCATAAGGATTTTTTTGTGTTTTGCTAATCAAAAAAAAAGGAGCTTGTCTTGATGTCACTGCCTTGCTTCCCACTCCCAAGACTTTTTTCAAGCCTCTTCCTTCCTTTAGCCTATCGTGGTTCCTCTGCAAAGCCTGCTGGTTGTGAGCCGTGTGCTCTTGAGACTTGTTTTCTGTAGTGACCTAAAGGTTTGTGTTGAAATGGAACTTTTTTGTACAGTCCAACCTATGTGAATACACAGATTACCATACACAGTGTGTTTCTGTGTACTTACTGGAGTTTCAATGCTATTTTGTTAACTTTTTAAGCAGCAAGTCAGTCTCTTATAAAAACCATACCGTAAAATGACCAGTTGGCTTTGAGAAAGTGGATTTCAGAGTTCCTATGTAGTGGGCAAATTGTTTTTCAGAGGTTTGTTTTAGCTATGCCAGGTTTGAAAAACTGAGTGGGTATTGGAATCTTCCTTAAGCCAAAGCAGAGCGGATGCTACTAAAGTTGTCTAATAGATATGCATAATTTTGTTGATAATTTTCCTGTTAAATTTAATTGATTTTAATACAATACAGATTTTTAAAAGTAGCTGTCATATTGGTAAATGTTAAAATACTCAGAAGTGGGGGAAGAGAGGATGTACTCTGGACTCAGCTTCTCCTGGGCTGCTTTATGTCTTGAAATCTAGGAGTAGTAGCAGTGTTCAGAGATTTGTATAGTGGGTTTGATGTAGTCAGGATAAATTGTGTCTTTTTTTCTCTCACATCTAGAAATTCTAAATTCACTGAACATGCCCTTGCAATTTATATAGTGATTAATCTGGGCTAATGTATCTTTGTGACATAGGTGGTGGAAAATACCGATTTCTACAGGTGTTGAAATAGATATATTGAAGCTCTAAGGTCATGAGTCTGTTGCAAATCAGAGTTATTATATAGCTGCTCCAACTACTTAGGGCCTTGTTTCTTGAAGTATTATAACTGTATAAACCATCCAGTTACTGAACATTCTTATTCAATTAATTTAACAGCCATCATTATTTCCTGTATCTTGCTTTCAGAAGTCAGAATATTCCACACAACCTTTTTTAAAAGGAGTTATGCATAACTAATTCTTCATTATAACACAATTGCAAGCTTTAAAGTTCAAAGTGTAACATCTCAGTGAAGTGACTTTAACAGAACTCTAGCTATTATGTTAAAGCACTTAAACAATTCCTAAAGATTTCATAGTATTTCATAAATGGATAATAGAGCCAGCATCTGAATTATCAAAACAGTTATTTGATCACCTTTTTCCACATCTGACCTCAAAACTGAAGTTCATAACTGTTCCAGAATGCAACCCAAAAAACGGTTTGGGAGGCAATAGTGTTTTTGGGAGGGCTTCTAAGGAAATGAAAACATGTAAGTTGTGACCCACTTGATGGAATAGTGAAATGTCCTAAATTATTTTTTTTCAGCCAGTACTGTGCTAAATACAGACTTAGATCTTTGGCAGGCACAGTTAGTTCATTTGAAATGCCAACTTCTCTATAAGCTTCCAGGAAGGATATTTTTTGGGTTTGCATGTATTTTGGTGTTCTTGACTCTGAGTGGAGAGGGTACTGAAAGCACAATTCTTTTTGCCTTCCTAATATTTTCATTCACTTAAAATATATGTTAGCCTGAACTATGTTTTAAACAAACAAACAAAAAGTAATATAAATAATATCACTTGTCTTTGAAAAGCTTTAATTTCAGTGTCTCTAGGACTGACAGATGTGTCCCTATATTGCAGCAATGAGGTACATAAGTGAAGACTGACTGAATAAGAAGATAGTAACTGGAGGACTAAAAGGAAAACTTGATGTACAGTATGAGAAATGATCAACTGAAGAAGATAGTTTAAAAAAATCTGTACTGTTTAGTTTTTCTTTTACAAATATGTATGGGGACCGCTAATACAGGAAAGAAATTAACACATCCATTTATATACTGAAAATACATAAAAAGAGGAAGTTTTAGTTTTAGATTACTTCTTTCAATTTCAAGTGTAAAACTCTATAATCTGAACTATTTTGATTTTTTTAATGATAAAACTTGTAGAGAAACTTTATAAATATATTAGACTAGGATACATAGTAAGTAAGGGAGTTAGTTCATGCAGGCAGTTGCAGTTTCCTGGTTAACAAACTTTCCCTCAGACTTGTCTGCCTTTTATGCACCGTCTGTGTATTGCGCGAATTTGTATTTTCTTCTCTTAATTGATTCTAACCTTCCTATTATCTAGTCTGTCATTGCAACTCTTCTGAGATATTACTAAATGCTATGAAGCACAGACTAGACTCCTAGATCAGCTTATTTTATATGTTTATTAAACAATCTCATTAGAACCTCACCAGTGACAAAGGAGGAAACATAATGCCATCAGTACCCTTACAGTGTTTCACTCTCCAAAAGCTACTGGCGTTAGTAAACTCATCTTACTGTCAAAACCTTTTAAAACAGTCTACAAGCTAATTTCATAGACTTAGAATATTATTTGTACTAAGAAATTCATTTTACGTTATGCACTGAGGAACAAATACTACCTGTGTTGCTGAGATACCACCCTGAGCTAACTTTCTATCTATTTTATGTCCCTTAAGGATTTCATTAAGGTAGTAGAGCAGTCTCTATCAAATATTCATAACCTGTAGTAAACTGATGTAATATCCTCCTATTCATTTCAGTTTGACACACACACGATTGTAGCTGGCATTATTTGCACAGATCCACAAATAGAGTTGTTGCCAGTCAGAGCCCTGTTCAGCATATTTTATTGATACTGTTTTCCAAACTTCTGAATGATGCAAAGATTGTGCTTTGTAAAAATAAGCACCTTACCAGAGCAGCAGCATGTGATAATATATATTTTACATATATATGTATATATATAACTTTTGCACTTTCTTGTTTCTTTTTTTTTCCCCCTCCATTTCAAGATCTGTGTGGAAATGTAATGTTATATTATTTCACCTATAACTCAGGCTTACTCATCACTGAGATGGAAATCTGTGATCTTCTGGGAGGTCCAGAAATGTACAAATGAAGTGATTACAAGAAATGACACAAAATAACCATGCCTGGAACTTGAGAATAAGTCAGTACCTTTCTAATGTTTCACATGGATGGTAAAGTGTGTGTAATTCAGTTGTGAACTCAACTGTGTTTGAGACTACAATTTTAGGAGCAGACTCTTTGAAGTAGGTGTATCTGATTCTCATTTTCTTTTTTTTTTTATATAAAGGTGACATAATGCAAATCAGTTGAGCTGGCCTACTTAGTGGTTTGAAGTTAGGCATGTATTCCTGTATCTTGCTGAATAAGATACTGACGCTGCAGTTCATTGACTTCAAAGCCTTTCTTTTGAATCAGAGTTTTTCAGCTTTTGTACTGTTTTCAGTCTGAGCTTTCAGATATTCTTTTTTAACTGACCACCAATTGTGAATAAGAATGGGCTTTTTTTTTCCTTTCTCTTATGTGTTTGAGTGATTGTCTGTGATGTTACTTCATTATTATTTTATGCCAAGTTAATGGGTAAAATTAATTGTCAGACGTATCTTTCAGAACAGTAGCAAAACCCAGATTATAATGAATCATTGCTTCCATAGGAATTTTCCAGCTCTTACAAGAGGTGGAGCAGAAATTTCTACTAAGTTAGATGTGCTATTGTGCTGTTACAGTGATCCCATGAAAATACTGAAAGGGGTGGCTGAAACAGCCTGAAATGGGGAAAAAAAAGAAAAAAAAAAAAGAAATACAGCATTGTTTCCTCAGGTGTAAGACATTTATTGATTATGCCATACAAGTTGATGAAACAGGCAAGAAAATAAATATTCATTTTGGAATATGCAGCCACAAGAGGACACAGACACTTGTCAGGTGCATGGTCATGTTGGATGAATAATACTGAACACATTAAGATTTACCTGCATGAACTAATGCAAAGCACCATACAAGAAAACTATTCTGCATTGTGATGTATTTTACTGGAATGGTATGATTCCAGGTGCTCAGATGAAGAAGTGTAACCAACCACGTGAACTGCTGACTGAGGAGCAAAGCTTTTTCTTTTGAGTCTTAGTTGGCACTGATGTTGTCTTTGTGCACTTGAAGAAACATAAAACTCTCAGGGTTTTTCATCAGCACATTTTCAAGTCTAGCTGTAAAATCTGCATGGGATTTTTTTACAAATAGATTAAATAGATGCATGAGAATTCCTGGACTGCCTTCTTCAGACATGTTTTACTCTGGGGGTTAATTCCAGAAAGTAACCTTGTTATCACATAAAATGAATAAGCTGAATAGTGGCTGTTGTCCTCTTCTAGTTGCAAACTCAGGATAGCTGCTACAATTATCTCAGTTAAAGGTGAATGTAGGAAAAAAATATATTCAACTGTTACAGGACTGATATGGATAATTTATCTCTGAACAGAAAGTTGCAGGATTGTATGTTTTCTGAACTACAGAGATTTTAATTTCATTTTGTGAGAGGCAAAAGAGAAAGATGGATAGACTTGACATGATTTTAGGGCACTGGGAATTACTTCCAAATGTGTGACCAGCTGAACAAACAACTGTTGTATTTGAAAAACCAGTCCAGATTCTGATTTCAGTTACGGTGATGAGAACTTAGAAAAATTGCAGTGAGTGTGTTAGAATTGCTCTAGATTGAAAACTGAGCAGGAAAAAACTATTTGGCTTGCTGTGTATTCCTAGGGCATGCTTTTTAAAGATAAATGTGATTTTGAAACCTTCCAGAAAAAAATTGTTTATCAACTGGATGTTAGATTCATGAAGATACTTTACTAATAGTTGTATTATAAAGTAGTTCTTAGTTTATAGATGAAAAATATTTCTGCAATCTCTGGAGGGAAAGGTGAATTCAACCAACTACCAACAAGAAAACAAAATATAATTTAGTTCATAATTCATAAGAATACAGTGTCTTATTCTACTTGTGTAGCTGTTAAATGCAGTCACGAAGTCTTTCAAAAACTGACAGTCCTGAATCCTTATGTTGCCAATTTCCTAAATTTGAATGAATACATCTTTTCTTTTTGGTTTGAATGCAAATGATATTTGCCAGATGTGATCTGAGCTGTCATTATGTTCCATCAGGTTTGTGTTGTGACTCAACTGAACACTAAATCATGCTAGCACAAAACTTGAATAAGAAGGAAGAGATATACAATATCAAAGATATACAATCTACAATATATTGTATAAATAACCATTTGGAAATTTTTCCAAGTGTTTTATATATCATAGCATGCACATCACAGAAATTTATGTTGCAAGTCATATGCACTGATGTTTCCTATTAGCTTTTAGGCTTTTCAGAATTAAGGGTAATGATTTCTTAAATGAGAGTTATGTTGAGCCTCGGGCCAGAATCTTGGTCAGCTTTGTTTTGTTTGTTGAAGAGCTTTTTGTAGGTGAATGATAGGATAACTAGCACCAAGAGAATTCCCCCCACCCCCACCAAAGAATTAATGAAGTAATTTACATCTGTTTCATCTGTTTTAAGTTCTTAGGTCTCTATAACCTATTTACTGTATCTGTTCAACACCTTGGAGTTTAAATGTCATTCTGGAAACTGTCCAGTTAACTCTTTTGAGTTACTCATGAGAGCAGTTGTAAAGGTGAAAATTGTGTAGGAAGAAGAATTCCATGTGTCATAAATCTATAACAAACACTGCAGTATCCAAAAAACTTAGGTGCTTTCTAATAAAAATATTTCTAAGCTGTGCTTGTCTCAAGACCAAGTTGACAGCATGGAGACTAAATGAAGTTGATGTCAGAACATTTTAATCCCATGTACATACACAGTACAATGAATTAAATAACTTCCCTGTTCTGAGTGGGGGTGGGGGGTGCAGTTTGGAAGGAAGGTCCAGTGGGTCAGCATGGTGATTCCAGCCATGCTGCACAAGCCCAGGATGCTGCAGGGCTGTGGGCTTAATTATGTTTCTACTCCAGGCCTCTCAGGTTCTCTTCTGGGTCTCTCCCAGAATTACTCTTGAGCACGTGATTACAGGATTAAATAGTAAATCCTGGATTCTTACTTGTCCATTCTGTAACTCCTTAAGTGCGAATCAATACCTTTGGATTGCAGACCTGAGATCTAATTGATGGAGATGGTTGTCATGTGCTATAAACACCCCCTCAACCCAACCAATGAAACCTGAAATTGAGGGACCATAAATAAGTTCTTATATTTGGCTAATTTCTTGCTGACTCACAGGGTCTGTTACCTTATTTTCTGCATTGTTCTATACATTTCGCTAAATTTAAGCCACTTTAAACCAGCACAGAATTCATATTGCTGAGTAAACAATGGAGCCATTTTCAGAGTGCAGTTTTCTGTTTTGTGCTGAATTATGAAGTGCTTACCTGAGAAAATGCCTTTTACGTCTACTACAAATGAATATTTTTGTAACTATCCAGAGGACAATGCTCTGCCCTGTTGGAAAGCACAGCTGAACAATAGTCAGGTAGTCCCAGCCGGCATAGTTGTGATGTGGGTTCTGTCCCTCAGCAAAAGGAATGCTCTTGCTTCATATCAGAGGTTCCTTTTTGTGAACTGTAAAGCAGTTTTTTTTTTCTACTGACTGTCATGTTTTCAACACTTATTATTAGAATATTTGTCATCATTTCAACTTTAATTTCCTCTTATCTGATCTACACATTCTGGCCTTGATTGATGTACTTTACCTTACGTAGTTGCCCCTCTGTTCCACAGGTTGTATTTCATATATTTATTTTTATATTGTTTCTTCACTTCCCTGCTGAAGTAGAACCTTTTTTGTCTTTTCACTTAAGATCATTACTCACAGTTCTCTTTACCCTTGTTGTCTTCAGTAACTCATCTGTCTTACTACTTTTTGGAGAAGCATTCGTAGTTCATTTTGCTGAAATACTTGTAAATATCTTGAAATTAATTTGGATGCACAAAGACATGAGGCTATGAAAATATCTGACTGATAACACGAAAATAGTTTATGATATGTGAAATGCAGGAAATTATAAGCAAGGTAACTGGAGCAGCACCCACAGTATCAGAATTGATAGTGGACTAATTTGTAGTACTTAGTTGTCTGTCCTGTAAACACCCTAAATTAGTGGGAGGTTTTGTTGACCTAGGATAAAACCCTGCAGCACTGTGTTATATGCCATAATGCTGGGTTTAGTGTGCTCTGTTGAAAACATATGGAAACAACTTCTCTTTGCTTTGACATTTCACTTTGGAAGGTTACAGCCAGAAGTGTGTTTTGTACTCAGGTTGCTGTCAGGTTCCTGTTGGAGATGGGCCACTGCCTCTGGGATTACATCCTCACATGATTGTGCTTGGGAGGAGCTGGAGCTGTACCCAGCGCCTTGTCACTGGGGTGCATCATATGCAGAAATCTTGAGTCAGCATCTTTGTACAGTGGATCAGTGTTTTGAATCCAAATTAGCCCTTAAGTATATTTCAGCTGAAGATGCCTTTGGAATTTCTGCCTCTAATGAAATGAAAACATTACTATTGATTTGTTTGGTGAGGGTTTTTTTTGGTGTGTTTTTGAGATGGCTGTTGTATTTTTTGGTTTGCCTTAATCTTCATTTTTAGAAAGAATACAGCAATAAACATTTTTTATTCTTTTTCTCCCTATTTTGCCTTATATCTATTTTTTATAATCTACCTTACAAGAAGCTCATTAATAGAGGAAGGTGGAGGAAACTCATGTGTGATGTCAACAAAGCATTTAAAAGAAAAGCAAATATTTAGTTATTATTCATTAAATTTGCATCTGACACTGTTGGGAGGTTTACTAGTCTAATTCTGATTGATATGCTCTATAAATGAAATAAGTAATTTGATCCTCTCCCCAAATATTTAATACTTTTAATAATTTCTTTCCTAAATTCAACTAAGAGGAATAGGAAGCACATTATTAAGTTTTAATTACAATACTCATATAGTTTCTTATTAGAAACTTCTTTATGAAAGAAGTTCTTATTACTTTCCATCTCCATTACTCCTTAATAGTTCTTCTTATTTGAGATAGTAATTTGGTTAGTGCTGTATTACTACACCCATTTCTTATTCCGGTTTTGTTATACTTAGGAGTATTATTTTGCCAAATATTTTTTACAGGAAAATTTCTGAGCCATTCTAGAGCTTTTCAAATGAAAACAATTTCTCCCCCACACCCTGCCATTTAATTACTTTGAAGTCACTGCTAAATCCATTAGTGAATGTACTAATGGATGTGTGGGAGGAATGGCAGTATATTTTTTTTTTAATTGCAGTTAAAATAGTTTTTTCTCATTTAATATGAAGTTGGATTGGGAAAGCATAAATGGAACTTTTCATGTTTTGCTGTATTTCTAAGGTGCAAAGATTAATAAAGCAATTATTTTGCATGTTTCGTATATGTGTTACTGTTCTGCTGTTTATGAAGCTACAAATGTGGTTCTCTGTTAATCAACATATTAGAGAAAAATGCAGGTAAATAAAATATCACTGCTATGAATCATGAAATTTCAATAAGGATATATTCAAAAGTGTAATAAAGGTCCTTGTATTTATAGTATTTCTTACCTTGGCTGCATCTAAGACAGTTATGTTTAGAAATAGGGGAACTTTATTGCAGTGTTATAGAAAAAAATTCAACCGTAAAATCATACAATTGAAAAATGGAAATTACGAAGTAGCAGGATTTAAATATGGGAAAGCAATTACTGCTCACTTTAATAAAATAATACAATTATTGTAGTAAATATTATCCTATTCTAGTAAATATTAGCATTTTCATGTTTGTAGTCATATGAAACATTGAGTTTTTGTCACTCTCCCCTCACCCCCCACCCCATCTGTGGCTGACCCTGCTCATGCAGAGTGACTTGAAGAGGAGCAGCTCAAGGGCAGGCCAGGGAAGAGCTGAGGGGTTATGCAGCTGTCATGGCTTTAAGTTATGAAACCTCATGACCTGAATGGTGAATAAGTGAATTCACACGGTAGACTAGTCTGGATCACAGGGCATTGAGCACGTGTTTATCATGTTTGTTGTATTTCTTAATGAGTTCATGAAATAAAGTTTAAGTCAGAGTACATTGTCATGTAAATTTGAGAGATGTAAATGGACTGTGACAGCTTTTCCTGAAAAGCAAACAAAATAAGCATATTTTTAGCATGTTGTCCTTGTTGTGAAATTTATAATAAGACAGGATAATTAAACTCAGAAGGATTCACATTATAATTAAAATAAGGCAAGAATTTATTCTGTTATCTCATGACACTTTTATGATATGCCAACAGGTGCCAAAAAGGAATCCAGGGAAGGGAGTTTAAAGACCCCATAGTTTGAGAGCATCAGATGAGATGGGGCTCTGCAGATTGTATCCTACAAGGGATTATCGAATGAGTTGTTTGGATCCACCTTTTATTTTTATACTGAATACATTACAACTAGGATGATTGGTAAAACAGGCAGCTTTTAATAGAGGAATGAACACAGGTATGATTATCAGCTGTGAAGAGCTCTTACTATGTCAAATTTTGGTACCAAACAAGTTTGGAGACATTTAATAGTCTTAGAGTTTGGTATCTTTTATGTTTCTTCCCGTAGCACCAAATGACATGTACAGTAACTCTTAAGATCATTTCTGAAATTAGAGCTGTGACTTTATAAAAACTGGAAAAAAAATCCTTCCCAAGTTAGTTTCCAAGACCTGTGTTTGGAGCAACTTGTCTGTTTTGGGTCCCAAACAAGAGCTGAGCTTGCCGTGCACTTTGCCCCATTTTTCCCTGCTGTATCTCCCACTGTTTGGAAATGGTTGGGTTCTTTGGACGGTGGCAGTCAGAGTTCTACCTGTTCTGTTCCCAGTGGAGACTATTATTACTGCCTCAATTTCACTGCAACTGCAGCAACAACAGCTAACCCTTCTTCCTCTCCATCTTCATCCTCCTGTGGAGAAACAAGACAAAAAGGGAATAAAGGCAGCAGCATGAGAGCATGTGTCTCTTTACTTTGCAAGTAGTGTATGTGAAAGCCACCAGCTGTGAGGGGTTTTGTGGAGTCTGGTGCTTTTTTCAACATGTTTTGTCAGTATGTTATCATTCATAGCTGCAAGTTATCCCAAATGTTGTTTCAAAATGCAGTTGCAGGTTATGTAGGCTGACTATGAGCATTTGGGTTTAAAAATGCTAGAAATCTCTTTTCCATTTGGAACTTTGTGCTGTGAATTTCAGAATTATCCAGGACAGCCACATTGTATTCCTCTTCAGTAGATTTGATTCAATGCAGTCCTACAGAGTCTCCAGAATCACTGACTTCCCTGAAATCTCCTTTTCCATGTGTGATGCTCAGGTGTTTAACCTAAATAGTGAGATGTTTTATGCAGCTGTTGTTTGGTTAGTAAACCAACTGTCCGGTGCCTTCAGGACTAACATCTCACAATGACATAAAGTCCTGTGCAGCCTGATGGAAGAACACATCAAAATTTACAGTGATGCAGCATTTGTAGTTGCTTTAGTCTTACCTCTGTTTTAGAAAAGTAAAAGATTTGTTGTCTATAAGGAAAACAGATAAGCATCTGGATAACAAGCTATAGTGCCATCTTAGAGACCCCAGGAGACTGTAAATTATCTTGACATCTGACTTGGAGATTGACTCTACATCTATCAAGTTGAAATCTATAATTTGATCGTTCCTATTCTATAGCATGCTCTGTTCCCTTTAGGAGTAATCACCAGCATATGAGTTCTTGTTGCTTAAAGGAAAAAAAAATACTACAAACCCCTCGATTTTCCTTCTCTTTTACAAGGTGCTCTGAACTTAATTTAGCAAATTGTTCTTCCTGGATGGGCAAGTCTCCCAAAGCTATCATCAGCTCTAGTTATTGCCATCTATTTTTCCTATATTTTCATTGAAATGTCCTTTCCTAGAGTTGTTACAGTTGCACTATATGTAGCTACAAGATTATGGTACTTATCTCTCTCCATCGACCATGCAATTGCCACTTCCAGCATTTAGTTTCGAGGAGACACCTGTGAGTGATCCAGCCACCTATGGCTGCAGGCCCCATGCTTTGTCACTAGGAGCCTCAGGGCTCATTTGCCATGTAATAATAGTGAAGTCACTCTGTGTAACACCTCATTATTACACGTATGTTTTTTATCCCTACAAAAGGACTCAATATAATTTGTTGGTGTACTAATCTAAGAAAGCCAGGGTCTTTTAAAGTGATGCACAGAAGATCATAATAGCAATCCTTTAGTTATAGTATTCTGCAGACATTAGGAATTTTTTAGGGGTGGGAGTATCTTTTAGAAAAGACTAGCCAAGTTCTTTAACAATACACTTATAGTTTTTCTTTACCTCATGTATAACCTTTAGCTTTGATATAATTCCAAGGATTTTAGTGTGTAGTTTTTCCAGGTTTTTTTGTGAAGAACTGAAAAAGAACAAAAACATCACACACACACATGTGTGTGTGTGTATATATATAAAATTAATTGCAGTGTATAATATAGTAATGAGCCTGTAGCATTGGAAAGTGGTGGTATTCCCTTTACTGTTCCCTGATTATGTTTGTATAATTACGTAGTCTGTTACAAAATTATTTTCCTATGAGAGCTGTTGAGTGCAAAAAAATGCAGCAGAAGACTAGAAGCTCAGCTGCCATATCCTCAGCACCCTTAGCATCACTTGTAGCTGCTGAAGACTATTTCAATTTGTATACATTGGTGAAAAATACCAGCTTCTCTTTAACTTATCTTATATGGAACCTTCATCAACAGCAATTTTTTAAATCCCCTGAGAAATTGTTGCTCAATTGAATTCAACAGTTTTGTTGCCAACCACAGTAAACAGATTATTATTTCTCCTGTGTATTCCTACACAGTCAGTATGATCCTCATCTGCAGTACCCGTTGAGGTGTATTGAACTTTTAGGATGTTACTGGATGTTTGCCAAGCAGTCTACATATGAGAGACATAGAACTGCTTGCACAGAGTTGTAGCTGCCTTTATTAGCTACCACTGCCCATAGTGCATTATACATTTAAAAAAGGCCAAAACCAAGTTATCTTTTTTGTTCTTAATATTGAAGTATTTTTCAATAATAATCTATGTGATGTTACAAAATGGATTGTGTCTTTATTGTAATTAAAGAATTGCCCATGTGTAATCTATACAGACTTGCTCACGTAAGTTATTTGAGGTGTACAGGCCTTTGCTGGGTTAGGCATCTCTGGAGGAAGATAAATGTCATTGATTTTTAATGAGAGAAAACTCACAACAAAATCTACACATGTTATACTACATTTTACTAACCTGGTATGAAAGATCTTTTTAAATTAAAATAGGATTATAGTCTTCTCTCTCTGTGCAGTAATTGATTTAATAATAGAGTTGCTCTTAGAACAATTAAATTTTGAAGTTGAATATAAATAAGTTAGCAATAAAAGGAAATGTATATTTGTTCAGATAATCGTAGTATGTATTATATGGGTAACCTGACTTATTCTGAACCCATTTATTGCAAATAAATGGGATTTATTCACTTTCCTTAGAGGGGAAAGTGCTATATAAATAACCTTTAAAAATACTCACTGGTTAGACCATGTCTTACGAGTCATGCTAATACTTTATTTTAAATAGTGCTAATTATGTCATTTCAATTAATCCACTGAAAAACAAATTCCCCTAGAGACTTCATGACTTCTTTAGTGTACTTGTATCTCAGCCTTGAAAATAAAGACTATAGTGCAGCAGATGTCAAAAAAGTGTTTTAAATCAACTGGTTCTTCAATAAATTTTGCAAGGTTTAGGTGGATTTGGACATCAAATTATCAGTAATTAATCTTAACTGAGATGCTAAAATCATAAGTTACTAATAGTGACTAAGATCAATTTCTATCTTGCATTACCTGTACAGCTTCACTGTAAACAAAATACCTGTTTTTAATGAGTTCCATTAGTTTTATAACAGTCACTATTGTTGGTGGAGGTAAGATGTGATTTGCATTGAGTTAGAGTAACTAGCTTTATGTATTCAGTAACTTGAGTGGGTACCCTTCTGAGCACAGGGTTGACATGTGACTGTTGTCAGAGGCTCTGATGTCTGAAGTGACTCTGGGAAGTGGCCTTCTGGGTCTGCAGTTTTTGCTTTCTGTGGATAAAGAAGAAGCAAAAATGGCATTCAGCTACTTCTGTGCTCAGCCTGTTTCAGGCTGTTGGGTGTCCAGAGGCTGTTCCAGTACTACTGTGCGCCAGTACCTGATCCCTGAGCTCTGCAGCTGAGTGGTGTGTGTGTGTAAGGAACGGGGTGTGAGCTGTGCACTGACCATGAACGTGTGCCCTGTTCAGGGTTCTTGTGTTCTGTGTCCATCCCTGCACGCAAACATCTGTGGTATCTTGGTAGCTTTGTGCTTGGGCCAGTGTCAGTGACAGGTTGATGCTTTGGGTTTGCAATTTTGTGAATTCATGAAAACCTTTCTGTATCAAGAAGGTTTAGGAATTTTGTTGTAAGGCAAAACCAAAGAGCACCCAAACTGAGACTCATGTAAACATTAATCTAGAGCGTCATGCTTGGGCATTCCTGTTGTTAATGTTTCGTTTCTGTCTTGAGTCAGATCTGTAGAGTACCAGTGGATTAAGTAGTTCCATTAATAGATCTAGTAGGCTGTTACTGCAGGTGATTTGGTCAGCCTTGCATCTGATCATCTGTTATTTGGTCTTGATTCACCCAGTTCCCATCTAACTGGTACAGAAAGGTATCAGCTTGATTTGGCAGCATTTGCACTCTAAGCTCTCTGATCTAAGTGGCTTGGAAGAATCAATGAAACAGAGAAAAAGAGACTGTCTCCTAATCTTTGTGTGCTCTCTGCTCTGTTCTATGTAATGCCCTTCTCTTTTCTCTTATTTGATCATTATTTGTGTACAAAGAAAATTACGCTACAATGTTATAGGAAATTACATGAAGCACTGAAAAGTTTATAGAGAATATTTTTATGCTCTTGACAGTGACAGCAAACCTGACACCTCACAATACTGGTTTGCAATGGATGTAAAATGTAACAAATGAAACTCACCCCCAAAAACCACCTCCTTCACTGGTGACCTCACTGGCTATGGGCTTAAATCCAATGACTGTTAAACATGGAAAATGTTTTAGTGAAACACAATTTCACAATAAACTACTGACAAATAGAGCTGGCAGGAATGGAATATCCAGTTACTTAGATTTCACTGTTTGTAGGCACTTCCTATGTTTCCCAGTTTACTTTTGACAGCAAATTTTTTATTCAGACTGAACCAAAAACTGCTAATCAACTCTACTTTAGTTTCATGAAATTAAACTAAGATTATATTTATCTTATGGTCAGGAATACCTTGTCAGAAAAGTGACATGTTGAAAAGATTCAGTCAACTCGAATTTGACTTGGCTGTTGTAAAATTATATGTGCATTTGTTTATCACATTATAGTTTCTCCGGCAACCTATTCAAGCCTTTCTTATAGCTTTTAATATTTTTTCCTACTATGAAATTTAATTTTATAGCTATTTACATGCTGTTTTCAGTGGAACATTTAAATACTTGCAGTAGATCCTTTACCAAATGGGTAAATAAATGTCATTAAATTCGCAGCTTGTTGCCTGACATGCCCAAATGTTATACTTACTAGAATTATATTTATATGAACAGTAAAATATATCACATTTACAAAATTGAAGTTAATTTATAATTTTACAAATATTTCTCTTCAAACCACAGGCAGAGTAATTTGCTATAATATTTTAATAAATCCTCTATGGGCTAGAAAAATAAAGCTCTGTTCTTCTACTTATGAATCTCAATGTGAACGTAGCTCAAGCCTTGACTTGTTCCAAAACACCTGAGAATTATTACGTGTGGCGTATACAGAAGATGGCTGGAACTGCAAGTATGTTCAGAGATATGTGTAATGCAAGCTCTAATTTGAATAAATGATTCTTAAAGGAGACCATGTATGGCTAAAACAAGTCAGAGGCATCTAAATGTGTCATGTAGATGTTCATACTCTAGTTTTGCAACAGCCATTTCCATCCTAGCAGTTTGTACTTTTTCTCTCAGGTCAGTCTTAAACAAAACCCAAACAAACAGAAAAAACCCACACCACACAAAAGGCCAAAATATATACCACTTAATTTCTCCATCAATTTTGTTATTTTTTGGCTTGTCTTCTGGTCTGATGAAACTAGTTTAAAAAAAAAAAAAAAAAGGACAATTATTTGGAGCTTTTGACTCAGGCGAGGTGATTTATTTAATGCACTTGGACTAAATTACTCAGCTTTTCCCTTTCTGTCCATCTCCCTGATTTTTCTGTGCTCTCTTTGCTTGTTCATGATGCATGTTTCAGAAGTAATGTAAAATGCCTGTAATCCATCTGTTAAACTAGTTAGTTTCCTGTATGTTGATGAACAGGAGAGGTTTTCACATTGTTTGAGTAATTGAAAATGAGGAAAACATCCATCTGGCTATGATAATGGTAATTTACTATTAGTTCCTAAAATGGCCAAGTCCCCAGTATACATTTCTAACTCATTAATGAGGGAAAGAGGAATAACTATGTGACTTCTGTGTTGCTGGTCACAGTCTCATCCAAGTTGTTCTTTGCCTTTTTTTTTTTTTTTTTTTTTTTTTTTTTTTTTT
>JAWWEU010000005.1:23059081-23100890 GCA_035583155.1 Acropternis orthonyx | reverse complement strand
CCTTTTATCCTGTGTTTTACAGGCAGACTTCTGGTCTAATTGCCAAAATTTTTGTAGGTAATTGTCTTATTTCATTTGAAGATATACAGGCGTGACTTTAAATGTTTTCAAATATATACTCCTTACAGTTCAAATAGGGTTCTTTCATTTGTTCATCTCAGCCTGATTTTGTTTTCAGGTTGTTTGATGTATTTTGACTGTTCATGTTGGGCATAGCAGAAAAACAAAAAAAGGCAAAAGAAATAAAATTAGGTATGTGCATTACGTTATGTTAAAATATAATTTAAAGTGTGATTGACACGTTTGCAGTGTTCTGTAGAGAATTTTATGAACATTCTCTGTTTAATCTGCAGATCTCAATATGAGAGATTTTACAGTCTTTTTTCTGAAGTGGTCTAATTTTCCTCCTTTTAGAGAAAGTTGGGAAGTGCAAAAGCTATGCTTTTTAGCATGTCACAATATTCTGCAGCAGTACAGAAACAATCTGTCATACAGACTTGTCAATATTCCTGGCTCTGAAGAAACATATTATACATTCCCCGTGTTTGTGACTTTATTGATCTTTTGTCATTCCCACAGAATGAAACTGATATTTTCTAACAAAATGTAATTTGCTGGAACAAACAAGCAGTCAAGTGCTGATGAAAAGAATTCTGGGAAATGGCCACTGTGTCTACACAGGAGTTATGTGTGCCGATTCTACTTCATTGATGTCTGCTTTGTATGCACTTTGAGATGCTCAGAGTCCTTATTAGCACTGTGGCTTTTAATTAAAAATAACTACATTTTCTGTTATTAGCTTCAATGTTCCCAAGCTCATTAATTGGACTTTTCCAAAGTTCTGATAGGAATTAGTCATCTGACTTCCTCTGAATTTTAATGGTAGTTTGATACATGCTTGCAGCCATAAAATATTTCCTAAAAGAGACTGTTAGCTGATGTGTCTGTATGCATGTCAAGTGTGTAAGTTTTTTTTGTGCTGCTCAGGAATGAATTGCATTAAGGAAACTGGATTTTCAGAACTGACAGTGGGCTCTTAATCCAAAAAAGTTGTAGATTGCTATTTTGTGGGAAAATTGAGCTATTTATTAGAGTAACTGAGACTTTGACCTGGGCCTAACAGCCTACTGAGAAAAACACAGCCTGCAGTTGTTGTTTTGTGATAACAAGCTGGCACAGATCATACAAAATGTTTTGTTTGCATCAGTCTTTGCAGTACTGAACTGTCCTGTGCACTTTTTTGATATTAACTTGTATGCATGCTTAAAAGAGAAGGAAGGCATGTGCTGCTTCACCCTTCAGCAAGCACCTCTGAGAACAGGAGAGAGTGGCCAGGCTGAGTTGTAGACAAAGCTGCCTTTGTCTTTTTTTTTTTTTTTTTTTTTTTTTTTTTTAATTTTTTTTAAACCAGAAGTCATACATATTTCAAGAACAGAATTAAAATTATGTCTTGTCCAAACTGCCCTGACAGAGCATCTATTCTGACAGTGTCAAACTGTTTATTACTGTGCTCTTTCAGAATGATTAATAGGAATATTGCTTCTACAGCAAATATGTTTTGCTTGACATGTGAAAAAAGGTAGTTATGTATTTTTCCTGGTTGGGAAAAAGCTTGTTCTTGGCAAACTTGTTCTGCTGTTGAGATGTTATGGGAATGAGAAATAAGCAAACAGTAAGAAGTGAGCTACTTCTTTCTTTTCTGAAAAGAAGTAAAAATGGAAGATGGCTGGTATGTCTTAACAGTGATACAGCTAAGATAGTATTTTAAAGCTGAAAAAAAAAAGACAAGTAATGAAATTTTTTTTTCATTTTGCTGCTATAATGGGAAGACTCAAGTATTAAAGGCTGCTTTAAGAAAGAGAAAAATATTTAAATATTTTGATGCCTGTATTGAGCACTGAGAATTAAGTTAAAGGAAAAAATGGAAATAATTCCACTGGTTTCTGTAAAGCACCACAGTTTAACTCCTCTTAGTTTATTTATGTAAAGAATGTTGTACTAATTCTTTTTTTGCTCTCAACACAAAACCTGAACAAATATAAAGAAGTACAGTAACATAATACTATTTTTGTCCTTTAGGGACTCTTTATTAATCATATTACTGTGTTTCATTTAATCGTTTTTATTTCAGTCTGTTTTCAAGCCTCTCTGGCATTATTAGTTTCACTTGTGATGACTCTTGTTTCTTATTTCATGTAATACTTGTATTGCTTTTTTGTTATTTAGGATGAAACACCTTGAATTTTTAGAAATGGCAACCAAGGGGTTCCCCTACTAATTTTTTTCCTTTTTCTTGGTTCTCTTCCAAAACTAACAACCTTCTTGTCTCTCTTAAAGATGTTAAATGTCTGACAGCAGAAATAAGGCCATTAAGCCTAATCTGTTTGTAACTGCTAGGAAACCTGTTATAATTGATTATAAGGTTTGACTTTATGTTAGTTACTCATTAATCTAAGTTTGAAAAAAACCATTTTGCCCAGGCAAATTTGAGACTCAGTCAACCCAGTGAATTCACAAGCTGACTGCTGTTTTCATTTATCACTGTTAAAATTATCTGTAATGTTAGAAGAAATCTTAGCATGCTCTCTTTTTTCCCCAAAATTGCTGAGGATAGGGAAGACCTCAGGGAGGTCATCTAGTGTCTTGTTGAAGCCGGGCTCTAGCCATTGCTCCTTTCTGTAGCCATTGCTCTTACCTCTGTAAGAGGTAATGAAAATACTTAAAAGTAAATTCTAGGATCTGATGTCTTTGACTCAAGTCCTTCACTGTGATCCTTTGTGTTTATGAAAAAGGAATTCAAAACATGGGGCTGTTTCTTGCACCATCCTAAACGGAAAATTGATAAGATGGTATTCTCCCAAATAAAACAAAAAAAGTAAACAGAGAATTCTGTGTTTTTCTATTACCTTGCTTTTTCAGTTGATGTTTGTATTTATGTAGTTCTGCAAGTACACTTGCAAATAGAGATACAGTGTGCTTCCTCAGGAAAAAAATGTGTTTGGGAGGGGCAATGGAATGAGACTGTTCTTTTCTTATAGATAAGTGATCTGTTTAAAAGCAGGAGACAAAATCCTGACTAAAAGCAACTTACTCTATTTTGTGGAGGCAAATACTATGAAACAATTCTTTTACCTAATCTTAGATATGTACATTCTCTTACTTCACTGCATATACCTGTTAGAGTTAATTGGGTGCTGCTGGGGCATACGGGTATTCCTTTGGGCTTCTCTGGGACCACAGTCACTGCTCATTTGTCTTATGTAATGTATTCCCAGGTTTCCTTAGTTAATATTTACATATTGTTCCAAAGCAGATTATTAGCTTTGCTGGTACATTTCTGCAGATTTCCTGTGTTTGACATGTGGGTTAAGCAGTATTGCTTTCAATAAACAAACATGTTTGTCAGGCAAGCTGCAGCAAGAAGAGAAAAATCAGCTATGATTTGATTAGATTTTGGTTTAAGCTAAAAGCTGAGGTGTGATTGAGTCACAGCAGGCCAACTTGAATCACATATGCAAGGGAAATGTAAAGATTTGATCAGATTTTTAAAGCAAGCATTAATCATGCAGTAGTTAGTTTAATAATCCTTCTTTTGAGAGGTTAAAAGAACTTTCACTATGAACACATACACAATGAGCTCAGAAATAATCTGTGAATATTTACTGCAAAGCCTAATGTCATTCTCTGGGCCAAGTGTGATTTGTCCAGCCATAAATATTGTCCTCCCTGAGTTCTGAATTAAATGTGTAATGGTGCTAACCATGGGTTTCAGTCTTCTTGTCTGTGCTTCTTAGTGGATCATTTTGTAGAATCCAGTCCTCTTGCAGTTTGAACTAACATACTGTATTGATGTATTTATTTAGACCTGAAATTAATAATAAAAACAAAACAGAGACCAATCCCCTCAACAATTAAGTCTAAAGCCATTTTAATATTACTGTTTATCTTGTATATAATAAGAATTCCAGGAGAGAGAACAACTACTTGATCTGACTTAGCAAATGAAGGCAGCAATTTGCCACAGTGATTGCACTGTGAAATTAAGTAAAACCTGGGAAGTCATAGCCAAGAATCTCATCACCCAGTCAGGGAAATGCAGTGGAAATTCTTTGGTATGAAACGAGGAGGAAATGAACTGTAGTGCCTGCTTAATTGTGTTCCTGGTGGTGTTTTAAGTTACGATTCTTATTCTGGTTTTGAAGTAATTAAAAACTGAATAACAGATTTGTTAAAAAAAAAAAGAACCGGACTTTTTCAGTAAAGCTAAACTTGAGGGAACTGATCCAACTGAAGTCTGCTTTTGACTTCTGTGAAGCCATGAGTGCATCTTTAACCTTTTATTTTTGAAGGGAGACTCTACAAATGTTCTTGTGTAAACTCTCTTTGCAAGCTTGTTTTTTGTCCAAACCTTAAGTATATAGAAGCATGAAAAAAGGAGTCAGAAAAAGGACTCACAGTCTGATTTAGGGATGTGGAAGAAGTATTCAATAGGAAGTGCCTGAAAGGAACTACTTGAAAATGGGAACTTGCTGTCACTATCCAGGTCAGAAAGGGACAGGGTTCAAAAAAAGCTGTCTGAGCTTTATATTGTTGCACCTTTTCTTGGCCAGAGCTGTTGATGCAGTGAAGGATTTTTTTGGTAGTATAGTACAAGCTCATTAAATGCTTTGTAAGAATTACATCAATACATTGGATAGAGAGTTCTGTAAATTTTTGTGATAACTACAGACCCTAGCTTATTATTTTGTTGCTTTGTACAAAATTGCTTTATTAGTCTCTTCAGCCATCTGCTGTAGGACAACAATGTATAAAAAATTTCAGCAAAAAGAGCAGGGTGTTGGTTTTGGCACATTTATGAATTGCAAACACGTGTTTGACTTCAGAGTGGTCAGAAGTCATCTTTTGCAAAGTTAATTAAAAAAAAAAAAAGCATTCTCCCTAATGAATATGACACAAACCATTAAAGCATTAAATTAGATTTGCATACTATGTCACAGCTGGCATTCTCCACACAAGAAGGTGAAGAGCAGCATGTATCTGGGAAGATCCTGAACGATCTGTCAGCCTGAGAAAGAACAGTTTATGCTTTGCAACTTTTGCTGTTCCTGGGTGCAACACCACTAAATGCAGATAAATGAAGTAATTTGCATTCAGAGTAGCTGGAGTTCAGTTCAAGGTAATCAGCTCAACTCTTTCCTCTTGTGGAAGGACAGATGGGTACCCGTGGAACACAACCCATCCTAGAATTGTGCTAGTATAGGGACTTACTGGAAGTTTCATCAAAAGACAGTTTTTGATCTGCGAGAAGGAGCACCCTTGCCAAAAGCCTACCCCACCTAATGTGAACAGGGAGGAAAAGTTTTATTCAAGTGTATTAAACAACATTAAAACAGAAATGCTGTGAGAAAGAAATCACTATGCAGTACTTAAACATAAATCTCCAGTAGAGATCTGATTAACTTCATAATAATACAGCTTTTTATGCAATGGGTCCTAATTTTAGTATATATCTCCAAGTCTGACCTGACCCTCTATGCAATTTTTGGATATTACTTTTCATTGATGCTTCCTTTTGCAGGTCAATATTATATTTAATATTTTTGGTAGAATACTTTTTTCAGTGGTTTGGTGCTTTCTCTATGAGCCATTATCTGTTCAGAGCTTAAGCTATTTCACTCAGAATGGAGGAAAAAAAAAAAAAAACCACCCCAACAAACAAACAAAAAAACTGAAAAAACCCTGAAAATTGAGACTTTCCTTATCAGTATAGTTTTACAGCCAGAGGAAGGACTGAGTCTCCTTAATAAATATAAAAAATTTGTTAGTTAATGCTTAAAATGGCACTTCCTAAAAGGTCTGCAAATAATATGGTTGTATGAGAATGCCTGCATGGTTTCAAATCCTGTGTGGAATAGAAGCACCCAAAACTGCATTTGACATATTACATGATTTATTTTGCTTTAAGCAGGGTTAGTCAGCAAACCAGGAGCAATGCATTGGTGCATCCAGGCAGCTGAGTTGCCTGTCCAGACATAGTTCATTTAAGTATAGATCCCTTCAGCAAAACTTTTACATGTCTGGACAGTCGCACTGAAGCTTTCTTTTAACTGTAAAGAGATTGCTGCCCAATGTAGTGACTTGGGTATGTTTATAAATTATATGAAGGATAGTTTGTACTTCACATATATATGGTTTATATAGCTGTAGTTTAAAGCATGTAAGTTTTTATTTCAGAATACAAAGCAGCCCATACACTGGAGCTGTTTCTTTGCCTGAGTTATTTCCCTATTGCTTACTTTTTTTGCTTAAGTTGGAGTTATATTTACTTTTAAAAAGTAAATAGAGTTACTTTTTAGTTTTCGTAGTACCAATTTGTCAGATAGTACTTTAATGGAGCCTAGGTTTCAAAGCATTTGTCTCAGTGCATGCTTAATAGCTGATCTCTTGAAATTCTTCACGGAAGTGTAAGACATTGAATACCCTGTTCAGAATTTGCATTATAATAAAGATATTAGCAATCTGAACCTATTTTTTTAATTGTCAAGGCATATAATTTACCTTCTCTATTTGTGACTGAAAAAAATTCCACTCAGAGAATGATAATTTTTTTTCACACTATAGAAACAGCTTCTAATGTATGATTGTGCACTTTACAATGAGAAAGATTTAATTATGAAAATCAGATGAAGTGCACTTTTACAGATCTTATAAAAGAATGGCATAAAAAAACCCCAAACTTATGTTTGAATAGGAAAGATTTAGGTAAAACCATTTTAACATAGCTTGTCAAGCCTTTAATATTCCCTTTTGTTGTCTGACTAGAAGAAATTTTCCATTTTTCTTTTCTCATTGTGTGATTCATGAGCCTTACTAAATGTCAGGTCACCAAAGGCAGAACCTTTTTTGGCACTTCGAAATAAGAATATGAATGCTTTTTTCGCTTTTAATATAGGTAATGATAAAGAGAGCGATGAATGCCAAAACCTGCAACCCTACCTTCAGAAAAGAGATGTAAATTTGCTATAGAGTTGTGACTTTCAGCGAGATGTACTCCTATCGTTAAACAGTTCCCTAGTTGAAACTCCATCTAAATGTGCTATTGTTTGGGTGATTTTTAATTGTGCTGTACTGCAAAAGGTTTATATTCATGACATGGACACAAATTGTATCATAATGATAGAGTGAGTTTCTTTTGGAAAAAGAGTTCTGGTCTGTAGCTCGCCAGGATTTATATTTTACCTTGAAAATAAAAGGATGATCCTCAGGTATTTTTAAGAAATCCACGCTGCCCTTTGCATGACTGAGCTGGGTTTGTGGTACATTGTATGAATACACATGAAATGACATTTGGGAAAAGCAGGTGATTGAACTGTGAAAGTTACTGAGAAAATCTGTAACAGTTACATCTGACTTGCATATTGTGCTGGTATATCAAAGTATTAGTGTCTGGTTTCATTTGTAACTTAAGCATCAAGTGCTTTGGTCCTAAAAAGAAAAAATGTTAGTACCTTGCCATTAGTTTGACAACTGAAAACATAACTTCAGTATTGAAATACCTTTTAAAAAGGAAGCACTAGGAATGTTTCAGCAACAATAAAACCATATTTTGAATTCATAGGTGAAAATGCCCCAAGGCCTCTAGTTTCTATGAACACAACTAAACATAAACCCATAATTTACAAATACTATTTCCTGATTAGATGCAACAAAAATTATTGAAGGCTCCTGCTTTATGTTTGTTTAGCATTTCATCAGTCACAAGAAAAAGTTTACTGCACAATCTGCTTCAGAACCAGAAGCCTGTCCTTTAGTCTATTGGTGATGCTGTCATTTGAGAAGCAAAGGTAAAAATCTCTTCTTTGCCCTATAACAAAAACACTTTTAAAAGGTCTGAGAATATAAATGTAATCTAAATAATTCAGCTTTCCACCAAAATTTTAGATGTATGAATAGCTGTATGTGACTAGTTGGTCTGACTGCATTAATATTATCTATGTGGAAAAGAGTTATGAGGGTTATTTAAAGAATTTTAATACCTGATGTAATAAACCCATATTCCATTAAAATAAAAGTACAATTTTCTGCTTTTTGACATTATTACTTGAGTTGTACTTCTGTTACATTTCAGTGTGATTCAGTCCTCTGAGAAAACAGTGCTAATCTGTTTTTCCATTGGTGACTTGGGCTTCAAGTCAGCATTTGAATGAATGTATCTGTTGTGTCCAGCTGAGCATCACATCAGTTGGACAGAAATCAGAGCCAGAGTCAATGGAAATGTGGTTACCTGGGCCTAGAACATTATTTGTCTGTATTCATGCTCAGGGAAACTGGAAGTGGAACAGCCTCAATTTTTATTTCTCAAAGTACTCCTCATAATTTTATCCTTAATTTTGTAGGCAGAAAATGCATTGTAAATCTGCTTATTTTTGTTAACGCAGTTAAGCTGTTGAAGTCTCCAATAACTGAAGTGAAGACTAAGGAAAGATTAGGACAATTTTACATGGAGGGAAGAGATAACATGGTGTTAAGCTGCCAAGAGAGAAAGTAATTTATAAAGTTCAGAGGGAAAATATCTTTCACAAGATGAACTTTTTGGTCTGGCAAAATGAGCAAAATGCATTAAATACCATTGAATACCCAACTCTATACCAAAGGTTAAGACATCATTTAGATGAGTACAGCCCAAAGCTGAGATCAGGAATGTTGGGCAGGAAACAGCAGCTTATATTGTACCATCTTTCTTCATGTCTGCAGATCTGGTTCCCCACAAATAACACACCCTGCGGAGTAGACCAGCTTTGCAGCTAATCTAAGCCCTACCTGCTTGTGACAGTCCCCAGCAAACAGCTGGAGATGCTTATGGCAGAGCAGTGCTCTTAGTCTGTGTTCAGGTCTTTAATCTGAAGTCAGGGCTGGGAGCCAAATGCTGTTTCTGTGCAGACTGGGCATTTCTTTGTGCCAGGAATAGGACCAGCAGTTTGCCATGGCTTGACATGCTGCTTACATTGTAGTGGTTCTGCAAAGAAGATTGAATATGTCAGCAGGTCCAACCTTTACAAGTGTTAAAGTTGTCTTCACTATGTGAATTTTAGGTGTATGATTTCTTAAGTACCTCCTTACATTGTGGAGTACCCTAGATATAAATCACTTCAGAAAGGATTGAGTGTAACTCACCTTTTCCCAGACTTGCATGCTTGCTGTGTATTTTCTAATCTACGTGTGTCTTTCTATTAAGGTTTTTAAATTAAAGAGGGGTGGGGAGGAGGAAGCCTCTATGAACAGGAAATCAGGAAGACACTTTTCATGCAGCTTGGTACCAAGAGCTTTGTCCTTGAAAGCAACTGAGACTTTTTGGGCTGCAAAGACAAAATTACCTGTAACAAAGTATTTTTAAACACGTTATTCCAAGGTCGGCAGCTGCTCACTGCATGAGTCTTTCACTCACTGCTGTGCTCAGCGGTTAACTTTCACTTCTTGAGGGCAGTAGGGCATGGAAGGTAACTTCAACATCTTGTTTTTCTGTTATTCTTTACTCTCCACTTTGTATTATCAAAGTGACTTTATTTTAATAGTAAGAAAATTATAGAACCCTAGCAAAATGTAGCTGAGTTGGTGAAGTTTAATCTCCAAGAAAATGTCGTTCTTAAATTATTGTTAATACAAACCACCCAGAAATAAAACTCGGAGGGTATTATTTGGAACAGGAATGCACAAGAATTCTTATCTGCAATAAAAAATATTTTCCTTTTTTAACTACAGTAATAACTTCTCTCCTAGAATTTGGTTTTTGACTTCTGTGGAATGTCAGTGTATTGTTATAATAATAGTCAGTAGATACTTGTAGCTGCCATGTTAATGAAAATATCTCTGGGATAACAAAAATTTAGAAACTAAATATACATAAATATACACATTTAGCTAAGTTACTATGTGCTCCTATTAAATAATGTGAAACTGCAGAGGTCAACAGTAGTTTATTTTTTTCATTCTAAAATCTGAGGATAAAATTGACTGTAAAAAAAAATTATCTCAAGGCAGTGTTGTTTACATCTGACTACCTTGCAATGTCCTACTTGATATCATTCAAAATTTTCTCCTGTGTTATCTTCAGAAAACACTGTAGACTGCTGACTTCGGTGCTCCTCAACAAGACTTACATTTGATCAGCCGGTTATTAGATTTACCAAAAATACATAGATTTACCAAAATTTCTGTAAATGCTCATCTAGTATTCAGATTAAAAAGCATGGAAAATTTTCAATGAATGCATTCATCAAAATGCTGATGTCATGACTCAGAGCTTCAGAGAAATGTTTCAATCATTTTGACAATCCAGAATAGAAATATATCATCACTCATAAATAAGGATTTGTAGCATTTTTTCATTAGAAAGTGGAATTGTCTCTTCAAGTTTATGTATTTCAGAAAACAATCTCTTTCTTATAAGCTTTAAAAGGCATTTTGTGTCTTAAAGAAAAGGGAATATAATGTGGAATAAATCAGCATCTTCTAAAATTTTTATTATACTATCAGTACAGTTTCTGGGATCCTTTCAAGAACTTATGAGGAAATAGTAATTCATTTCTCCTCCAGTTTTAGAAGTAATTTTTTATTGAACAGTGTAGAGTGCTCATAAGTAGCATGTGTTCACACAATTTTTTCAAAGGAAAGCTAAGTTCAGGAAATAACTTCTTTGCATTTGATGGTTTCTGTAGTGATTTTTAGATCTTATGTAACTGAGAAGGTGTTTTGTCTAGTTTTCATCTCTTTGTCTTTCCTATGAATATTTCATTAGAAATAAACATTTTTATAATTCCCATGGAATATACCTACTAGAAGCTCATGCCCACAAAGAGGTAATATTTACTCCTGCACAGCCAGTTCTGGGAGACCTTGCTTGAGGAGGAGATTTGGAAAGGGATGACCTTTAAAGGTCCCTTCCAACCTCTTCTCTGATCTTGTGATTCTATACAGAATACTAGAATGGTTTGAGTTGGAAGGAATCTTTAAAGGTCATCTGGTTCAACCTCCAATCAACAGGGACATCTTCAACTAGATCAGGTTGCTAAGAGCCCTGTGCTGACCTGATCTCTAGTGTTTTCAGGGATAGGGCATCTACCACCTCTCTGGGAAATATTTTCCAGTGTTTCACCACCCTCCTTGTAAAAAATGTCTTTTTTATATCTCGTGTAAATATATTATTAACCCCTGTCCTCTTGCTACAGGCCCTCTAAAAGTCTGTCTCCATCTTTGTTATAAGCCCCCTTTAAGTGCTGAAAGGGCTGCATTGAGGTCTTCCTGGAGCCTTTTCTTTTTCGGACTAAACAACCCCAAATGTCTCAGTCTGTTCTCACAGGAGAGGTGCTCCAGCCTTCTGATCATCTTTGTGGTCTTCTTCTGGATCACTCTAACAGATCTGTGTCTTTCCCATACTGAGGGCTCCAAGCTGGGCACAGTACTACAGGTGGAGTAGAGGCTTTAGGATAATTTCTGGGAATAGCTCTTTCTCAGACAGAAACTGCCACTGGAGAAAGCAGCAGCCCTGTGATAGGCATTCTCCAGGGTTCTCGGTCACTTGATGTGTTCTGATGTAGCAAGTAAGATTGAGTTAGAGAGGTAAGATAACCAGACCTATGGATATGTGAGCATAAAGGTTATGTCCTTTTTAGCAGTAGGGTATCACATTTATTGTAATGATAGCTCTCTTTAGCATAGCTTCTCATGATACAAAATTCTCTGTCTGAACAATATATTCCTCTGTTTCACCAATTTGTTTATCCCAATAAGATTATGAAGCTTTGAGAACATGAGCCATCTGGTTCAGACTATGGAATATGCCAGCAGAAGACAGTATGGATACAGCCAGAGATAATTATCCTTCCCTAAATTATAACCAGTTCTTTCCAAGCCATTTGATACAGATTGTTTACTTCCTCTTCTTTTCAACATCTCTTCCTCTAAATCATAGGATCAGCTGCAAAGATTTAGAGCATATACCTTCTTAGCAATGATTTATTATCTTTCTCTTTAATATGACCCTTGATGTCTGAAGAGAAAGGCAGATAAGTACCTGCTGTGAGTGTTTCCTACACTTACATCATTGTCAGCTGAATGTGCTTCACTTGTCTACTGTCAATTGGTTTCCAGGAAAAAAAAAAAAGCTTAATGATTCCACTTGTAAAGGTTTTTTTTCTGTATGTCTTTTATAAAGTCTGGCTTTCACTGATAACATCACAAAGCATTATACCAGGTATCAAAAAAAAAAAAACAACAAAAAAAACCCCAACAACCCACAAACATTTAAAATAGCAGAAAAGACCAAGAGTATAGATAAGTAATGCCTATCTAGTGCATGAATTTATGAAAGCCTTGTTTATCTATTGCAGTAACAGGGCTTTTCAGAACCACAATCTTTTTAGAATGCTGGAGGGTAGAGAGATTCTTTCACTGATGTCAAACATGTAATGCTATTATCAAACCTGTGTTTTGATCCTTGATTTTGTGTTGGCTTGTGACACACTGAAATAATGCTTAGTGCGAGTTATAAGGGGTTTTTTTGTTTGTTTTTGGTTTGTTTGGTTTTTTTTTTTAGACTTCTTTCCTAAATTCACTTCGTTAAACCTCCCTCACCCTAAAGGTGGTTTCTTTCTTCTCCATTCTACTATTAAGACTGCCCTTTATTAGTTCTCCCTTGTCCACCTCTTTGTTGGATGCTCAACCAAATGAGGTTCTTCTCTTCCTTAGACATTGTAATAAGTATCTCTCAAATAGTTATTTAGTAGGCTCAGATTCTGATTTACTTTAAAATGTTGCTCTTTTTTTTATTTCTTGCCTTATTTCTGCCATGAGGCAGACAAAGAGCCGTTTGAATTGAAGAAGAAAATTCAACTTGAATGTTTTCAAAATTTCATCCGTACTTGTGAATTGTTTCCTTGAAGATGTGGTAAATCAGAGTAATTAATTTTTACTCTAAAAATAACCTGAATGCATGATCAGTCTTTTAGGAGTGTGTGCTTGCTTTACTGTGAAAGGTTGCATCTTTACAAGACAACCTGTTTTATCTGTCTATGCTGGATGTTGTGCTTTTGTTTGTTTTGTTTGAGTTTTTTTCCTTGTTGTTTTTCTTTTCTTACAAGTCTGCAATAACTTACAATTTAAAGTTTGGACCAGTAAAAATGCAATACATTAAAATGAATTTCTTTGATCCTTTGATTCTTGTAATAAGGTGAGTTAAATAGTATTTATATGTTCTTAGCTTTTTCTGCCTGGAGTATGAAAGTTGAATGAGTGTCTACAAACAGCTGAGCTGGTTAAGAACAAAGTAAGCTCATGGAGCTTGCTTGTGTTGAGAAAGCTCAACACAAAAGAAAACACAGAGAATTACTTCTTTTCATTTGTCTTTTGACTTTCAAGAGACTGGAATATTTTCTTTACAGAAGTAAAAAAAAAAAAAGGTTACAACTTTGCCATCTCTCAAGTGGAATACCTGAATGGGCAGTCAGGCCATATGAATATTGGAAGTGACAAACTAAATCGTCAGCTGAACAAGTGTTCTGTCCAGTGTATGCAGTTTGCTCACTAAATAACTTTCATTTTTTATATCTCTGAGTATAAAAGATAACAATAAAAATTTACCTTGCCCTAGATCAGTATTTCCCTTGTCAATGCTGACAAACACTGCTTTTCTTAATATAGGCAATGGAAAAGGAACAGATACTTGGAAAGCTTCAAACAAGCAACTTGTAATATAAATGTGTTTGGGTTTTGCAAAAAGGGAAATGCTTTTTGTCTCTTTTTTTCTTTCTTTTTTTTTTTTTTAATAGAATATAAAACATGATTCTTTCTTAAGTGTAGTAAAGAATTCTGTAGCCTAGGGAGTTGCTCATGAGAAATTAAAATTTGTGGTATGTCCAAGACAAAGGAAAGGTAAACAGTTATGTTGTGCCAGAAGAAGGTGTTCCTGATATGGTGCCATAGATGTCAAAAACCACTAGATATGTTTCTCAGGGAGTTCTTTGTAAAGCAACAGTTTAAAAAAGCTCCATAAGCCTTTGAGCTATGAATGTGAGGTTAATTGGACAAGTGAGATTTTCAGGTAGTCTAAAAACTGTAGAACTCTCTAAGCCTCCCTCCCCACTATGCCCAGCAATATTAATTAATATCACTGAGCAAGTGGTTTCAAAGATACTGAGAAGCACTTGGCTAGCACTGCAGTAACATCTCAACTTCTGATCTTTGAGGTTGACTTTTACACTGTTTTCAAAGTGTGTGCTGTATTCCCATCCATTCTTTTGTGTTTAGCACTACATACTTTGAACAAAGTGGCTGTAGCTAGATACAAGTATAAAACAATCAATTTTGAACAACCTAAACAAGTTTTTCCTCAAAATCAGCAGCATTTTAATTTTGGAAACACTTACAAGGAGTGAAAATTAATGGAGACATATGAAATAATCATGACAACTAAATAGACTTTTGCTCCTTAGCAAGGTCTAGCAAATTCAATTCCATGGAAGTGGAAACTGAGGACTTTATCCTTCATGATATCTTCCTAGTGAATGATCATAAATTACAATTTACTTAAATGTTTAGATTCTTCGTAGGTTATAGCTGCAGGGTCTGCCTATGAGTTGATGCTAATGTTTATCCTATTCTGAAAAAATATGACTGATGAACTAATGAAACACCTAGGTCAAAATACTGAATTTTAAGCAAGGAAAGAAAATATGAATTTTCCATTTTTTGTCACTTTTTTGGCAATCAATCTTCACACTTTTCTTTCTATTGGCTTTATTAATAACAATGGAACTTGATGAATGTTTTTGGTAAAGGGCGTCACTCTGGAATGTTTGGTGCTTACCTACCTTCAATTAAAGAACCAAAATTCTTCAAATAAACAAGCACTATTTAACACATCTTTGAAGTCCAAGCATTTCTGAAGTTAAAAAAAAAGAGGTGTAAACTGTCCTCCACTTAACCTTCCTCTCTTCCCCAACCAATATATCTCAAAACTGCAGTGTAAAATACCCCCAGACTTCTTTCAAACATCACAGAAAATAATACATTGAAAATAGAACCCTCCTCTCGCCTTGATCTATAATACAGTTTCTGGTTTTGTAATTCACCTTGAAATAAAGTCGTCTTTTCTCTTTAATTTTTTTTTTTTTTGGACCCGTTGCTGGCTTTTTTAGACTCCTGTGGGCATGGCATTGTATCACAATGTAACTTACTGTTTAGGGGTTTTGGAAGTTTGATTGCATAGGTTAACATTGACTTTGGGGTAGAAATCAACTCTATTGTGTCTCTGAAGAATTTATTTCTATGACACAGTGTAATACTCTTGTGCACTGTGTTTTTCTCCCTTCTCCATGTTTAAGTAACATCAACTTTAAAGAACTGTATCTTTGTAGTAAAACCTCTATCAAATATGATTCTGTGGGTTTTCGGTAAGTTCACTGTTACTGTCTTGTTTTGTTTCACTGTGAATAATTACTTTTCAAACACCTAAATACATTGACATATTTAGCTGTTGTGCACATAATAAAAAAAAATTATTTGTTGCTATGCAAATCTTCATCTATCAATTATTTAATGAGGAATAAGTCACATGATGTTTACAACTCCTTTTAGCCAAAACAATATAAGAGTTTGAAGATACCCAGGAGAAACCAAAACTTTTCAAGGAATGATTTTATTGAACTCACAGAATGGAGAGGTCATTAAAATAAGAAGCTCATTTAGATAATCTGATAGTCCTGGTATGGTGGCTTGAGCTGGATTAGATTGGACTCTCTGGGCAGTCTTTTGTTTTGCTGAATTCTTATGTCCCACTGCTTTTGCATGATAATTCCAGTTTATGTTTGATGTTTGTATTGATGATCTTCTGTGCAAAACATCAAACCGTTTAAACACAAAAGCACCCTATGGGACAATTTTTTCATCTGTAAGAAGCCCTTTCTGACAAAGTGTTTTCTCTATTACAAAGACTTGTTCCCAAACCAGGAACTGCCTGGGGGAGCTGCTAGAACACCTATGTCCCTCTCTCAATGTTATCAAAGCCTCTGAGGGTTCAGGGAGTGCCTGTCAGTTGGTTTTGTGCTTGGCACAGGCTCCCTGAGGGGATCTCTGTAACTGGCACTCACCTGGAGAACCCCTGTAATAGTCACATGCTTTGCTGTGATGTCAATTAGGGTTCAGTTCATCACCTTCTGTTCAGCTGGTTGACTGCCTACTTCGGAGGCTCGCTGCAGAGCTCCTTGGATCACCCACAGAATCCAGTGTGCTGGATATACACACATAGCTCTGGAATCCAGCTACACTGCAATAGGATGAAGTTGAATTTCATCTTACATTCTAGTTACAGCTTAAATTTCATAAATTGTGCCACAACTTTACCTATATATGAACAAAACAACCTCTCCCTTACAGTAAAGCATGCAAATCATTTCCTTTCAGATAATTTGACGGGCAAGTGGGAATTTCAGTTTTGTAGCTTAGTGCAATTTTAATAAATCCTGTATAATTAAAATATTCTCTTTTAATTAGAGGTATTTTCAAAACGTAACAATTCTGAGATTATTTAGTCCAATTACTGAGCCTAACAGTGTTAAATCAGCACTGCCAGGTCCACAACTAAACTGTGTCCCTGAGTGCTTAAGCCAGACATCAACAGAGTGGTGTCACTTTGTCAAGAAATGCCTCCATAAGTTTTATTTGTGAATTATTAGGAAGAGAAAAGCACATGGGGTTTTTTTTTGTTTTGGTTTGGTTTTTTTTTTTTTGTCTAGCACTGCTGCTTACAAATGAGATTGCATGTCTCAGTGGTACACAGTGTCACAGAGGCATAACTGGGTGACTGTACCATTATAATTCAGAAAGGGGAGATGAAGGTAGTTGAAAACTTAGACACCTGTTGGAAGAAACAGAACATTGTTGAAGTTTGGATGTAACCAAGTTGATTAAACTTGGATGTCTTGATCAGAGCTATTTAATAACGAGCCTCTGGAGCCTTCTCTGCTGCTGTTCGTCATTTACACAAGTACCTTGTCCTGTGTGATGTTATTTAGGTAAATTTTAATTTCAAACCCTTATTTAAGCTGACAAAATAACTCAAAGTAAGTTTTAATGAGGGAGTGGACAATCATCTCTTCAGAAACACACAAGGTTCATCTTTTAAAAAGCATGTGTATTTCTTTGGATGTTAACCTAGGCATTTAACACTTCTCTGTGAAATTCTACTGTATTCTTTATTTACAAGAATACCCTGACTTAGTTTGTTGATGTTCGTGTCTTTATTTTTATCCTTTTTTATTAGTACTAGGCAGAATGATTGCATACATGACTTGAAAATGTCAAAAGGAGAAGAACCTGACTTTAATGCTTATCATGTAGTAACTTGAGCAGGTCTCTCAGCACAAGTAGGACTGGTGGGCAGAAGAAACTGCTGTATTATAGGGCTTATATTATCGACTTCCAAGATGTTAAAGGTAGTCATGATTGTAAATATTTAGAACATTTCTCAAATAAACCTTCCAGGCTGATGATAACTTTCACATTACCTATAACAAAATGCATTAGAGAAACAGTAATAGAATATCAAGAACTTTTATCTCTCCATGAAAAGAACTTCCTAAGTAATATCCTTAACTCCCATATTTGCTGATAGCATTTTCTAGTGCCAGCTCTTTGGCTATTACTTAGTACTTCGTGAAGCTTTCAACAACAACAACAAGCATAAAGAATAATTGTTTATTAAACTGGGGTATTGTGTTTCTCTGTGCTTGGATACTAGTCTTCTCTCACATCTATGCAATTTTGCCTTCTGTCACCATATTTTAAGGGTGACTAATATCCTTCTCTAACTGAAAGAGCTTTATACTCCTCAACCCCACAGAAATGCAATTATAGGGAAAAGCAGTAATATTTATTAATGTGCTACTGTATTCATTTCCATATAGCTGTTCTGAATGAGAAAAAACATTGTGTAGAATACAAATCTTTATTAGGTTTGTCTGCCTGTAGGATGTGGATTTACTCAATGTGAAAAATGACATTTTAAACTTTGTTATCTGAGTTTTTCCATCTAATATGACTAAAAAAATAAGAAAAAGGTAACTAGTTATGTATTCCAGATAAAAACAGTTTTAGTAGTTATATAAATTACCACAGTTCAATAATGCATTGAAAGTTTTAGAAAAATCAAACAAAAGTGAACTAAAGAAATCACACAAACAGAAAAACCTTCAAAGCAGACTCAACAAAACCCAGAAAGGAGGTGGAAAAAGTCAAAACATTTTGACTTCACTTTGTGAGAATGCTTTTTATTTGCAATTGACTTAAAATTTAAAGGTTGAAAAAATGAATTGAATAACCTGAAGAGAAAATGAAACTTTTTTGTAGTCAATACAAAAAAAAATTGCATCAATTCAAAACTCCTATCAGTGCTAGAGATGCTTCAGAACATGGCGTTTAGGTCAAGATCTGCCCTGTTTATTATCAATATCTATCAGCAAACATGAAATAATGGTTAAACTGTTTCCAGCACCCCTGGTTAGAGTGTGGTGCTATCAATGCCAAGGTTGTGGGTTTCATTGCTCTATGAGCCATTAAGAGTTGGGCTTGGTGATTCCTGTGGGTCCCTTCTAATTCAGAATATTTTGGGATTCTGTCTGTGATTAAGTAAATATCTTTAGTAGATATTTTTTCCTTGCCAGGCACTATAGGATTTGCATTCTCTTTGATCTTTATGAACTCCTGTTTGCCCCTTTCTCCAGATTGTTGAGGTCCCTTTGGATGGCAGAGCAGCAGTGGCAATACACAACCATCTGGTGTGTTGATCACTCCTGCCAAATTTGTATCATTTGCAAACGTGCTGAGGGTGCCCTCGGTCTCCCTGTGCAGGCCACTAATGAGGGTGTCAGCACTGGGCCCTGTGTCACCCCTGGCACACACCACTTGTGGTGCCTTACATCTGCACTTCACGCTGCCTATCACACCTGTTGAGCACAGCACTTCAGCTCGTTTTCAGTCCCACTCACTCGTATCTGAACCACAAATGCCACGGTTTGTGAAGCTGTGATAATGCACTATGTGTGATTCCAGGCTGATCATGTGTTTCCACATCACTAGGAGCTCTGTTGTGGCTCTCTGGGTGTGCCTCCTGCCCCTCATACAGCTGTGCACTCCAAGGGGTTACAGACACTGCATGTCCTGCCACTGCCTTGCTTGGGCTGCAGCAAATATTTAAGTACTGCAATGCAGTTCTTCCAGCATGAGGCACAGGCTGGTTGCAACCATAAGGTTAATGTGCGTGTTTCACTGTTTTTTACATGCTTCATAGAGAATGCTGTATCGCCACTTCTGTAACTGCTTAGATGTGCATCTTCTTTACATGGGGAGAATGCCTGAAAGAGAAGGCAAAGGGAACAAATTTCCTTCATGCAGCTGTGTTTGTGGTTGTTTGGATGTGAATCAGAACATGCTGAGTTGCTGGAAGTTCAGTTGGGTTTTTTTTCTAGCTTTGATTGTAAGCTCATGATTTTAATTAATAACTTCTCTTTTCCTAGTTATTAATTCTTTCTTTTCCTTTTGTCATCCATGAGTTTCCTCCTCTATTTTTGGTTTCCTGTAATGCATATATAGCTGTATCATTTTTAGCATGCTTATGCAGCTTGTAATTTTGGTGCTGGTCCAAAGCCCCAATTAGGTAAGCCATATGTTCAGTAAAGCAGCTTTGTAGTACAGTAGATCAAGAAATTAGAACCCTGAACTAACGTTCAGTTTATGCAGTTGTTGCTGCCTGTTCTTCTCTTATTGGAATATATTGAAGTCCAGGGCATTGTGGGTACCTGATAAACTGCTCTTCACAGTCACAAAATTTCAACTTTTTTACGCTAGTAAAACTATTATTTATAATTTGAAGGTCATTACATATATATAACCAACAATTATGCTTTTTTTTGGTGAAAACCTATACATTGGAAATCAGTTCTCACAAAAGAGGGGTTTCTGGACCACTAAAGGTATATTTTCATATTCTAGACTCCTCAGTTTTCAGGAAAAAAGGAAATGAAGGAATATTTGTTTCCATATCTAACTTAGAATAGTAATCTGTCATTGTTTGTATGCTTGAAATATGATTAAAATTGATTTATTAAATGAGATATTAAACTTCTAAGGAGGTTTTTAGTATTGATGTTTGTACTGTAGCAGCTATAGGAACTCAAACTCCAGCCAGGATCTGGTCTCAGTATCTCAGGTTCCAAAAAAAAAAAGAACCCTCAGAGGATAATGCACCCTGCTCTGATTGACAAAAATTGAAAAAATTGAGAAGCAGATGGTGAAAGGGAAAAACTACATTCAGAAAGGAAATAGCTGTAATAGCAGCTGGGATCAATTGGAATCCAAGTCTGTGACTCTTAGCATGTGTTCATTAGTGTGTGTTTTCTTCCCTATGAAACTGCTTAGCTTTTCCTACCCTTGCAGTTGTAATGTGAGTGCAGTGACACTGCATCTCCTGCTTGTCAGTCTCTTGTGTAATCTTGTTGCTCCATGTTGAGAAGTGTGGTTCCTCCGTTTAGAAATACCCTTTCCGAGTGCCATTATATTTCTGATTTTCATGGGACATGTGATCTTCATCTCACAAGAGCCAAATAGAGGGAGAGAAGCACTTTCCTCAACCCTCTTGCCCCACTTCTTTTGATGAAGCCTGGGATTGGGTTGGTTTTCTGAGCAGCAAATTCACATTGCTGGGTTATTTTGAGCTTCTTGTCAATCATCACCCACACATTTGTCCTCCTCAGGTCTTCTTTCAATCCATTCTCTGCCCTGCCTGTATGTGTGGTTAGGATTGCCCTGACCTGTGTGCCAAACCTTGCACTTGGCCTTGTTGAACTTGCTGAACTTCTCTCATCTAGTCTTCTCTCTGTCTTGTGAGCTGAGGCCTGACTTTCATAATTGCAGTGTGTCCCAGATCCAAAAAGTGGAATGAATCCAACTCCCCTTCTGTATGAATATAATAATAGTCAACTGCATATATGTTACAAGCTGTTTGGTAATCTGCCTGTGTTTAAGCAAAAACAATCAATCATGTGCAGTTTCTCTTGGGGAACAAAAAAAAAAAAAAGTAAAAAATTGGGTTGCTCAGTGGAAATATCTAGAAGATGGGTGATTTTTTAAAGTCTTACAATTTTATAGTTGGTCTGGCATAAAGGCACATGGAAGTGCAAGAATCAGCTCTCTGAGGATACCTCTTTACCCATGAAAGAGAAGTAATTTTTAAATGAAAGGGTACTTCATTAGTATTCTTAAATAGACAAAGAGGATCAGTAAAGACCATACAAAATATTGCAGGGCACTTAATTAATAAGGAAATTAAAAGATCCTTGAAGAATCCTTGGTGCATTGAAGAACAGCAAGAAAACATCAGGAAAAGGAACAGAAGTGGGTCCCCTCAGGAGGCAATATTCTTAATTTGCTCCCTGGAGTGTTATTACTCTGGGAAATTTCTGAATGATGACACAAACAAGAAACTGATTTCATGTAGGTTCCAGTTATACTTTACAAATATTTTCCTTGCATAATTTTCTTTTCTGTTTTGTCATCAAGAACTCCAAGCAGTGTTGGCTAGAATATGATGTTAAATTTGTGCAAGATAAGATGCTTGTAAATGGTTTGCTATAGATATGCATCTGCTTCTTTAGAAAACGGCACTGAAGTAATTGGCTAAAAGAAAACTTCTTGGGCAGTCTAAAGCCTAGGGCAATCTTGGAAATCTTATGAAAGGGAAAAGGGGCCATGAAGGATAACATTTCTCTGCAAAGATCACTTCGGAAGTAGTGGCATGAAATGCCAGGACATAGAAGTATTTCCCTTTTTCTTTATCAGTTTTAGATTGGATATTAGTAGAAATTTCCTGACCTGAAGGGCTATCAAGCACTGGAAGAGGTTTCCCCAGGAAGAGGTTGAGTTGCCATCCCTAAAGATATTGTAAATATGTGTAGGTGTGGCACTTGGGGACATGGTTCAGTGGTGGAGTTAGAACTGCTGGGTTAGTGATTGGAGGTTGAACTTGATGATCTTATAGGGCTTTCCCAAGCTGTATGACTCTATGCCTATGTGATTCTGTTATGTAGGGCCAGAGTCACTGAGTCAGCACAGCATTTGTATTGCTTGATGTAAAGACATCATTCTTCTAGAGAATATCTTGTACTTGGCCTGGGATCTGTGTGAATGTGACATTGATGATTCAAGAGTAAGAGACAGGTAAGATGTTCTACCCGGTACAACAGGATAGAGAAGGTTATGCTTGATCTTTGCGCAAACATGGAAGAATTTCTGTCATGAGTTTTACTTTTCTGGGGAGGGGGGGAAAAAAGGGCGTTTTCTTAGAGTTCAACTCATGTCAGTACTCTATAAAAGCTAGAAAGGCAGACGGTTAATTTATCTTTTAATTTTTCTAAATTATGAGCTTTAAATGATCTATCAAATTATTTATTTTCAGAAACAATATTTTATATATCTGTTATAATTTGTATCTCTTTTAACCCCATTAAAATCCAAGGAGATCTATTTTTTATGGCCAAGGGAATAGTGAAGGACAAAGCAATGTCTGTCATTTTAATATGGGAAACCAAAAGAGTTCTGCAAATAATTTCTACTGAGAGATATAACTGGTATGCAGTAAGTCTCACGAATTACCATTGTTATGAAAATTAAAGGACATTGGATCAGCTAATTAGGACTTACACAAAAGTATTTCTGATAGAGTAACCCCAAAAAATTAATTGGAAAAATATCTGTGTGATAATGTTATACTGGCATATTCACAGGACTTCTAACTCCTTCCTTTGTTTTATTTTTTTCATTTTTTCTTTTTGCTTTCTCAACAAAACTGTCCATTTCCATTTTTTCATGCAGTTTCTAAAGGGTGGTGATACCATTACTAAAGGCATCTTTGTTGTATGTGTTGGGTACCTTCTACTTTTACATTTACCAAATGTAAACTTTTATTGTGAAACTATATCCATTGTTAGAGGTGGATTAGAATTACATTAAACTTCTGTCCTGGTTTCATTGGAAATGTTTTTGAGGATTAAAGATATGTGTGCAAAGGAACTGTGCATTATTGGGATTCATTTTTATATCTCACCCCATTATTCAAATTAAAGTTTTAAAGTACTTCTGCAGAATTCAAACTTTTCATATCTCTTCTCTTTCCTTTAAAAATAACTTAGTTTTGAAAAACAGTAAATCTTAAAGGCAGTTAAAAGTCGCAAAGTGAGAACAAGTACGCTTATCTGTCACATAAGCACTTAAAGCAAGAAAATAAACTTTAAGACAAATCTTAGTCTGGCACAAAAAACATTTTTCTTATCAAGTATCTGGATGAATACCTTGACAGAGCACAGTAATCTTACCTTCAGCTTGCACTTAGCAGTAGTTATTTATATAATTTTTAATACAAATGTGTGATATTTGATTTTTTTTTTTTGTGAGTGTATGTGTTAGGATAAGCAAAAATTGCCATTAATGTGAGTTTCTTGGAGAAAAAAATTCATAGATTTTTTCAAGGGATTAAATATGCAGTAATCAGACTGTGTCATTTTATTAAGTGGGGGAGAAATAATGTGTTTAAAATTCCATTTGATGCTTAGCACTTTGTCAGAAATATATACTTACAGCGTTTCTTTATATTACTTTTTACATGCCTTTTGTGCTGTCAGTATAGCCTGTGATGACTAGTGAGAGCAGTACTTTATTGTATGGCTAAATTCCATTAGTATTGTGAGAAATAGACATTTAAATGTTAGATTAGAATGTTGGGTTTGTATTTCTCATGTGGACAGTTAATCATTTAAGATGCCAGTAATTTCTTATCTCCTTCATTTCAGCATACATGTTTTTAAGTTATTTAAAACTAGTGTCACTTAGCAACCTTACTGATTTTTCAAGTTTTTTTTTTTTTCATTTAGATTTTATTTTTTATTCAAAATTCCATGGCATTGTATTAGATTTTATTTCCTGTGGGACTTAATGGTATTTGGTTTGTCCTTTGTGGTGGTTGGGTTTTTATTATTTGTTTTTAGTGTGCGTGTCTTTGGATTGGTAGAGTAGATAAAAATCTGCTATTAATTAGACTTCTAATGACTGATCAGCAGAAGAATATCTCAATCAACAGTTAAATTTATGCAGAAGAGGAAAAAAACAAGAAAAGATTTGCCTTATGCATCTGTAGGAAATAGACAGCCACCTCTTTTGAACTTAAAGAAGAGGATAGACTTCGTTTCCTTTTTTAAATCAATTTGATTTGACATTATGACAAATGCTTGACATGTTACTGTCTCCAAACCATCTAAAACAGAGTTGGTGGCGTTCTGTTCCCTAGATAAGATTAGGATTCTCAAAAGACCTTAGGAAATGAGGAACAGAGCTCTTGTAAACTTTTAAGGTTCCTTTGAAAACTCAGTGCTGAGTATAGAGTAGTTTTTTTACAGTAATATACAGTTGGGGTTTTTCTAAACTTTTGATGTTGACCTAGCTTTCCCCAATGGTACTTCTCTGTCCCCAGTCTCATCTCTTCATTGTTCTGCTGTTGTCCGCATGGGTATCAAGATGATCATAATACCCATAATCAGAGTTTGCTCTGGTATTTTGTTGCCACCTAGAAAAGCTTTTGAAGAAGGCAAATAGTGCAGGGTGGGTGATGACAGCAGTTATTGACACTGAGATAGGAACTTCAGGAATAACTGGGAGAAATGAGAGGGAATTCAGTGTGCATTGCACTTTTTTAGTTGTCATCACTACCTTCATAAAAGAGCTTTGGCTTATTAATTTTTATGTCAATCGTGACAGATAATTCTTTGTTTTATTTTTTTACAGGGATTTTTATGCTGTGCTCTAAAATACTGTGACTGGCTGGCCTACATGGTGGGAACTGCCTCTGTGTTGTTCTTGGTGCCTCCCTGGACTCATTTGGATCCTGCAGACTGTGGAACTCATGGCAGGCACAGCGTGATGGGTGAGTGAAGGCAGAGGGAGAGAGAAGGCAGCTTTGTAGTGTGAGCTGCAGCATTCTACCAAGAACAGGGATACACTGACAGGTGTGGCTCAAACAAGGATTTTCCTAGGTTCTTGGATAGACTGCACTGTTCTCAGATTCCAATTTTTAATGAGGAAATCTGAAAGGAAGGTTCTGTTCCATTGTTGCAGCACCCTGGGACAAGTCTTCCCTCCCCACTTCTGTTTCAAGGAGGGGTTTTCCCCCTGGTTCAAGAGTTTGGTGCTTCTAGTCTGTCGTTGTGACACTTGAGCTTTAGATTTTTGACTCCAGTGGACATGACGTTTGTAAGGAAAAAATTGAAGGCTCAAAGCTAGAGGTTACTTAAGGTTACATCAGAGAGACTTTCTCCCGTGTTTGAAGAAGGCTGTGTGACTGGCAAACAGTGAGGTCTGGAAGCCCTCTCTGTTTGCATAGCTCTGCATATCAGCAAACTAAAATGTTTTAAAATTGGTGTGTCCACGTGTAAAATACTTGAGTTCACTTAAAACTTACAGCAGTTTTATTCAGTAATTGAGATTTGGTCCTTCTGGGATATTTGGTAGGTATCAAGCCCAGGTTCCAATCCTTTATAAAGTTCTAACTAGAGAAAAAAGTCTTGAGTCCTGGGCAGGACCTGAGCTGTAGTCATATTTAGTTCATATGAAAGTCAGACAAGTAAATGACTTCTGCCATTCCTTTCACTATTTACGACAAATTAAATTAGCTGCAAAATAGCTGTGTCTGTCTATGGTTAGCAAAATAAGTCTACAGCTATTTTTAAAAGTCTGTGTAAGTACTAAGATATATCAAATAAACTAGTTTTAGGATATAAATGAATTTTAAGCATTTGTCCAGCAAATTAAAATGTGCATTTGCTGCCAAATATTCCAGTGATAACTGACAGGAAATAAATGTCAGTATGACAGTGATTCAGAATAAGCTGTCTGCAAGACAATAAAGAGACAAAAACTGCTTTTAAAAGCAGGTTGTTCAGCTTCCTGCTGTATTATTTTCATGTTAGTGCCAAAAAGGCAAAGTTAATAAGTATTGCCATCCATATTGTATTTTATTTTGTCAAACTGTTTAAGATCACCTTGTAAAGTCAACTATTATACTATCAATTTTGCCTGCCAACTCCAAAATGAATCATCTTTCAGGTATTTCAACAGTGTTGTCATCAACTTCTTTTCTGTCACCAGGCTGGCTCTGTGTTACAGCATGCTAATACAGTCTGTGGAGAAAAGCTGTGGTTAGAATTAGGACTCTGTTTTTCCCTCCTTTCCAACTCCAGTAATTTAGTTGTAAAATCTCCAGGTCTTCTAGAGTTACTTTTTTGTCATGGCAGAGAAACTGTAGAATTCACTGTCTAGGTTAACTGGAAAAAAGGGCCAGATGTAAATCACCATTTTTACACCAGAACTGTTTTCCTGGAATACTCAGAAGACATAAGATATTAGGGTGAGTAGCAGCATAGAGGAGGAACACATGTTTTTTATTATGCAGTAAATGTGAGTTTTAGTTGTTATTAGTGCAGTGAAGGGTCTTATCAGCTACTGTAATAAGTAAGTTAACTTTCTCTCGATGTAGTCCCAATAGCCTTTGCTATAGATTCCAGAACAGTCATTTTAAGTTGCCAGTTGCTCTATCAGTATGCTAAAAGAATATTTTCATGTGGTGTGCATGAAACATCATCTTAGTTAAACATATGCTTGCTCATAAATTTAAAGACTATTTTATAAATGGATTAATCTGTTTTCAAAGTTACCTATAGTAAGTAGTTGGGTTTTTTCCTGCCTTCCCTCAAGGAAAGGTTTTATTTTGGTACTGTTTTCTGTGTGCATGTTTATAGAATCGATCTTAGAGTGTTAAACTATGACCTCAGTCCAAAAGTACAGTTGTGTTACTTAATTTTAACTGTGTAAGTATTTTTGTAAGGCTTCAGTGGCAATATATAGTTGTTAAAAGCACACAATGCATAATAAGTGATATGATGTGGTATAGTGATTAATTCTGAGTCAGAGGCTTGTAAATATTATGAGTCTTGAATAAACAAAAGGTGATTTAACAAAACCAAAAATCCTAGTAGGGAAATTGATTTCTGAGTGTTCTTTGATGATATGTTAAAGCTGATGTCAGGGAACCTAACAAATGAAAAAGCTAATGCAGTCCAAAAACACTGTGTGAATTAGTTTGAAAGGTAGGGGAAAGAAAAGAAGACAAGACATTCTCTCTCCTCAGCTCTGAGTCAGTGGATTTAATTTCTTGATGCCCACAGCTTTCTCACTGGCTTCTTTATTCCAAATCACCACCTGTGCTGTGGGATTAGTGTCTCTATTAAGTGAAAGTTTGCAGCCCATTTTCTCTGCTGCCTCTTTGGACATTCTCTGCAATTGGATGTTTCTTTACAAGCTGTTGACTTTGCATCCCATTGAGCATTTAGTCCTTTGTACGCAGAGCTTTGTTTTGAATGTCCTTGTTTAGGATTGATCTCTCCCACTTTGCACTGCGCTTCTGTCTCGGACCTTTGCCAGGTCTTGCTGTAGCTGTGGCATTCGACTCTGCATTTGGCAGTGTGGCCCTGAGTCAAGATGCAAGTCTGTAATTCTCCCAACACTTCATTCTATTGAACAGTGGTGACACCCCAGATTTTCTTTGGGTATCGTTTCTTAGCACAAAGTATGCATTAGGCCATTTATCCTAACATTCAGTCCCTTCTTTTTGTTTTAAAAAGCGAAGAACATTGAAGGCATTTCTTGGAGTCTAGTATTCCTGTCCTCCCCTTGGGAGTTAATTATTTCCAAAGAATCATCCATGCATTTGATTTTGCACAGGACAAAAGGAGTCAATGATCATCTTGTTTAATGGTTGAGAAAATACAAAGCATGACAGCCTCAGAGACCTAAGAAAAGCCCTGTGTCAGAGAAATGTGCTGTTTTTCAGTTGTTGAGTAGTAGGCATAAAACATCTCTTTTTTTCATTGCTGTTTTTGACCTTACCATATGTTTGGACACTGCTGAAGAAACTGGTAGGTTCTGAAACGAGCAGTGGTTTAGGCAAGGCAAAATATACATATATATATATATATATATATGTATATATAATGCAATGGATTTTTCTGGAAAACTGAATTTCTGCAACTCCATTTATAATAGGAATCCTGTATGTTTTCTGCAGTGCATGCAGACTGTGTTTACAGAATGCTCTAAGAGATTCCAGTATTTACTCTCTTGGCAGTACACTGCTCTGTCACTTGGTGTCAGCTCAGGGGCCGTTTTGTGAACATGTGACAATTTTATCTGTAATACTTCAGTTGGCAAGAAGTCTTGCTGGGCCACATTACGATTCCCCTGTGTGTCACCTTGTCATCTCAGAGTATCACATAATAATGCGGCTCTCCATGTTCTTGTCCCCTGACAGCTGAAAATGCCTTTCATCTCAGACATAACTTCTGGAGTATGAATGGTCAGCTTAGTAAAAAAACAGTTTGTACTTCCTTCAGCAACTATTTTGTTTTCTGTTAATTTAAAAATTATTTTGTGATTTGACTAGGGAAAATATCCTGAGTAGCGCTCACGGGTGAAGTGTTTAAATCTTTTCTATAGAAAACCATATTTTAAGTAATTTGATCAACTTACATTTAACTTGCTAAAACAGCCTGGTTCAGTAATACAAGCTGTTATGCACTGCTTACAAAAATAATGCTGGTTCTCTGAAGTTTGGAACTATCTCCAGATGTCTGTGTACTTATGTACAGGCTATGGACTGTGGTTCTAGACTGCTTGTATACTAAAGGGAAGGGGGAAAGGGATGCTGCTACTGTACACGTTGCCCAGTATAAAGTCAGGGTCTTGAAACAATACTTCCATATTCACATGCACAATAACTATTGTCATGAGAAAGGATTTGTTGGATCAAAATTAAAAACTGCAGGTGGAGCTTTGTAGCTGGGGAAGAATAATTTGTGTGATTCCCAATACTAAATATGTTAATAATATGGTTTGGTTTTTGGGGTTTTTTATTTTTTTTTATCAACATGTAAAGATGCCAGTGCATAATTTACTAGTAATACATAACAGATGGTCTTGATCTTTTAAATTGCTTGAGGCTGGAACATCATTGTATTTTTATATATGGATGGGTAGCCAAAGGGAACGGAGGGCCCACTTGGTTAAGAAATGCATCTTCGCATAAAATCAAATTACATTTAATTTGACTGTTTGAATGCCAGTGACATACGAAAAAAAAGGCAGCAATAATAGGTTATTTAGGAATGTGGCTTTGGTGAAAAAGAGAGAAGGAATCAGTTTTGGAGTTGTTTTTCATTTTCAATGTTTCTTTAGCTCAATGGAAAGTAAAGTGAAATATGATTTTAAGAGAAACTTTGTACTTACTTGTAAAAGATTCATTGAAAATGAGCAGACAGAAAACACTCTTCAAGATAAACAGTTTTTAGGAGAAGCATCTCATATGGTGGTTGTATACTGAAGAGCCACTAAGTAATTTTTCTTTTGCATACCCTGTAAATAAATGTAATCCCAGGTACCAATAACCCTCACTTTCCTGGCGTTCAGAGAGACTGTAGCACGGTACAGTGTGTACTTTCCTCAAATACACAGGTAATGAACCCTGAAGGAGGAAGAAAACATAAGCAGATATTCAATGGTTAGGTATGCCCATAACAGAGTACCAATTTTGTAAAACTCTATGGTAGTTTTGTTCCCTGCATTACTGTGTAGTTGACATTGAGAGGAAATAAAACATAATTTACTTTTTGCCTGAGGCAAATTCATCTAAGCACTATATCAAGTCAAAATTCAGTACATTATTGCCATTGTTGTTCATGTGTTTTAAATGTGATGAAATATATTCACCCCTCCGAGTTCCTTTGTGACAGACAAAGTCACTTCAACAATTTCTTTGAAGCCAATGCTGCACCATAAGGAGCCATTTTAATGGGTGCAAAATTCTAATATGAAACGTTTTCCCGTATTGGTGAGGCTTTTTTGTTTAATATTTACCTATACTCAGCATATGGATTTTCCTTGTTTGTGCCCAGGAGGGGAAAAATGTTTTCATAATAACTAATGATCGCTCTTTTTTTGTAAGTCTAGTTATATTGATATTTTCTTTAACCTGAAGTAGCAACAAGGATAGGTATTAACAATAGATACTGGAAAGCAGGACTGTGAAAAAGGCAGAAATATGAAGAAAAACAGGAGCACTGATCAAAAAAGGTCAGTTGTCTCTTTCAGTTTTAATCATAACTCAAAATGCTAGACTCCAGGGAATAGTGAAAGATGTACAGAGAACCTTTTGCTGTGGATACTCTGTGTACCTAAGATGGCTGCAGCAAAACTGGAAGGCAGATTAACTGATTTGTTCCAGGGAAATAAGCACTTTGAAACTCTAGAATTATTGAGGAAGCTGGAATATCATGAACATGGAGATAAATCTGAGAAAATAAATAATTTTAGAAAGTTAGAAAGTAGATTTCTCATGGCCTTTGTCAGGGGTAGGACCCGGTTCCCTAGTAATGAGGAATATGATTACAACCAGAAGGGTAATTTTCAGTTTTCACTTGTGTTGAAATGAAGACACAACCTGAATTTTCTTAATATCCACACAGAGAAAATGACAAAACAAGAGAAGGTTGTCCGATCACATTGAAGTTGGCTACTCCTAATGTTCTTAGCATCTTGACTTTCTTTTCGGCCTCTTACCATGTCTGGGACAATTAATTTACATCACCAAAAATGCTAGACTGCTCTCTTCCTTTTTATGCCATAGCTGCTTTCAGCCTAATTCAACAAAAGATTCGTGAGAGTGTAACTATTACCATGTCTGTATTAGGCAGCGTCCAGTTTGAAAGCAGCTGCTGAAAAGCTGAAGCAGACTTAACAAAGATGCAGTTAGTTAAAAGTGCTGTGCCTTTTCTCCTGACAAAGCTTGACAGCTGACTGCTGATTAAATGTTGCAGTCCTTAGCCCAGTAAGCTTGGAGTCAGACTAGAACTGAGAAAAGTCTTCAATGCAGTGAGCATTTCAGAACTCTGCTTTGCAAATGGGAGGTGCTGGTTTTCTGAAAAGGAAAGGGAAAAAACGGGCAAATGAATACATGATATAGATTCCAGGTAAGGTTCAGCACAGGAAGGCAACTCTGGGAGGCAAGGGATGCTCTTTCTGATTGATCCTTCAGTGTACACGTGTTTGCTGCTTGCATCGCAAAGTAGTGGTGTTTTCCCACCTTGTGAGAAAGATCCTCTTATAAGGGAGTTGGTCCACTTAGAGCTCGTTGCCTATATGACACCTAATAATAGATATGAAATGGAGCTCTTTTTTTTTTTTTTTTAACTTGCAGTATCTGGAGTACTTTTCCTTATGACTTAGCAAGGTACAAGAAAACAATATAGAAACCAAAGTAAAAATGTATTTTTCTGTAACTGATTAATGTTTTTAAAGGGTGCAATGAAAAGTGAGGGGGGTCAACTGTTAAAAATTGAAGGACAATAGTGCTTAGTGATATTCCCATAGTAATGGCAAGGCTGTCAGCACTATCATGAAGTTATTGAAAAAAATGCTGCCATTAATGTCACAGAGTGTGGAGAAAGTAAAAGTAGGACTCTGGGATATGTTCAGAATCTTAGACATTTGGAGTGCAATACCCTGTTGTGGCATTAGGATGATAATTCGTTTTTTATTCACTAAAGAAAATTCATTTTTCTCTTGCAAGGGAAAGTAAGACCTATTAGTATTGGAAAAACTAGGGATTATTGCACTAATGAGAAAAAAATTCTCCTTTTAACCAGAAAATCCTCATTCCTATAAGAAAAATCTTTAATGCTGCATAGACTATAATACCTTATCTCTCTTATCTGCAGGGCTGGGTTAGATGGAACTTTTTGTGGTGACTGGTTTTGGTTCATAAATCTCTGCTAGAGAGATCTGCCAATGATTAGGAACAGAAAATGTCTAGGAATTACTTTTTCTTCCCCTTTTAAACCAATAATAAAGAAATAATGCTGAAAAATACTAGTGTATTGAATAGTTTTTATGTAGTTCTGAAACAGTACTGGAAATATTTTTATTAGATTTACTTGTATTGTGAATTCTTTTATTTTCCTTGTGATTTTAAAATTCCAGGATATTCCTGAGAAACAAATGCCAACATCTTGAAAAACAAAGCACATCTGTGACCCAGAAACGAGGATATCAAAAAAATCTCTAAGATTTAACGCGATTTGACAAGATGCTTTTATGGTGGACTTTCCGTAGGAATGAGCCTGCCTTGCTGAAGCACAAAACCTTGTACTCAGGTTTCCACAGCAGCAAATGTCTGTAGCATCTAAAATGTTATAACCCTGGAAGTAACAGAAGGGGAATGCTCTTGCCAAGTAAAGGTTGCTTTTTGGAGGAAGGTTTCCCCTTGGGTTTAGGGAGTAGCAAAGAAGACAGACAGAAATTGCCCTAGGCAAATCCCGCCAAGTTGTCTTAAAGGTTTTGGAATAACGTGGAGAAGTGTCTGTATAGCCTTCAGCATACTGCAGCCATAGGGGCAGATGGGACTGCAGAATGAATTGATGTTGTTCCCTATACAAACATGGATAGAGGCAGATACTCTGATTTTCCTTTAAATTTTCAAGACAGAGGCAAGGTGAGAGGTCAGACTTGCAGAATATCTTGCTAATAGTAGGATATATTGCACTGTAAAAAGTACACTCAAAGCCAATGAGTACCTTGCATGAAGCTGGGAACAGAAGAGAGGTTTCCAGTAGGCTTCCTTTAAAGAAAGGGGAATTTTTTAGAGCTGAATTTTCAGTAAATCTTTATATGTTTGGAATTGAAGTTAGTAGCATAAAGACAACATCTGCCCAGGAAACAATGACAAAACATCTAGGACATCAACCAATGACAGAATGATTCTTTTTCATTCTCAAGCAAACCTGTGTTTATCATGATTCAATTTGCTGCTATTTTATTCATGAAAAATAGTAGTGTTTTATGAGTCTTAAGATTTTATTGGCTGCAGTATCTGTGTGTCGGCATAATCAGACAGAATAGTTATGGAATATGCCTAAACAGATGGAACATTAAAATATGTGTGAGATTTAGTTGTACACTATGCTAGAAAAGAGGGCTCAAATGGGCATAAAACCAGATGTGCCTGTAGAGTGTTCTGTATGGGACTGAACTTCCTTCTTGTACTGTTATCTCTGTAATTCTTCAGAGAATTTTGAATGAGATATATATCCCGTACTTTAACAGCTTAAAAACAGGTTCTTTCCTTTTTTCTTTTTTTTTTTCCCAATAGGCTGATTTTGTCAAAGATAAACCTATCTCCATTTTCTAGTAGCTTTCTGCTACATTCCAGGACTGAACACTTGCCTTCTCTAACTTCTCTCAAAATACATTCTATGTAAAAACCTAGAATCCTGTAGTTTTGGCTGAATTGTTTACACTGATACTGGTACAAGCTCTGTGCAGCTTGTCTGATCACACATGTTTCATTTTTGCTCACCTGTTTTGCTTGCTTGTAATATCTGTGGTTCTCACACAGCTGTGTGCTCAGACGCAGTTATGTTTTGAAGATATAGAAAGGGAAATTCAGGAAATTTTCTTGTTCTTACAAATTGCCACTAGCATACCAGCTGTATAAATAGATCATAATTTTGACAAGTAGGACAACCTGAAAACAAAGATTAAAGTCCAAGTTTGAAGAAACAGAGGTTCACTAGGAAAAAAAAAGGAAAAAAAAAAACAAAACCAAACCAAAACACAAGATCTAAAGAGTTTGGTGGTTTTTTTTTTTTTTTTTTTTTTTTTTTTTTTTTTGTTGTTTTTTTTTTTTGTTGTTTTTTTTTTTTTGGTTGTTAATATTGGGGTCAGCTGGAAAAGACACATTCATTGACTATGCAGATTATCAAGAGTTTTAGGTAGTGCTTAATTCATGGTTCAAAACTAAGCAACAGTAATTATACATTGGATAGCTAATGATTATGATCTTTTCTGAGTTTTGTTACATGCAGTATATTTTTCTCATTTATGCCCCCTTGTCAGTCAGTGTTAAAGTTGACCAGTCATGTGGTTGGAGGGAAAATTCTAGATAATGCTGCTTGCTTTTGCAGGAAGTTTGTGAGGCCATGTGTTGTTAACATTTCAGTATGTGTTGCTCTAGGTTTTTTGAAGATACTTCAAAAACTATTGAAAAATTGAGAAAATAACTGGGCAAGGTATGAATCTCCTGTTGAAAGTTCTGGAAACGAGCCATGACGATTGCTATGTTCTCTTAGTTCAGTTGCACTGATCTCTCTAATTTTCCAGGAGGAAATGATGTCACAGAGAGCGCACACCATGCAGAGCATGATGCGTTCTGACATATTTTCCTTGGCTGTAGGTGGTTGAATATTGGTCTCTAACAGCAATGGGAAACAATGTAAGCAGGATGACTGCCACTCTGAACAGATAGGAAGTGCTATACCACAGATGTATGATGAAAATGAGACATCTTGACCAGTGGCAATGTCTGTCTGCACTTTATATCTGACAGCATAAAATAGTTCTGCAAAATGAGTTCCATGACTTTTGGATGTGCCATCCATAGTTGTGTCATTCACATTTAAAATTTACCTAGAAAATTAACCATGACTGTGCAAATAAATTGTATTTGTCTAAGTCACAGATAGAAATTAATGTGAAGAATTAGACTGAAGAATTGTCTGAAAGCATGACTTTTACTTTATTTTGCATGGAGAAGGTTCACAGTTGACTTGTGTAAGCCACTAGACCTGACAGAATTTTGGGAGCCTGTCTCTCTTAATTTTCCCTGATCTTTCTTTATGGACTAGTCGCAATCCGTTTTGAGGGTGTTTTGCTTGCTATGCAAATACTAGGAACTGCTCCTATACAGATTATTTATTGTACATCACCTGAACACTTGGGGTTCTGTTGATCTCTGCTGGTCACTTTATTGTGCATATTGCAAATGAAAATTTCCTTCATTCTCTACATACAGTTGTGAATACTTTTTTACTAGTGTAGTGTATTAGTCTAATAAATCAGGGATTTATGCACCTGAGGATTAAAGAGAAATTAATGGAGAGAGAGGTCTGACAGTTTGTGCAATTTTAGTTGTTAGGAAAGGAGCTTGCTGTCATTTCAGACTATTAATTAATTCACGTCATAGCTCCTTAGGTGCTTGGGTTGTTGTTTGGCTCTGAAAGATTATGAGAGAATGAAGGACTCTTTCTGCGTATCCACTCTAATTTTCTTAGTTTCAACAAAGCAAGCTTTGTTAAACCTTTGAGCTAACTTGTTATTGTGTGGAAAGATCACACATGGATAATGATGGAAGGGTAGGAGTGATTATATTGCTGTTTTAAAAAGTAATTAAAATGTGGGATTTTTCAAGCCTGCTGGCATGTTACTGCTACCTACAGAAGCAGAAAAAGTGTATCTCTTACTGACATATAATTTTTACATGAGAGATTAAACGTTTATGCCCATGGCTCATGTCCAACATTTTCAAGCTGAACCAGAAAAATTTGATAGCTGTATCTCTTTAAGATATATTTTTGCCAAGGCCTATGCATTTATTTAAAATAAGGTGGTGTGGGCTTCCTTTTGTATTGTTTCTTTTTTAAGGGTATTTACCACTACCTGAAGTAGTAAATCCTTAACCACTAAACCTTTTAATAACTGAATACCCTGAATGTGAAACATCAGAGTGTACCTAGTACTTTCAGTTACTGTAATAATCTACAAGTCATTTGAAGTTTTGAAAAGTCATTAATTTTCAGCAGTAACTAATGCTGAAATAGGTAAATAATTATTTAATCTTCTGTATGTATGAACTTCATTAAAACAATGTACAAAGTCACGAAGAGTTGAGAGTGTTGTTGTATGAGGTCTTCTGTTGGGTATGGGATTATATATATACATACACATATTCTAAAGTGTGCCACACCACAGTGAAAATTAAAAATTAATTTATGAAAACCTGAAATGCTGTAGCATTTTATATGTAGATGTAGAATTAAATATCATCAGATATGATCCCTTCAGTTTTGACTGAAAAAATTAAGATGGTTGGCTAATTGTACAAAATAGATGCTGACTGAGAGTGTCAGCCTTGTGTGAGTTTTAAACTGTTTAGTAATTTTTATAGCTGATGTACTTGACCTTGCAGGCCTCTGTAAAGATTAGATAAATCAAAGCCAGACTGAATGAAGTCTCTGGAAATATTCTTGTATTTCTACCATCCCAGACTAACAGAGAGTTTCACAGGCAAGACTTTTTCTTTTCCCCCCTAAAGAGGGAGGCATTGTTCAAACCTGTGTGGATAACCTTGATTTTCCAATTGAAACTGGCTGTCTTTATGTTTGCTCCAAACCATTTGACAGCTATCCTGAGACTTGCACTGCTTTGAATGATTTTTGTACTAGTTCCAAAGATAACCCCTTTGCCTTTAATGTGAAAGGACCTGTCAAAATCTTTCAAAATAGTAAGTCCTCTCAGAATCACTGGTAGAGATTTCCCTCCACCTAAAAGTATGTGTTATACAGGCCTAAGCCGAAGTGAGGAGATTGCAAGTTGCCATGTATTAATGAAAACAAGAATTAGAAGCAGGGATATGGAGGCTGTCAGCAGAGGTGGCAATAGTTTGCTGGTGCGGCACACAACTAGGGACGTGCTTTGATCTGTATACACACACATATATATGTATGAATGACTGCAGGATCTCCTTTTTTTGTTTGTATGCTCTTGTGTTCCTTCTTTCCCTCACAGAAACCTTTCCCCCTGGTCAGGTGACCTTACATATGTTCAGGATTCAAAACTGTCCCAGCCAATTCCTCCTGGGCAGCCCCAGAGCAGCCAAGGAGAGCAGTGCAGAGTGCATCCTTGGGGAGAATGACAAAGGTGGCTGCCTCACAGCCAGGTGAGAGGAAAGGAAGCCTTCCATCACCCTTTACCTTTTCATTTATATATGGAACTACATATACAGTTCCTTTGCCGATTCTGTACTTAACTATTAATGTGTCTGATTCTCAACTCTATTTTGATTAACAAATCAAATTTGTCAGTCATGATATGCTTGTCATTATCTCTACATAACCTTGCACTTACCATCTAATAATCTGAACTAGTAGTTAATTATTTTAAATGAGTGGGCATATTGTCTTTGTTTTTTTTTTTTTTTCCTTACCAGCATTTGTATATAGTTTTCCTGTGAATATCATTCTTACCTCTAAACACACCTGCAATTTCATTATTCATAGCAAGCTTAAATTTTCTCTGCTTATGTTACTGTACTCCTTTTACTAATAAGTATATTCTGAATCCCTCATGGCTATATGTTGAGTCAGCAATGAGACTTTTTTTGAAAGAACTGCAGCAACTTAATTGTCAGTTCCATGTCACTTTTCATCCTGTATGCAACATGATATGTAAACATCACATAACCTAACATCTAGGTACGTAAACATGGCTTGGGGCCAAGCATATAGGCAAGGTAGACTGCAGAAATAACAGGATTATGTTCACAGGATAAATATGTTACTCTAAAATTTGTCCAGATTCTTCACTGGACAGCTCTGACACCAGTTGAATTCAGTGACACACTGAAAGCCTAAAGTAATCAATCCTGTGCTGCCAAAACATGTAGATCAGATTTCTTCAAATGGTGGTGTTCTGATTGTGTGCAAACTGCCAGTGCACTTTACCAGTCATTGCTGTCATATTTCTGAGCTGCCTTCTTCTTTTTGGTGTTGTCCTGATCTGCAAGGAAACTGCTGCAGTACTGAGAAGGGATTGCACAAAATGCAACTGTGTGTCAGTACAGGGCGACTTCTGAATAAGTCTTAGTAAAAGTACTTCATGCATCTCTGTAAAAGTGAGCTTAGCAGGCTTATTTAAATGAAATGTGAACCATTTGAAATGCCTCCATTAAGTAATTAATGGATTCAGTAGGTTGCACACTTAGGGTGAATGAATAGTGTTTTATTTGCTGTTTCCTGTTAGATGTCTCAGAATGATCTGTGGAGTAAAGACAAACTAACATTAGAACATAGTCTAGAGCATGTACTAAATTAATAAAATAAGCAGAATTTAAATGGAAGATTTCTTTGCTGTTACGTAGAACTGACAGTTATTGGACTCAGTAAACCTATTCAGTTGGAAAAAAACCATAAATAGTCCACTTCTGCCTCTAGCATTTTTTGCGTTGGATTGAAATGGTTCCCCAGAAAATTATAAAATATATTAATGCATAGAAATGACCACACACAGAAACTATTTTTCTTGACATGATGTTTATAGCCTGAGAAAAAAAGAAAATAATGAGTTTGGTGAGCTAAGTGACATCTATATTTTAAATATTACTGGTTCTGTAATTTTTTTCCCATTTCCCATGTTCCTTTGTCACTTAAGAGAAACTGGAAAGGAATACCGATTAGGGGCACAGATATTCAGTGTATACTATTGTTTTCTTTTTAAGCCAGCTTCAGAGTATTTCCCTCAGATGTGATACTTTCTCACAATGGCTTATATTGTTCATTATGACTAAATAAGTATGTATTTTTTGACAGTATCTGCCCTAAAACTGTAACATATAGTGTCCTAATGAGCCTCATAAGCCTTCTGCCTTTTATTAGAAGCTATTTCATCCCTTGACATGACATCCATTGACATACTTGAATGATGTTTAAAAGAAAAACCCAAACCAAAACACTGACCAACAGCAACAAAAAAGAAATAAAACCACAAAACAACTAAACAAAAGAAAAAAACAAAGAAACCAAGAAAAATCGATCTGGAAAACATAAGAAATTCAGTAGTGACAAATAAAGGGCAACACACTTGGATGAGAGTAATCAACTTCACAGACATAGGATGGGGAAGAACAACCTAGGTAGTTTTTGGCCTTGGTTTTACCTCCCTGTGGGTTTTTTCCTTTTCTTTCAGTAAGAAAATCCTAAAACACTGTCGACTCTATCATAATGCAAAGGCGGGTAACACTTTTCATCATAGTGTGATAGCTAAATTTTGTGTTAACATTTCCATTATGTTTCTGTTTAACAACATTGCATGGTTGGTTTTTTTTTTTTCAATAAAACAACAGTAATCAGAAGCTTCATTGTAGTATGCACTCAGTGATCTTAGATCACTATATTGAGAGATTTAATATCTTGTGTAATATGCTGCTTTGAAAAAATGGGTTTTATAGAATTATCCTTTTCTATGTATTCCCATAGACAAGTGGATTGGTTTTGGGTGTGCTGGCTGCTCTATGAGACTTGTAGCATGACAGAGTGGGAGGGAAGCTGCTGTGCATGTCTGTTAGATAGGCTGAAATACAAAACTGGACTTCTGGTGGTTTTGTTCTCCTTAACCTGGACATTGCTAGGAGAAAAGGCCTAGAAATGGTTTGAGCCTTCTAACTTTGGTAGTTGTGAACAAGGCCTATTCCTTTGCTTTTCTTGCTCTGACTTGTGGTATATACTTAAAACGAGGTCCACAGCTCTTTTTCAGGTGACTTCATTCTGTGCCACCTTTGGGAATAAAAGTAGAAAAGGCAATTAATGAGGATAACCTTTCTTCAGATGAAGGATGGTCAGTGTCTGTCCCCATCCTAGTGTACAGAATGGAGAAAGACATGGGAGGAGAAAACCCTATACAAAACTGTATTAGTAGCTATGCAAATATGAAAATTTCTCGAGAGTAATAAATTAATATTCATTTTTCAGAATTTGAAAGAAATGCTGAAAAGAAAAGTAACAGATACATTTTCCTGACCAACCAGAAATCTCTTTGGTCATCAGGCTTCAGAGGAACCATTCCAAGGTTATCAATTCTTTATCCTTGGCTCTATTTTTTTCTCACTGTGAGGAGTGTCATTAGATCTCTCTCTCATCCCTCTGCTCTCCAGTGACTCCATAACAATGATGTTCCTAACTGAGGAAGATACTGTGAGGAATTATGAACCAGAGTTCATTCATGTAGCCCTTTGAACATGTGGAGCTTTATTTGTGTTGGAATAAGTCTACCAGCTGGTCTCAGTCCAGTTCTCAGTGGACAGGTGTCTGCAATCTGTAAATAGCAGTGCTTATAGATGGTGCTTAATAAACTGTAAGAATAGTGTCAGCAAGACCTTATTTAAGACAGTGGATCTGTTGATCAGTTCGTAGCTCAGGTGCATGCATATGATTCTGCTTGATTTCTGCTTTAACTCGATTTTTTTTTTCTGTCTTTTTTTGTCTCCATTGCATTTTTCTTATGCTACTGCACTAGTTTTCAGTTTAACCTTTTAAATGGCAGCTGATTTGCATTTTCAGAACTTAGGAACATTAAGTTCTTTAGTATATGAAACTTTAAGATCCCTGTTTTCATGGCACATGTGAAAGGTGTCTTTTAAAAGTGTGTCTTTCCTTGAAACGAAATTGATTATATATACACTCCTCCCCCTACATACACAAATGCTAAAATGGACCACAACCTATTTGTACAATCCCTTGTTTACTGTCTTTAAGGTATTGATGGAGGAAAAAAGCACAGGCACAATAATTTTAAAGGTTTTGTGCATGTACTTCTTCCCACTTCAGTAAGCCCGTGTGTAAGTCAGCAGTTTACTATTGCAAGTTTTTAACACAATGGTCTCTTTTGCCTCTACATAGTTGAATGCCTCCATTGCTATCCCAGGCAACTGATATCTAGTGCACTATGGAGCTAAGTAGAGCAAGTATGCAGAGCAGCTAAGAGGAGAGGCAGATGTAGAATATGCCTAGGCAGAATAAGGAAGGTCTAGAACATTCAGTGCCTGACATGATTTGGTATGTGTTTGGCTTGAGCTACACCAGTTTCACCTGAAAATGTGGCTGTAGGTTTTGTAAGTTTGGTAGTTATTTTTGCCTAGAATAATGTGATTGGTATAGTGTGCACAAATAGCTGCTGGGGAGTGTACTGTGCTTTGTGCATCTTTTTAGTGTGTGTGTGTTCAGAAGTACATCTCAGTATTAGTCTGTGACTGATGTCCTTTACAAACTAAAATAGTATTCTGATTTTTAAAGATCACCTGAAATTTACCTGTGAGATATTTTTGGTTATTGCTATTATTGTCTAGCACTCAATTTAATTGTTCTTCCTGCTTCAGAAACTAAAGTGACTTGTACCTTTACAGAAATTTTCTTATTCAAAATCAGTGAGAATTTTAACAGTAGTCATTTTTGTCTGTAGAGTAATCAGGTGTATGTTTAAATGTCTAGAAGATGAAATATTGCCTGTAAATGTAAAAAAGCCTGTATTGGAAGGGTCGAAATGAAAAGTTTTCCAGATAAATGGCATAATTTTAAAATCATTTATTCCATTCCCAAAAGCAGAATTCTTCTCTGAAATCATTGTCTAGATTCATGTAGAGTCTCCAGTTTTAGTGTTAGGTATTTGCTTTTGAGCAGTGCTTTGAAAGTTTGTCCGCTTAGAGTGAAATTGGAAAATAAAACCCAGACTTTGCACTGATCAGAAAACCACTGAGGAAGTTGTCACAGTTTTGTACTTTTGTTCTGAAATGCACTCTAAACCCAGCAGGATGGCATCTGTTTCCAGCCATATTTTCAGAAGCATGCGCTGTCACCTGAAGCTGACACCTAAAAGCAAGTTTGTTCTTTGAAGGGACTGTAGAGAAGTTACTTTCTTAAGGAATGTGGTTGGAACTTCTCTATGAAGTATGAGTGATCAATTCAACTGCAGTTTTCATCTCTTATGGGCGGACACCTTTGAAAAGGGG
>JAWWEU010000005.1:23046570-23058332 GCA_035583155.1 Acropternis orthonyx | reverse complement strand
GAAGATTCTCTTGGAGAGAAAGGAAATGTACAGACATATCTTTAATTTTAGAGCCTAATGTTTAAAACCAACCCCTGATGGTATGTTTTATTTAGGTATTGTTTAACGTGAAATACATTTTAACTACCAGAGGAACCAAACCACAACATTTGGTTCCTTGCTCTAGTAGAAAAAGTAATTTCCTTAATTTTTATGGCCCTTTTATTTTTTTTTTCGCCAAACTATTCCATTTGTGGAAGCAGAAATCTTGATAATACAGAAATTTATATTCAGTATGTATGATTTAAAATCCAGAGAGGGGTCTTTTCTTTTGACTTCTCCCAATTACTTTTGATCTGGTGCTACTCTTAGAAGAAAACACTGAAATTAATCAGGATTATATATTGGAAGCATTGAATTTGATAGGATTAGACTGGTAATCCTAAAACATAAACTGCCTGTTAAGAGATACAATATAATGTACAAATTCTCAGCTGAGGGTGACTGTATCAGTCTAACACAGCAGCACAGAGCATAGCCATATAAATTATCTCATAATGAGTTGGTGTTGCCCTGACCAGTTTATTGTTAGTGCCTGTAGTAAATAACTGAAAATGTGCTTTCAGTTAAAGCTTCTCTATAGTGTGCTTCAGTCCAGCTGATATTATCTGGCATAGACTAACTTGAATTTCTTTAAAAATATATGCTACAATACTTTCCCCAAAACACCTTGTGTGTTCTTCAGTTCTGTGCCATTTCTGTGAGTCTAGAGGCTCAACAGTGCCATTTTCAGAAGTTACCACATAAACAGCTATGGAAGTAGTTGTTAAAATACCCTGTCTTCCTCTTCGGTTTTCTCCACTCTTAAAATAAACTAAGTCATTATCATTATGAAACATTTTATTTTATTCTTTTTAGTATTTGTTTCATTTGATATGTGATACTTGATATATGATATTGTTACTCCTGTTATGCCATTTTTGGGAGGACAAAAAGTTACAAAAATCTGTTTATGAACTAAATATTTTACCCTGTCTTATTTCTTTCTGTCCCCACCACTTTTTTTTTTTTTTTTTTTTTTTTTTTTTTTTTTTTTGCCCCTGGTGGTTTCACAGTCTCAGTGACACGTGCAATTACTGTAACTGACAAAACAAATGCTGCCTTGATAGCAAGGAGAAAGCATGTTTGCTGTTGCCACCACTGAAAAGTAATTACATAGCTAAATCAGTGGAAATGAAAACTACAATGCAAAGAATTCTGAAAAAATAAGCAGCACATTAACTATTTGGAACATTAATTATGTGGAAATGCCAGGTTTTGGCTCACAAAGGTACTTGAGGCTGTGATTGCAGTTTGATTTATAGCAGTGTAAATCAGGAGTAGCTGTGATGTTGGAGTCAGTGGCATTACAGGAATGTAAAACAAATGTAGCTTGCATACACGCTTCGGGTTAGTCCCAGTTTTATCATTAGTCAAACAAGACTGTGAGTCACACCAATAAAACCAGGATTCTTTTCTGCAGCTGGGTCTTACGCTGTTGTAGGAAGCAGCAGTGACTGCCACAGCTGCAGTTTCTACTGATGTGGCATGATGCTTCCGAATTTTTGCTGTTAACAAGGTATGACCAGAAAAGTCAAGATGTAAAACTCAAGATACCAGAAAAGTATAATTTCAAAATAAAACTACATTGGACATGAAGGAATAAATACTAAGGTGTTAAAACTATCTGTTTGAAATGGCAGCTGTTGGGAACTTCTGGGATTTTAAGCTTTAAGGGCTGACAGTGGTGGGGGCGGGGTCAAGCATACAAAATTTTAAGGGGGCAATGATTTAAATACCATTAACATGTGTGCCTGTACCAGGCTTAGTAAGATGACCTACGTGGGTAGAATAAAGCATAAAAGTACAAATGTACACCCATAGCAGTTACATAGAAAAATAATTATCCAAAACTTGGGAAGTCTTTTCTTCTTTTCCTCCCTGCCCTGCACTGCCCCCCCCCTACCCTCTCTCTTTACGATTTCCCTTTTTCAGTCTGGAGCTTCTGGAGCTAAACCCAACTGAAACAGCACTTTTTCTCACCTTTCTCACCCTGGTCATTGTCAGTGTTTCTCATCTTGACAGACATTTCTGACTTGTGCTGGTTATTGTGTATACCATGACACTCTATGGTAATGTTGGATAAAATTCACTGTCCCAGTATAGTTAAAGCCAGTTTAATGATTTACTGGAGCAAATACAAGAAGAGTAGTTTCATCATCTGGGTAGAAGCAGATGATTAATTTCTATTCTAGATGTCTCCAGACTTGGTTTGTGGTTTTTTCTAAGCTTATTTTCAATATCATTTTGTGTAGAAAACTTATGGTCTTGACCTTTCATACTTTGCGTTTGTTGAAGAGATGGAAATGATAGTGCAGTCTTCAGGATTGGAATTCAGTTTTAGATGTTCAAACACTAAAACTGCAATTAAAGTTATAACCTAGGATTCAACAAAACACACCAAAGAGCCATTCCTTTAACCTCAGCCTACCAGCAAAATTTGTCTTTAGGCTGAACCAATTCCCAAAAGGGCTTATTCTGCCAGTTTATGAAGAGTGACTTTTTGCATCTGGAGTAAATCTTTTGTACTCATTCAGTCATGTCCAGGGCTGTAGTAGTCATGACTTCAAAAGCTTAACCTAATGAAATTTATGTTAGCAATTTAAAACCAGAAAAATAGAAAAACAGCTCTCCTACTCTTTTTCCTGAGCAATATGAACAGAAAAGTAGAACCTACCTGTATTAAATTTCCTTCGGCTTTTTATCTTCCTGTATCTATCAGACTCATTTCAGGAAGACAAATTAACTAATTCATGTCACAAATCACCATAGAGACATGAATAGTCATAGCACTTGACCACATAAACTGGAGAATTTTTCCAAATCATTATCTTCATAAACAATTTTGCATGAAATATGCAATATTCAGGATACAGTGATAATATATCTAATATACCTGTCTTTAAGTACACTTCATTTATCATAATTTTGAAAAAGTCAGAGTGATATGAGTTTCATCCACAGTTATTTAAAAAAACCCTATGTATTAAAGGTCTTATTAATCTATGAGAGGAAGGAAGACAGAGAAAAGGTTCTACAAAAAGTGCTGGAGTTCTAAAGCTGCTCAGGCTTCTAAGGTAATTTTTAGAAGTGTAATCATTCCCCTAATGCACCACCTTTCACACATGTGAAATAGTTTTTAGATTATTTTTTTCTTTTTCCTTTCATAACTTGGATCTCTTTGAATGTTTTGTACATCTTCTGAATGGTAAGAATTGCCAATAATTTTAGATACTGCCATTTATTTAAAAATATTATCACGCTCAATTTCATTTGATATGGGACTTTTAATTTATTTTTTTTTAACTTGAAATAATAGCCTAGAACATTTGATTTTTAAATTATATTACCTCTGGAAGGTTACAGTATTTTATGGCTGTTTCAATGGAGGCTTTGAAAGTCATCTTTAACATGCTTGTGAATGTACCTGGTAAGTGACTTGTGAACAGTTAGGATTTTGATGTCTGAAATGGTTCCAAAACAAATCAATGCAAATTATGAGCTAGAAATGTGTTTTAACTGCAGAGCCTGTAAAGTTTTTTTTGTATATGAAAATGGAGCCCAATTCTTCACTTGCTTATCAAGCTTTATGAAGAATTTAGAAAGTCTTCACCATCTAAAAATCACTGTGAATTTTTCCTAAAGGTCTGCATTGGCAGCTCATCTGTCCAGCAGAAAGTAGTAATTTTTGCTCAACCCTCAGGATAGAGCTTGCCTTGACAGGTTTCATTGTGGAACTGAGGAAGAAAGAACCAGACATAAAAAGAAAATTCTGTTTAACATGCTGTTTAAAAAAGAAAACTTTAAGATGGAAACCAGAGCTGCAAATCCTAGTTGTCTGCCAGCATGGTTCTGATGTGCTAAACCTGTAAATTCTCAATCTCTAACAATATCAGGTTGCCAAGGAAACTTTCTTATTGCCTTTTGTTCTTTTGGTATCTCTGAACCTGTGAAGATTATGAAATTTGGAAGAGGTGGGTTTTCCTAGCTTAAAAACTTGCTTTTTTAAAAAAAACACTTCTGCAAAGTCTCTCTTGCCCTTTGATTTTGTATCACTTTCTTTCTGGTGTGCTCTAATGCTGCCTGCTGTTCCAAATGACAGAATAAGGCTTTTCTTTCAGTTTATGTTTTGATCTTTGCCAAAGAACTAAAGTTAGTCTCTGTAAGAAATAAGTGGGATTTTGGCCTGTTTACAAGAATGCAATAAAGAAATCCTGACAAGATGCATTTTCCACTTTTCCATCTTCTTTATAAGTGGATTGAGAGAAATTTGTATTGCAGTGAGGAAAAAAAAAGCATCTGGAGCTTTCCACATGATGTGCACAAGAGTCAAACTGGTTTTAGCATTATAAAAGTGGCTGGGAAACCAGAAACTGAGCTGTAGACACTGAGACCTTGAACAGCAATAGTAACTAACTTCTTCATATGTAAACACATTACTGAATTCTTATTTATTGCAGCAACAGTGTTGTTGAAGTTCTTCACCTGACACTTTGATTGGGGGTTGATGTATCTGGTATGTGAAAGGTAAAATACTGTAATAAACCACTTATCCAGTGACACTCACAGTGCTGTTGGGGGGGGATTTTTGAGAAAAAGCAGCAATTTTCAGTGTTTAGCTGTCCTGTTTGTGCCAGCTCTCACTGTTTTGCAGACAAGTATTAGCTAACCAGCTTCTGATGTGTCTGGCCAGGAATCTTGCTTCCATATCAGTGGATTCATCTGCACCAGTGGAGGAAGCAGGACCACTGGGCAGCTATACAGAGTCTCTCTACCTCATACAAAGATTTTTGTTGGAGGGTCTTCCTGAAACTTTCTTCTTTTGTTATGGGTGCTGATGTTTTGGTTTTTTGTGCAGTAACATAGATGTTTTTGGTTTGTTGACTGGCTAGAGGATTCCTATTAGGATGCAGATGCTTCTGATACAGTACAGAAATATATTGGTGCTAGTTGTAATTGGGAAGATAGTGGAGAGATGGTTTTGGAATAAGAATGTGATTTAGTTGTGATTTATATGTCTTCAGAGTATTAAACATGAAATCAAGTAACATCATACTTCATTTTTGATTACTGATTTTGGCAAAGTTGACAGTAGGAGGTAGAAGTGAAGTACAAATTGTGTACAAATGCTGAGCTTTTGATGAAATCCAGTTTTACAGAAAACAACACTGCCTTTTGGCATGGGTTAGCCTGATCATTTTTTTTGTGAAATAGATCTACAAACTTACCTAATTTTGGATGTGTATTTTAAATGTGAATTATTTCTTGATGTTTTTCACTTTGCTCCTGGATTTCCCTTCACATTGTGTTGACATGAGAAAGCATTTTTTTAAAGCTGCCATGTTTTAAAATTCTTTCTGTTTCTACTGGGATGCTGTTGTCTCTGCTGTTCAGGTACTTGTGCCTTTGTTTCCATAATGTTGAAAGTCCTCGGTGCTTTCATCCTTCCATTTCCCCCAGGAACATATTAAATGTCTGTCAAGCTCTTTATGAAACTGCTGACAAGGGGAGAAAGCACTGGGTCCCACAGTCACTTCACACAGAATTTTGTTTATTTGATTTTTTTAATTTGTTAAATGTTTCATTCAATTTTAAAAATTGAGGACGGTGGAATGATTAACAGCCATCATAGTAACAAGAATCCTTTGGATAGAAGGCAGCTAAGGTCTTGGATTTTGTTTCTTTTAAGATACCAGCTGTCTGAGTTTCTAGGAAAACGAGATCTGATCTCAGAGCAGCCGGTTTTATCATTGTTAGAATGACAGATGTGCCAGAGAATGTAGTCTGTTAGATCTCAGATTTTGAAGATAAAAGTCAATTATTTTTTTTCCTCTGAGACATTTAAAGCTGATGTGTGCAATTCTTAGAGCGCGAGGAAGGTAGATTTCTGGATCACACTGAAACAAAAATGTTACCATTTTTAGACTTCACAAGATCCTCAAAGTTTAACCTAAATTTATTTTTAGCTGAGTGACTGTTGCTTCCACATTGCTCATCTCCTAGAATCTCAGTATTGTTTTTGCCATTGATGGTCAGATACTAATTTTGACAGTAGGATACTGATTTTGATTATTAGTCACCCTGAGTGCATACAGACACACACACACACACACACACACAATAAATTTAAATTAAAAAAATAAAAATGTTTTTCAGTTTTTATCCCTTTGGAAAATTATGTTGTACTTCCATCTTGGTGTTTGATGTCAGAAAACTTGGAGAATAATTTGAAGTATTGAAATTTATGAACACTATATAAATTCAAACTCACTAGAAAAAAAATTGCCATTTAATCAGACATCAATATCTATATATTGCTTTTTAGGATTTGTACCACAGTGCCATTATAATGAATATAAAGTAATGAAAATAATTTTGCTGCTGTTTTATAATACTAAATTCATATTTGTGATTAGTTCATTATTTCACATCTCTGGTACAAGGTGTTTGATTATATACCTCCAGAAAAAACCTGCAGAGGACAAAATGAAAGAGCTGAATAAACACTGATTATGCTGTTAAAAGTGCCCTCAACAATTGTTCAGTCTGTGATCCACTAATACTTCATTTTAAGCCAAGGTTGCATGTTGGAAGAAATTTCAGGCTTCTGTAGTCTACTAGTTCTGTGATAAGTGCATTGCTCTCCAGTATTGTATAGGTTTTTTTCTTCTAGAAATTCCTTTTTGATTTCAAACATGGCTATTGTTCAGTCTTGAGGAGCAAATGCTGATACGTGTGAAAAGCTGGATATGCAAAGTTTGGTTCTCTTTACTTGTTCTCTAATAAGTACCTTGAAGACAGATGTGCTGTGCTGGAGGCAGTGATGTGGTTGAGCAAATACAATGGCAAATGAGTTTTTTGCTAGTGAAACGGCGGGGAAGTTACCTGTGAATGGACTGATGCTAAACTTATCCTGATGTCAAGGCCTGACTTTGTACCTTCAGCTTGCTCCTCTTGTCTACTGCTAATTTAGTCACTGTCTCGTGTGTGTCAAGTATATCACATTTAATAATATTCCTACTCCTGCCACTTTGGAGTGCATCTGCATTGGCAATAAGACCAAAATTGCTTTAAGACTCTTTAGTACTAAGCCTGCAACATCTTTTATGCTCCTCTGGCCATGGTGCCGGACAGAAGTATCTAGTGCCATTTTAGAAGTGCTAGGCTATCTTGCAGCTACTGCTGGAAAAGGGCATGGTCTTGTCATGTCCATGAGCTGCGTGCAAATGTCTTTGACACCCTAAGGCAACACTCAGTGCTTATGTTGGAGCAGCTGAACCTTGACCTCTTCAGTATGAGATTTTATCTGACAAAACAGTGCCGCCTTAAGGTACCTTTTGACTCTTGTCTAGATGATTGAAAGCAGCTCTGTGTTGCCTAGCTGAGCATCTGAGTAGCCTGGAAACTTCACCACAGCGCAAAATGCATTGGAATGACACTAGTTTTGACAAAAAAGTAATGAATATACAGTAATAGATTTAGTGCGTCCAAACCAATAACCAGTGACTCACCTGTGCAATGTGGTTATAGATGCTTTGGGTACCTCTTTTGCCCCACAGTATAAAAAGATTGCTCCAGAAAACTCTGTCTGCTTGGTTTTGCTCTGATAGTGTCTGGCAGCACTGAAGTGCATACATACTGGCTTCAGAGGACTTTCCTGGCATTCGTTAATGCCTTATTTTCTACAAGATAAGGGCAAAACTATTGATGGGTTTTTATTCCTGTTTTTTGAGACAAGTACTCTTTTTCTTTTTTTTTTTTTCCAATTTAGTATGATAGCATTAGTTTTTAAATATTTGAGAATGTTATGTCAAATTTGTGCTCATTACTTTCAATGTTCAGGAGATATTTTTGTAGAGCAAAATTATATTTTGCTGTGTATTTTGTGGTAGGTTTCTATTAATTTAGCCTAAAAACATTTTCTTTAAACAAAATCAATCAATTTAGTACACTACATGCCCAGTGTAAGGTTATCTTGTCCTTGGTAAAAGCTGTATAGATCTTAGAGTAGCTCATTTCTGTAGGGCATTCCAATGTCATGTAATTTAAGATTCTTTTGATTAACCTATTGATTTGGGAGGATAAAGGGTAAACTATTTTTCTTTTTTTTTGCATGAACTTGCTTTCTTCTCATGAGGAAAAGAAGAAATACAAATTTCCAATACAACTTTTAAAGTTCTTGTGATTGTTTGAAAGGGTTTCTTTGCTCACTAGCTAAAAATCTTAGGTAATAACAAATTAGTAAGTCCTTAGAAAACCATGTAATTAATTCACTAGAAATCTTTTTAATAAATATGAGAATATGGAATTATTATGCTATATCATATGTTTTTAATTATCCATTGCCAAAAATTACAGGTTTTCTTCAGAAAGAGCAAAGTGTTACAGACTTACGGTTTTTTAATTTGAAGATACATTTAGCATTTACAAATGCAAATTTTTGTTACAGCATTTCAGTATGCGAAACGGAAATGCCAACACTTGTCATTTTAATCTCTTGGAATTAAAAAAATTCATCTTCCGGAACTGGAATTTTAAGATGCTGATTTTCCAATCTCCACTCTAGACCATTTTGTGCTTCAGGCTCTTATTAAAAAAAAAAAAAAGGGAAGTTTTTGTGTTCATCAGGAGTATTTTAGTGCGAAATAACCTGGTTAGAACTGTGGCACTCCTCTTTCTCGGAGAATTTCTATGAAGAATATGTTGTGATAAGTGATGTTCGGCAACTGCGCAAGCTGGGGATTCATCGGGTTTGCAATTTCCCCTAAGTGGAGTTGCCCTGGTTTAAAAAATGAGCTGTTGACAGCACTTGCAGTATTTCTGTTTGGCTATAAACTGGATGTAGTTTGCTGCTTGGTAAGTAAAGAAGCTCCTAAACTCCTGTGCTTAAAGAATCGTGAAAGGGGGTGTGTGTTGATAGGTGTCCATGTTGGTTTGCTGTATGTCTGTGTTGGCTTGGAAGGGACTAGTAAATACTTTTATGCTTAGAACCAAGACACAGACTGCCATGATGGCTCTTGGAATGTCTAGGCAGGGACTTGATTTGACAAATATACAGGATTGTCACAGAAGTGGTTGGAGTTTATAGGCAACCAACTGGAGGGTAATTGCAGCGAAGTAGACAGGACAGGCTGTAAAGGTCCAGACCTCCCTGATTTCCACGGCAGGTACTTCAGTAGTTGGCTACTGAAAAAATGAGACTACTTGAAAGACTGGAGGAAACTCTTAGTTCAAGATCTTGGCTCAGGATGCTACAGGGTCTGCTGTATTCATACTCAGTTTACAGGGTCCAGACTCACAGAAAATCTGTATGACCTATAATGATAGCTCTGTGTTTTAAACACCATCTTCACAGTCTGGAAATTGTAACGCTGCTGTACAGTAGGTAAATTGCATTAATTTAACAACTACATGAAACTTTGAGCTAGGCAACATTGTAATGTTAATTGCTCAATCTGAAGGTTGTTTCCAGGTTATATTCCCCATAACGAAGTTATAATTCTGAATATACCCAGAATACATCACACCTAAAATATAGTTCTAGTAGAGTATATGTCCATAATGATTAGGAAGAAGCAGAAATAATATTTCTCAAAGTTTACCTTTGTAAAATTTTGCCTGATTGTCAAGATAAACCAATGTAATTGAATTATTAGTGAAGGCAAAATCAAGGTGTAAAGGAGTACAGAAAACAGAGTAATTAAACAGAAATAAAGTTTAAAAGGTGGATTGGGTTTGGTTTTCTTCAGTTAGTTTTTTAAGTAGAACAGATACTTTTTAAGTAGAACTTTTTTAAGTTCTAAAAAGAACTAAAAGAACTAAAAACTAAACTAAGAACTAAAAAGAACTAAAAAGAAGATACTTTTTAAGTAGAACAGATAAAATAGTTTGAGAGATGGGAGCAGATGTAGGAATGGGAAGCAGTCATTTGTCAATATATGACAACCATAAGAAAAAAATTATGCTAATAAAAAAGTCATGTCTCATGGTACTGTTATTAGTTGTCTGTAATACATAAATGATAATGAGAACTTCTTCACTTCTTGAATTTCTAAATTGCCTTACCACCTCATTGTTTATACATTACATTCCGCCTCACAGTTGGCAGATTTTCAGCACTTTCCAAAGGCTGTAGATTGTAACATTGCACATTCTTTGCCTTAATTATACATGCAAATATTGTTTCATGTGTCCATAACACTTATGAACCTTTTCCCTGAGACTTATCCCCACTTGTTCAGCTACAGGATTTAGGAATTTCTGGTATGGTAAGGCCAGACTGCCCTTCTGCTTATGTGGAATATTGTCTTTTCTAATTGTACTGTTTCTGCTTTGGTTTTCATCCTATGTGAGCCTGGAAGTGGACATAGGCTCCACCTTTTCATTTATATGTATACGTTTGGTGTTCATGGGGTTTGTGAACCTTTTTGCATGTTCTGATGAAGTTTCAAGGTGCCCGCCTACCACCACTTTATTTTATCCAATATCGGTTTTCTTTCATTTGGGTAACCGCAGAAATGATAAGAGATATGCAGCCTTGTAACTGCACACAAATATTCTTATTTAATCTGACCCTAATATGTAAATTTCCCACAGCAGTTTCCCTGAATTGTATCACACAAGTTCCAAAATGCTTTTGAAGACAAGTTAAACAAAAATAATGTTTTGAAAACTGAAAGATCCCAAATTAAGTGACTACCTGTTTACTTTTGGTAGTTGTAAACCCTCAGATGTGTTCTGTGACTACTTGACTGAAATTCTATTAAATTTATTCTAAAATCTTTTTTTTTAATTTTAATTAATCCCTTCCTTAACACTTACAATGTATACATAATTGGCATAATTGCAGTGAGGCAATTATAATGATTCATTGTAAATTTAGAGTAGTTGATGTTCACTTCTGTCTTATCATATGACATTTGTGGTAATTCCAGAATTAGAGTTTTTAAATTTTATTCTTTCTTTTCAGTAACTGATATTAGTGGGGTTTTTTGGTTTCTCTTCCAAGCTCTTCTTACCTGGTAGCTGTAGTGCTCATTGTTGTTTTCTCATCCAAACTGATTCTGGAATGGTAACTATCACTTGACGTTATTCTCTTTCTGTAGTTCCACATCACCATTGAAATGATGTTCTTTGTTGGTACTACCTCTGAAAAAATGACATAATTCCTAATTGAATCGGTGTCAGTCTTCTGCATTTATGGGATTGCATCTTGGAGATCCTTGACTTTCCCCTTCTGTTGATTCAGAATTTGGGCACCTGTCTCTTTCCTCTTTTATCGTTTGAAATTATCTATCAGATGTTCAATTTCAATGTGTACTAGTGAAGCAAGACCACTTCAGCTACTAAAAAGTATAAATTATAATGGAGAACCTGTCAAGAAAGTTTATGGGTTTTGCTCAACTTCTAGAGCAGCTCACAAAAGAAAGTGCAGAAGACCCAAACTATTTGGGAAGAAAGAAGGAGGTGCTGGGAAATAAAGCTACTTGGATAAGCTAGATTTATCCTTAAAAAATTTGTAAGATAAAAAATAATGAAAAATTATTAATGACCTATCATCTTAGTAATTTTTTGCACCATACAGCAAAGATTAGTTAGGTTTTAGCATGTCATTTATAAATTAAATTATATGTAGTTTAAGAGGCATGGAAAGCTCTCTTGGTGAGAGCAATCTGTTCTTCTCA
>JAWWEU010000005.1:23022143-23046470 GCA_035583155.1 Acropternis orthonyx | reverse complement strand
TGTCATTTATAAATTAAATTATATGTAGTTTAAGAGGCATGGAAAGCTCTCTTGGTGAGAGCAATCTGTTCTTCTCAAATCCTGACAAAACATATATTTTAATTAAAAACCTTTCACACTGAATCTAATCAATTGGTTAATTTAAATTGAATAGATCCTCTTAAATGAGTTTAATATGTGCAAACCCCACCTCAAAATACATAAAGTATTTACTAAACCCAAAACATTGAAATGGTCTTAATAGAGCTAAGAAATTATATTAACAAATGAAGAAGTGCCAAGGTATGTTCTTTCCCTGTGTGAGCTGGTCCATTTAAAGTCAGTGTAGTTTGATTGTAGGTGTTTCATTACCTGAGCTTGTGTAAAGCCGTGGATTTGAAACCCAGTGACTTGGTGACAGATGAGAAAATACCTACCTATGATAGGTGGATATACTCAGTTACAATGAAAAAAGCATCTTGGATCTAATTTTCCTTATGTTTCTCAAGCTATAACTTGTTCTTTTTAGGACATGCTGCAGGTCATGTGGTAATGTCTTTGTAAGGTTTCTGTTATGATGCTCGAAGACAAAGTGAAGGCTTGTCTCTGAAGAAAGTGTAGAGAGCCAGCTGTGAATTTAGCATTCACTTCATGCTCCTCAATACTCCCTAGCAAACATTTTTAGTTTTTACCAGGAGTGCATTCTGGTGCTGCAGCTGTGTACATGAGTGAAATTAGCTGTAATTTGTAGCCTGGCTTGTCATGTGCTGTCTTCCTATGGACAAGACCTGATTTTTGCTATTTCTTCAAAGAGCTTTTGTCAGTTTCTGAAGTTGGAGAAGTCAAACTACTGGACTGCATTGCTAAACATTTTGCAATAAGCAGTATTCTTTAGCAACCTGATCCATTAATTTTTATTTTTCACCTCTGTATAGTTAAGCTGCTTCCATAAAACAGAAATATAAAAGTTTTCTTCTGAGTCACCCTCATGTTAACTGTAGCCCAAAACTGCATTCAGAAAAAAGTTCCAATATTCACCGTGGTGTTGAAAGAGTTCACCTCTCATTATAGTGCAGATGAAGAGTCTTTTGGTAACATACAAGTGTTCAGTTTCATTTAAATTATAAATAGCAAATTTATGTCATTAAAAACTTTGTAAGTCCACAGTATCCTGTTAATTATGCTTTATGGGTCTCTTAGATATTTCATAATCCTTGCTGTAGCACAATATGTTTTTCTTTAATAAAATATGTTGCTTAGTAATGCACAAATCTCTCTTCAAGTGCAGATGTTTGTGTTTATAAGGGTTGTCTGTCTTTGCTTAAAGGATGGCATCAGTAATATGCCTGCCCTGTCTCTCTCTGTGATGGCACTGAGGGTGCTGGTTTCATGTCATGCTTGTCAAAGTTACCTCACTAAAAGGGTGATCGCTCTCATTATATGTCTTTTCAGACACTGGAATTCATGAATCAAAAAAGCCCACATACACAGGGAAGAGGGGGAAGCAGTTCAAATAACATAGGAAGCTACATTAAAAAGAAAAAAAGAGAAGGGGTGAAGCAGAAGGAGAGAGCAGTATACATTTGTGTTCAATGATCTGCACCTGGATTCAGCCACCATTTTGGCCCAAAATCTGGCATTCCAGAATGCAATTTCACATCTGGAAGAAAGCACTGTGTCTCAGCAAGCCAAATCCATTAGGGGTGTGAGAAAGGACTCTTATGGTTTGAGGGTTGAAATGTAGAGTTCATAGTAAGATTGCTATTCAAGAAGGCAACTCCAAATGAAAGCATTATGTGATTTATTCTTTTTAATGGACCCCCATGAAAAAGTGCAATCAGAAGCAGTATCATCCACATACAAGCTACTTATTGGAATGACAGGTGGTTTGTATTCAAACCAACCTTAATAGGGCAGTACCAGAAATTCAGCTTTTGATGGTGGGTTTGTATCATCATAAGAATAACTTCTGGTTTAAGAATCATGTCCCTCTTTGTTCGCCTGCTGTTAAACCAGACTTGATACCTCAAAAAGAGGTGCTGAAAAATTACCCTGCCCAGTTGTTTCTACTAATATTTAGTTGTAGAAATTTAGATTCTGACTGAAATAACTCTGATTTCAGATCAGTGCTAGAAATCTGTATAGTAGTTTGCTGTGTAAAATAAAGCTTGATTCTGCTAATAGATTTCTGAAACAAACATGGGTGCTTGGCTGCTGTCACCTAAGCCATGATTTACTTCACTGTGGAAACTGAATTACTTGCCACTATGGGTGTTTTCTGCAGTAGTGCTGGTGTTCAGTAAGCCACCAGTTTAAAACTCTCAGCTTTTAAAGCAAAGTTTGCAGGAAATGGAGAAAAGGTATTATGGCAAGCTGTGGGAGGAAGGTTGCTAAGGTTTGGGATTAGGAAAGGTCTTTAGTTGCTTTGCTCGCTCTTGGAATAGTTGTGACAATGTGACTGATCTGTCGCATTGCTGTGAGGAGAGTCACCATTCCCTGCATCTCCTGACCCATTCCTGCACTGCTGTTGGTGCTATGCAGCTTTTAAAGATACAGCAGATTCCTAGTTAGAAAGAACTGTCTGAATTTCCTAAGCAGGAGGAATGTTTTCTCTATGACTGTCTGCATCTGAGTACTTTCTAAAAGAGCGGCCATTTCAAAAATAATTAAAATGACAAAATGTGATCTATTGCAGGGGTTTGGCCATGTAAAAACTTTTTATAAACAAAAAAAAATTTTAAAATTACCTTTCTGATACTAAGTTTTAAGGCAACTTTATCTTAAAATCATGATATTCAGAAAAACAAATCTAGAGGTTTAGTGTTGGAGGGCAGTTGGTGAGTGTGCATGTAATGTGTATTCTGCCATAAGGTGAGGTTGTTAAGAATTAGAGGTGAGAGAGATGTATGCAAGCATAACTATCCTCAAAAAAAAAAAAAAAACAAAAAAAACCCAATTATCTAGAACTTTGAAGACCTTGTTGCGTGTCCAATAATTTTTATCAAAATGTGTACTCTCATGTAGTCTGACAAACTACTTCAAATTCCTACTTGGGCTAAAATGTTATCTAAAACCAATTACATGCACTGATTGCAATGTGTGTCAGGTGCCATATTTAATTTCAACCACATTAAAATTATATGTGATCATGAATAATTAAAATAACCAGTAGAAAAGCATTGGCTTTGAAGGTTGAAAAAGCATATTGTCTGCAAAAATCTTTGTGTGCTCGACTTTGAAATTATCTCCTGATGTTAGAAAGCACAAAATTCCATCCACCTGTTTTTTTCCTCTTTAAAATTCAGAATAAAAAATACGCAAAATACATTTAAATCATGTTTAGACAAATTCACTTTGTAGTTCAGTGCAGGCTACAGGCTAAATTGGTAGAACTGCATCAAGTTAATTGCTATAGAATGAAAGCTTGTTACCTGTTCTCAAAGCCTTTACATTTACCCAGTTTCAATTTGTGCAACTCTCTTTAAATTTAAAAAGACATTATTGTAATTATTAAGTGTTTTCATTTTTAACTTTTTTTTTTTTAATAAGAAAACAGTTCTATCTCTGGAGTTAAGTAACTCTTCAAAGTTATGTAATGGAAATTGTTTCTCCTCCTTCTCCATTATCATAGTATATGGAAACTGTTAATAGTTTGAGGAATAGATTCTTACCTAAATCCTTCTTAGAGTCTTCAGTACTTTCTTAATTGTGCTTTTTGTTTATGAAGTAATGACCAAAAAGTATCTGGCACAAAAGCCAGATGTTGTAGGCAGGGAAGCCAGCTCAAATCAGGATTATCTCACATTTTTTTCCATATGGATAAGGAAAAGGTAGCACATTTTTATACAACTGGAAGCATTTGTCTTTTGACCATAAAGTTCTATTTTAAATTAGCCTTTTGTAGAAGTATTCTGATATTAAGTTGCAGCTTTTTGTAAATTAACAGACTGTAACTGAAGATTTCAGGAAGGAGAATATAGCAGGCTGTCAGTGATATGGCTCATTCAGCTTAAGGAGATACAAAGCATTTTATGGTAAAAGGGCACAGGTTGTAACTTTTCCAAAACAAAACAAAAAAAAGCTGAAAAAACCCCACCAAAACCCAACAACAAAAATACCTCTAAAAATGGAAGTGGTCTCTCTTTCTCTCTCTGCAATGAGCAAATCACCCAATATTTGATTGTGTTCAAGCAGGGCCTTCTAACAGTTTGCTTTTAAGTTTAAGAGAAATACTGTATTTGTGTACAAAATGGCCAAGGTTCCTTGTCTGTTGCTCTTACCATGCCTATTATGCTTTTTTCTCAACAAGGTGAAACTTTCACAAATACCCCTTATTTTCTTTTGTTTACTTTTTTTTAAACTCCATTCATTTCAAAACACAACTTTTTAAAGTTTTCTTTCAAACATCTGGAAATGAGTCTGCCAGTTAATGACATGGAATGAAAGTATTCACAATAGTTCAAATGGTGAATGGTCACCATAGGGTGAATTGCAATAAATTATCAGAAGAGATTAATTATGGGATCATAATAAATCTTCTGATGCCTGAAAAACTCTAGCTTGTTCTTATTTCATTAATGGCTTGGAAGGAGGAGGTGCTTGTTATCCTTTATTTGGAAATTTCCTGGCTCTTTTTTTTTTTTTTTTTTTTTTTTTATAATATATCCTTTTCTTCCAGGTTATATTGCATAATATCCAAATGTACTTCTTTGAGAAAGGGACTATATGCCATTCAGATGATTAAACAATAGACCTTATGGTCAAATACTTGTTGCTTCTCTGACACGAGTATATTCCAGTTCATGTTGAGTAATATGAAGAACATTGATGTTAATGAACAGTAATATTCTTATTACAAATGTTGACCTGTAATAAAATGCGTCTTGATTAAGCCAAACTAGTTTAGATTTAAATACAGCTGTTTAGATTTAGATACAGCTGATGTAAATCAAAATCTTGACAGTCAGTAGAACTGAAAAAGTTTATAGCAGGTGCAGCTTTGCTCTTCTGCTGTGCAGTACACCATATACAGCTTTTCATATTAAAAATACCTACATGCTGCTGGGTACTACAGTGATTTACAAGAATGAATCTTTCATCTCTTGTGAGCTGAAGAAAACAGCTCTTTTAAAAAGCAATTATGAAGGGAAGATTCCTGATTTTATATTTCATTACCTTTATTTTTATCTGTTCAAGAAACTTAGGATACCTGTCACTGCAACTACCTCCACAAAATGAAAGTTTGTCTTAGTAACTTTCTGCCTGTGCAGTGTGTCTTCTATACCTGACTCTTGTAGCTTCTTCAAAATAATGTAAAGTGTTCCTTTCTCTGTATCCTAAATGGTCATTCTGCAGTGCTGTCAGAAGTAATTGTTCTGCTGATGCACCAAGTTCCCTTTCACGTTTTTGTAGTCCATGGCAACTTTGTTGCTTGGGAAAGTGTTATCCATAGAGTGGGATGAGGAGAGATTCGGCTTCTGGAATAGGCAAAAAGTAATCCTTGAATTACTGAAAGAGTTAAGTAACAGGTTGATACAGCCCTACTGGTTGACTTTGACATACTTCTTGGATTTCAAATGCAGGTGGTTCAGTCGGTGATATATTTTGCAGCTCTTCCTGCCTTGGAAAGCCTGAACAGTTTATGTTCTGCTTTGGCACTGCACAGGAGGATGATCTAGTCTGAAGTGAACAGGTCAAAATCCTCAGCATGCCTTCAGTTCTTATCTTGGAGTACAGGATCTCCTTATTAGTACTGACCCAGTACCTACAGAAAGAAAAGGAGGCAAGGATTCCCTGTGAGGATCAGCTTAGCTTTGGAATACATAAATACCATCTATCTTAAGACTTAACTTTTCTTATAGCAAGTCAGAACAGCAGGAGCCTGAACTGTTGAAAATTGCTTCTGATGAATTCTGGACAAGGATAAAAAGTAAAAGGAATAGCACATTCACTTTGTTGCTTCCCCTTCCATTACATTCTCTCTTATCCAATATTTTTATATTTTTCAAAAAATGTTCAAAGTGAATCTGAGATCTTTCACATTACCCTTCAGGGAAAAGCTATTTGTTTTTAACAGGATTCAATATTTCTTATAATTTATTATTAATTTCTTTCAGTGATCATAACTTTTCAAAGTAGTTATAGAGAAATAATTTCAAAAGATGTTGAAACTGTTTAGATCACATCAGAGGAGAAGAGCAAATGGCTATTAACCTTTTTTCCTCTTATCCAGAGAGTAACAATGACTGCCCTTCATCAGGTGAACCAAAATATAATTGTTATCAATCAAAAAACATTTTATTTTCTCCACAACATTGTGATTTAGACATTTTTTAATGAAAAGATTCTTTTGAATGCTGCTCAGCTCTATTTTTTCTATGCTCCAAAATATAAACCTTTGTCATATGTTCTCTATTGCCATACCTCTCACTATAGAATATGCTTTAGATACAAGGGGGGGTTGTAAGAACATCATTCAGATCTAAAGGGATTTAAAACTTTTTCTGATCTTTAAAAATTTCTGAAGTGTTTGACTAGAAGGATTCAGGGTCTGCTCCAAAGCTGACTGAAATCTGGTGGGCGGTTTCCCATTGTTAATGTGCTTGAAAGAAGGGCCAGGAAAATGCTTTAATGAGAGTCTCTCTCTTTGGTTTGGGTGTGGTTTTTTTTTTTTTTTTTTTTTTAAACTAACGAGATCCAGTGATATAATTTCAGCTAATGATGAATTTCATACCTATTGCCATCAAAGCGCACAGTGATTGGTTCCAAATTTTTGAAATTATTTCCAACAGCAACATCTGAATATTTCTGTTGTTGGGAAAAAATTAAATTTTGACTAGGTTTTCATTATAAATTAGCCTTGGTAAGTGAGATGATGCCAGCAGAAGATTCAGTAGCCATCCAAAAAAGAGGAACTTCCCTTTCTCCTCCATTTGAAATTTGATTTCAAGCTTTGAAAATAGAAGCTGTTGCAACATTTTCAGTATGAAAGGGTTAAGGATCTCACACTTTCTAGAGCATAGTGTGGTGAAGCACAAACATTTTATCCTCATGCACTTATTTGTATTTGGAGTTCTTCACAGGGTGTCAGCCTTCTAGAAAGTCTGCCTTGAACTGACCTGTTCTGTGTCCTGTGCCTGGGATTCAGAAATGTGGGACTTGTTATGAAGCACATAAAGCTGCAAAGTGATATGAACTTCTGCTGCAGCCACAGCAAAGTTTATTTCCTTCCCAAAGCAGTGTGTGGCAGAATAGTGCAGCATGAATCATACCTGATGTCCCAGAGCAGGACCATGATCTATTTATATGGTTTTTCTTTATGCCTCAGTGAATTTCAAAACTTTCCATTTTGTGCTCAGGTTTACCTCTATTACTCCACAATATTTACAACAGATATTTTCTTCATCAATAGAAAGCAGAAAAACGTGAGACCTCAAAAAAAAAAAAAAAAGAAAAAAAAAAAGGCAAGTCTAGATTTTATTTCCATCCTTCCATGAAAATCAGCTCTTGCTTTATCCAAAGTGGCTGAACTTACGTTTAATATTTGGCATATTTTGTACCAAATATTCTCTCACATAGTTCATATTGGGAGGTGAATGACTAATGTGCTTAGCATAAGGTTTTGGCATAAAAGTATCCAGGAAATATAGCAATGCTTACTTTTCACCTTCAAAAGAGTTTTCTAAAATAAAAATATTTTAATGCAGTGGTAAACCATTTCAGACATATGAAAAAAAAATTAACTGTATTACTACTCCATTGATTTTGAGCTAGGGTTTGCAATTACAAACAAGTTCCACTACCTAAAATACTGGGTTTTATTTAGAAAAAATATATATTTTAGTGCTTATTTCTTAATTTAAAATGTTGGTATGTTAGAACTGTGCACTGTAATAGTTCTCTTTCTTTTGAAATAACAGAAAGCTTCTGCTTGCCATCACTATTTTAATTACTGTTGCTAGTTCACAATAAATAGCATCAGAGATGGTGAGAACTGTTCCTTGCCTGCTCTGTTAATAAGTTGCTAGTCTCTTCTCAGCAGATGAGGGATAGTGTTAATCTCAAGCTACTTGCTGGACCTAACCTAGCCTCACTAACAAGATTCTCATGTATTTTCTGAAACGGTGTTGAAATGAATTAACAATAATCATATTAATTCAGTAGAGGAATTTTCACAGTTCAATCCAGCTGGAGACCTAGATCTGAGCTAATAAGGTTTGATAGGGGTACAGTATCACTGAATGCTGGAATATCTGAAGTTTGCAAAGGGTATTGTCTTATGAAAGATGAAGTTATGTAAAACTCAGTAACTTGTAAAGAAAAAAACGGTTCTTAGTTTTGGTGGCTTAAATGGGATGACATTGCAATTTATTCAATGTCGGCTGAGGATGGTCCTTTTTTTGTTTTAAAGGGAGTTTTTAAGTGTTTATTTTACAGGTGAGATTTCTAGGTTCAAATTTCAGTATTGCACTTCAACTAATCTAGATACCTAAACATCTACCCTCCAAGGAAATGCAGCTGAAATGTACTCAATTATGTGGAACATTGCATAAACCTTTGAAATTCAGAATAAAAAGGCACTATAGTGTAACCTGCTATTTGTTGAGAAATGCATATGTAAGTAGCTTTGTGTAATTGTTCACAAAGCTTTTAAACAGATGTCCCCTCAGGTACTGGGACTTGAAGAAGAGCATGTGATGATATTGTTTATTCAGGTAGCATATTAGCATTCTTTACACCACTATTTCTTTAGATGTCTGGGACTTTGTAAAATCAGTTCAGTAAATTTATTTTACTTGACTCTAAACTTATTTCACTTGTCTACATGTTTTTCTTTAATATATTGTCACATTTATGAGTAGAAGTTGTAGAATGATAATGTCCTGCAGTTTCCTGAAGTTATCTATTTCCATTGCAGGACATGGCAAGTTTTATTGAAATTTGGAGTCTAATGCCAGAAGTTTTTTAAGGTGATGTGCCAGTAGGGACGTAAAAAAAAAACTAGTTTACTGATGAACATTGTGCTGTTTCGCTGATCTGAGAAGTCCTGTGCATTCCTCTGTAGTTTCACCTTGCACTAAGATCTGAACATACCTAACTTGATCCTTTTACGTGTAATATGAAAATGTTATAGTGCTCAAGAGTGATTCCTTATCTTTTATAAAGGTTGATGCTATCAAGTTGCTTGTCACCTGTCCTCTCATCCAGTTGTAGTCACTAGCTCTGGAATGTTTTGGTTTTTGGGTTTGTTTGTTTGTTTTCTGTTTTGTTTCTTTTATTCAAGGAGAAGTTTGGGATTTTTCTTAAGGATAGTTTGAACTATTCAGAATTTTTGACCTCTGGAAAGAAATCCACAGCTGACAGGTTGTTTATTAAGGACTACACATACCATGTAGTAACCTACCAGGAAAAAGAGTTTACAATTTTCCCTATAATCAAAAAGTATCTGTTTTACCTTTGAGCATTGTTTTTTGAATAAGACTAAATATGGCACCAACTGGAATGATTATCATGAAGTAATTGGACCCAAGGGATTAGAAGCATTTGGCTACAGGTTGTACCTGTAACAACCCGGAATGTAAATTATAATAATTACTTCACAATAACAGTTTGTATTTCTGCACCTTATTTCCTAAGTAGCCTGAGGTTAGCAAAATGCTTTTGGATACTTTCAGCAATTTCATTTCTTTCGTACCCTTAGGTTACTTCTATTAACATCAGCTTGATGAAGGAGTGAAATGAGCTGAATTTGGTTTTGCAGCTTCAGTGCTGTTTTTGAAAGAAAATGTTTATGCCCAGTGTTGTTCCACTATTTCTAATTTTTTTTCAAAATACATTCTGCAGATGTCTCATGTGTTACACAAGTGTTCTGTGTTATCTGTATAGCCACATTACACTGAGACTTTGAAGCAAGCCAAAGAATTTTGATAAATTGCGGTCAGAAGCTGAGGAGTGTAGAATCAATCTATGAGATAGGGAAAAATACTTCAGTCTTAAAAGCTGAGCTTTACATAACTTGGGTATTTAACTGTAGTTAATATTACTATGCTTGTCATACTTAGGTAACCTTAACTGCTGACAGTGCCACTTTCTGCAGTAGAAAAGATCATTTCACTTAGGCTGGCAAATGTGTAGTAGTCTGACAAGCGGAAGGGAGAAACTTTCAGGGTCATAAAAAATGAGAAGAGTGATTTATAGCTTACATGATGAAGCAAGCTGTTCAAGCACTGCTTACATGATCTGGTAGAAGACAACATATTCAAGTTTTGCATATGTTCTCTTTCACTTCCATATATCAGAAGAACTTCTGTAGCAGCAAGCTAAGGGGAAAATGTCCTTAACCTGTATTCAACCTATTGATAAGGTCTGTGTATATCCTCTGCATCTTTGGAACCTAAAAATGGAATAACCTCATCACATCATTAAAAACAGTAAAGGATGTGTCTTTTGCCTTTCTGGCATTTCTCTTGCAGAACTGAAGTTATACCGGTACGCTGTACCAGTACACTGGTACTACAGACCACCCAAATCTGTGTTTCTACAAATCTCACAATACAACTTCCCATGGCTCTATGACCTCCAGTAGTGTATTAACACTAATATTACAATTTCAGTGAATTTTAATCCGATAATACTTTACCACCAGTGATGCTGTAATTCCACACCATGCAACATTAGTGGGAGAAGGACATAAATTTCCTTTACTCACTTTTCTTCCTTTATCTTTGCTCACAGCCTTTGCCACAGTGCACTGTTCTGGTGTGTTTGTGTGCATATGAGTGTAGTATATTAGTATCTATGTCAGACAATGAATGTTTTACAGTGTCACAGTAGTGCTGTGAATGGATGTGCATTCTTGCACTTATGCAATACTACACAATACTAGGCAATAAGATTCTTCAAACAAAGACTACTAACTGATTAACTCATCTCTCGCTCCACACGATTTGTCTGTCCTGTCTTTCTTTCATCTGTTTTCCATTAACAAGCAAACTTTTAACTCCATGATTACTTTGAGTCAGAATAAACAGGCTACCTTCTCATGGATGCTATTATTTTGTGAACTGTGCCTTAGACCTGACTTGTCCTTTACTCTGTGTATCCCAAGCTCAGTTTATCCACAAGTGTTTTGGTTTTCTTCTGCAATTGAGTATTTCACTTATAATTTGAATAATTAGGTGCCTGGATTCCTACTTTCCTTAGATTTAAGGCTTTAGGGGAGCAAATGATCCTGGCAACCTGAAGGATGGGGGGAGGAGGAAGAAAAACTCCTAACATTGCTTTTTTGATTGTTGTTGTTTTTTCTGTTTCTTTTGGTACTTTAAGAGCAATTTCATGCAGTTAATCTACTTCACAGGGTGCTGTTCAACTTGGTAGATGATGTCACTGTTCTACAGTAGTAGCTGTGAGTGAATGTACATCTCTATCTTATGCTTTTATTAGAAATTTACTTGTCTGACTGCACTTCTTTTTGACTAAACAGGCAACTGAACCTAAATTTTTTAAACAGATCTGAAAACTAGACCTTCTCTTCTGCCTGGTATAAGGCCTGTGAATATGCAGGAATTTGATACCTTTTCTTTTTTTCTTTCTGAAAATACAACTTGAATTTGATTTATCCTCTAAAACTTATATATGTGTAAAAGTTCAACTGAACAGTGTTTTCTTGTGCAGTAATGACCAAAGTTGCACAGTCATTAATTATTTCCATCACAGAAATATATAATGCTATTAGAACAAAAGCAGGCTATCTTTACAACTCCAGGAAATCAAACATCAGCCACCCAAAACAAATAGCCTGTCATTACATTTCTGTTTACCAGAGAACAAAATTTTGTTCTTGCTGATTTGAAAAGGATCCCTGGAGTAAATGCTTCTATAACATACATAAAGCATGTTATCCATCAAGTAACCTAATGATGCTTTGGGGGTGGTGTCATTAGGCTTCTACATATTTTGCCTGACAAGGAATGAAAACAGTCTTCTAATTATCAAGGAACTGAATAAAAGGGACAAATAAATAATATTAAATGAGATTGTTTATTGTCTGTTCCCAAAAAACAAGAGATAAAACAAAGCACACCTTTCTGGGATTTGATTTTTACTAAAATCCCAGTCCCAAAGAGTATGCTCTTGTTTTCAGTAGGAATACTGTTGGTTTGGGGTTTTTTAATTTCGTTTTTTGCTTGTCATTCTTATTATCTGTTCTCATAGGTAGGGTGGATAAAATACTTGGGGCTTGCCCACTGGGGATAGGTTGCTGATTTATCTTCATGTTTTTTGAAAAACTCTTCAAGACATTGATCAAAACCTATTTGGTTTTTTTGTGTGCGTGTGTACTGAGTCTGCAGTATTGTTTCCTTGAAAATACCTTTTCTTGTCTCATCTAAGTGGGTATGTAGTGTCTTTCCTTTCAAGTAATGTTACAAGACACATTTTTTTCATATTTTGCCTTTTTAGATCAAAATGTCAAATGTTAAATGCTTTTAAAACAACTAGAACTGCTAATCTGTATAAAACATGTTAATTACATTGATAATAAACTCGCATGTAAGTACCAATCTGAGAGAACCTAAACTAAATTTTGGATGTCAAAAAAAATATGGTACTTCAAGCTGTGCCACAAAAATGTGGTTGCCAGTCTTGCCATTTCTGCTCTATCAAAGGAGAGCAATGAAATGTCCCTTGATCATTTTAAGCTGCCTCATCACACTGGGGAGGGAATGTTTCCTTGTAGGAAGGTTGTCTGTAACTTCTGCTGCCTCCTTTAAGACTGAACTCCGTAGAATCTACATGCAATTTGAATCCAATATCCTTTGAAAATTGACTGAAATACCCATCTTATGAAAGAAGAAATGTGAACCAGTGCATGTCAGATCACTGTTTCTCTGACACCACTTTGTAATAGGCTGACTCCCTTACAATGAGAAAATGGAAAGATGGAAACTTTGGGCCACAGATAAGAATCTCGTATCTGAATTTTTCATCTATCCTGTTAACAAATTAGTTTCTCATTTATAGTCTTCCAAGCTGAACATGACTTTTCCATTGCTGAAACATATTTCTGCTTAACTGTAGTACCATTGTTAATTTTTACCTTGTCTCTTTAATGTCTTGAAATGCACACTATACTCTCCTTTTAGGGTTCGCACAAACTTAGCATTCTTATATTCTAAAGTAGGTTTTGGATTAGAGCCCTGCTAAAAGCACACTAGACACTTGCATTGTCATGATAAATATTTCTGTCCTGTCTATAAACCACGTAGTTCAGGCAGTAGAGTCAATAATCACAACAACATGAATCATTTTGTACAGTGTGTCTGACTGAAGGCATTAGTATCTTGTATGTACACACTGCAATGTTTCTGCCTGTACCTCAGCATCAACTTGTTTGATAGAATCAGAATCATCCTAATGCTCTATTAGCCCATAATGACAGCCATTCATGGTTTGTTACCCTCTGCTCTGCAAATTCTCCATCTTCAGTTATAAAATGAATAAAATTGCTAACACATAAATGTCTTCTCATCCATACTCCAGATAATTACCTGTATATAATTTAATGATTTCCTCACACACTTCATGCAATTAAAGACATAAGCAATTTGTCTTTCTTCTAACACATTTTGAGGGAGCATACGTCTTAAGGCTATTAGTGTCAAAATCTTATTGTCCTCTATGTCATGGAAAGCTTCCTAATATCATATTGTTAGAATATCTGAGAGTAGTTTAGCTATTTTAAAAAACCAATTGCTTACATTTGCCGAAGTTTTCTTTTGAATGCTGATTTTCATTGAAACTGCTCAGCTATAGCAGCATAGTGGCATATGTTAAGCCAAGAAGGAAAATTTTAGATGCTTATTGAGAGGAAACCAATTAGATACCACCATCTAGATTTTAATACTAATAGAAGCTGTTTAGGTGTTTTAAGGACTGTAACTTTGGGCATATTTTGTGTGTGTCTCTCTCTCTGGGCCTTCTCCATGAAGTATCATGAGTTAATTCCATACCTTATACTATTGCTTTCTGTCTTGGTTGTTACTTGCCCACATCCTCTGTCATGCACGAGTGGCCAGGTTGCAGAATTTTTCAGCATAGATGGTCACATGGTTAAAATATGCACAAAGTTAGAATGGAGTTTATCTTTTCGGTGCTGTGTCCTTAATGCCCAGTGTAACAGGTGCTGTTCTAGACTGTAGTTCACTACTTGGTAATAGTATTTCTATAATAACACTATTTGTTTTGCATTTCTTCTGGAGAGATGAAAGACACAGGATATAACAATCATTAAATCAGAGATTCATTTATTTCCTACCATTTCTACTTATGGTGGATCAGTGTGACTAGGCAAGAAGCCAAATAGATCGCGGCTTTTTTGCTTCCACTACAGAAACATTCTTTTTCTACAACTTCACAGAGTCACAGAATATTCTGAGCTGGAAGGGACCCAAGGTTCATCAAATCTAACTCTTAAGTGAATAGCCTATAGGGGGAAGAAGCCCACAACCTGGGTTGTTATTAGTACCATGCTCTTAAAGCTAATGGTTGATAATCAGCATTCTTTTTTTTTTTTTTTTTAATTCTGCTGAGTGTTGTGCAGTAAATTTTGTTCTACTACTGCAAATAGAAGATGGGAGTTCTTATTTTACAAGTTCTGTTACATTTTCAAGTCCTATAAGTCAAACTACTGGACATGCATGTGTTTGGGTTGTTTTGGTGTTTTTGTGGTTTTTTTTTAATTTCAAGTTTATAGCTCATTAGATTTGTCTCAATTCTTTTAAAATTCATAACAGGACTAGTGGTAACTGGTTTGTGATATTCAGTAGCGAGAACTGTCTCTTTTCCATTATAAATCAATAGCCAACACCTATTCACTTCACATGGTCCATCAAAGAGCCCCTGCATGACTGTAATATTTTTCCCTATGAATTTTAAGCAGTAAGATGAACATTTTACATTCAAAATAGCTTTACCAATCCCAGCTCCCTTATAGAAAATAAGTTTTAGTGTCATCTTGTCTATTGTTAACGGTGTTTGATTGTTAGGTGACAAGGTTCTGAAGCTGATCAGTCCTCTTTGATACTTCAGATGGACACAGGAAATGTTGAAGGGCTTTACTTATTTAGTTTTTGGCACAAAATCACAGCAAAATCACCCCCTGCCCACTAACATTCAATTGGCTCATGTAGTGAATTATACTAAGGTTTCTAAAGTACTTCTAAATTATAAAATATTCCTCAAGTGTGTTCAAACAGGTGTCAAGCAACAGTGATTTTATACTGAGGGACTGTTTCATGTCTTGTTGTGAAGATGAGGTGCCACAGGACAGGCTGCATTGATGGGTCACGGTCAGCTGTATGAAGCTCAACAGAGCCAAATGCCAGGTTCTGCACTTGAGTCATAGCAATCCCATAGTTTGGTCTCTTCTCTCAGATTTCTTCACCAAAAGGGTTGTCATGCACTGGAGCAGGGAAGTTACAGAGTCATCATCCGGGAGGTATTTAAAAGATTTGTAGATGTGGCACAGAGGGACTTGGTTTAGTGGTGGGTTAAAATGATCGGCCTCAATGATCTCAAAGGTCTTTTCAAACCTAAATGTTCCTATGTTTCTATGATAGTCTGAGTAAATATCACACTATAGACAATAACATGACTGGCTCAGTGAACAGGAAAGTGAACATTACTGAATTCCCCATAAAAATCTTTCTGTTAATTTGGGAACAAGCAAACCCGTATAATGCTGCACAGCTGGAGATACAGCTTTTCCTAGCCTGGAGTCGTAATGAGCCATTAGCATACTACAGTGTCTGGAATTTTTCTTTATACTACAAAAGGAAAATGGAGATGAAAAAGCGCAAAAATGAAACACACATTTTCCCCATTCCTTAGTTGATGAAAATACAAAGGATCACAATTGAAAGCTAAACTATAGTTTATCTGGTAAAGAAAGGCTGTTTCACCTCTTCTGTCTTAAAGAAGCTTACATATTTAGGAAAAAAGTCTGGAACCATCTGCAGCACCAAGTGGTTGGTTGATGTGTGATAAGCTGTTAGGATGTGGATTTCTGTGTTGATGTATGTACATTGTTAAAGTTCAGAGAGCCATGCCAAAAGTATTTTGATATAAACATAATAGTTTTTTAAACAGTAAATCTTGACTTATTTAAAAAACAAATTACCTAGACATTTGTACAATAAGGTTTACTTCTGAGTTTCAATCTAAACCTTTAGACACAGTTACTCAGCTTCCCATTACTTCACACGTTTTACAAATGTTTGCTATCTTCCGTGAACACCTTGTGTCAGAAATTTATGTAGACATATCTCTATCAGCTAGCTTTTTATTCTATGAAAGTAGTTGTAACTTAGGTATAGCTGGGAGACTATCAGTCTTCAAGGGCAGGAATTTTCACTTTTTTTGATTAAATCAAACTGGCACTTCAGGCTTTGTTCTAGTACTGTTCTTACCATTGCAATTTTTGGAGACTCCATTGTGAGGAATTTTAAGTATATGGTCTAATGACACCTGTTTATTTATTGAGACATTACATATTTAAGTTCATCGTATTGCTTAGTTCTTATATTTGGCTCTGACTTGGGTATTTCATGTGTATGTAGATTAGGATTTCTGAAACAATATGTAATAAGAACTTACCCTTGAAAATACAGGATATCTGCACTGAAATGGAGTTTATGAATGGCCTCATTATCCAAAGGACTTTTCCCTATAGAGACTGATGGGAATAGGTACTGTAGCTAATGTAGTTGAAGACACTTATTTTTCGTAACCCCTATGACTACAAAATAATAGCAAACTGTTGCTGTCTCCTTAGAACAGAAAATCAAGCTTACCTCTGGGGAAACTGTCCCATACCTTACAGGAAACCACTCCATTTCACAGTTGTTTTGGAATTGAGAAACCCAAAACTTTGTAACAGCAGACATAAGGGGGACCTATTCTACATGAGCTTTCAGCTGCTGCTTATATGAGGTTCTGACACCCAGAGTGCATAAGGTCATAGGCATAACTGCATAATACTGTCCTTAGGTCAGTCCATGGTTGCAGTTAAGGGCAAGAGATGTGATGCTTAATTTCAGGTTACTATAGCTTCTGATTTTTTATATAAATTCTATTTTGTTCCCTCTTTACAGCATCAAGTAATGCTTTAGGCATATTTTCCGTAGCATGTAAGAGCACAGTGATGATCAGAAATGTGTTTATGCTTAAGCATTTTTTTCTTTGAAGAGCATATGGAACATAACAAAGCCTGACCCATCACCTCTAGTCTGTTAACAAAACCGAAGATTGTGACAAAATAAGCTAAAATGCCAGTAGGGTGACATTTGAGAGCTGTATAGTTAATTGGATCTTGCTAATATTAGTAGAGTAATGCATGAGTTTGTGCAAAAAATGCTTTCCTCTTTTTAGCTCATTATTCTCAGAATTAGTTGGCATGAGCTATAAAATTATCTCATTCAGCAAAGAGTTGGATGAGATGAGTTTAGGTGAAGCCTTTTGCAGAGATCCTAAAATCTTCACCAGGTTTACAAGTGTAAAGGTTTACAGGATCAGTCCTTTATCATATGTGAAGCACATAAAATTCAACATGAAACCTGCTCCAAGTGACCCTGCTTGAACAGGGTGTTGGGTAACATGACCTTCAGAGGGCTCTTCCAACCTCAACCATTCTCCCATTCTGTGCCTCCTATTGTGTTGAGCTTTATTTTATTTTCTTATAATTCTGTGTAGCTAGTGAGAACAGGAGGTACCAGACTTTAGCCTCTGCATTTGTTTCATTTTTTTTCATTCTGAGTTCTGTGAACTTCATGTATTAACTGATGGAATATGCCTGGCTGCTGAGGGCAACTTTTCAAAATAGTGTCCAGCCAGAGTTAGCTAAAGTCAGTAGAGGTGATAAATGCTACAGGAAAAGTCACTGCATTCGTTTGAGATCCTTTGTGTTATGCAGAAAGGCTTGATTTTCTATAGGAGTGGTTTTCCTTGATGCTGTGCTATTGAGAATGTCTGGCTGGAGGAGCCTCATATGATCATTTGGAAAGTGATGGATTAACACTGTATTGGAGAGGTGCTAAGCTCTGAAATGGCAAGTGTCATATCCTTAAACAATGGTAGGTCATGTGTGGGAAGGCAAAATGTCTTCTTAAAACTGACTAAACTCATGGTGACCTGAGGAAACTGTGACCCACCTGTTAGCAGTAAAGTAGAAAATCACAGAGTATCTCAAACAAAGCATTTACGGGCAAATTAATAGCCTGCAGAATTAGAGTGCAAGTGCATGATGCCATAAATGCTAATGGCAGTGAGTATCACTTAGCTCAGCTATTAGGTCTAATTAACTTGATATAGACTATTTGGTAATAATAAGTTTAATGTTATATTCCTTGAAATTAAAACATGACAACATTACACTCCTGTTGATAAAATGACAGAATTATGTTCAATTATCTGTGGGGAGATATTTTCATTATGAAATCCTACTATCTATGAATTGCAAACTCACATGTGTCCTTAGAAATAAATTACTCCATCAATAAAAGTTTCGCCCCCTTATAGCAAGGCTGCTGTGTGTGCTGATGAGTTGGATTTTTGCCTTTGTTTTCCAGTGTAACAGGTGTGTTGCTTCATCTTACTGTACACTGAGAAAATCCAGAAACCACTTGATTTTTTTCTACTGATGTCTATCCATGCTCCTACAATTTTGAGAGAACTGCTGAGAAGTCTTCTCAAGTATCTTTTTCTAAACTAGAAGAGAACAAGTTCATAGCAAGTATTTTAGAAGAAAATATTTTTTTGAGAATGCTATATTCAGAACACAGATTTGGTTGCGTTGAATGCAGTGACACAGGCAGGATTACCCTGTTGATGACATTGTTTATGTGTGCCTTAGCTGGTGACAAGTGGAAACATGACTGTCTATGCATGACTACGTAACTGAGCAATCAGAAGTATTGCACGTAGCACCTTCTCCTCTGTCTCTTCCTTCTTAGGAGCTTGTCTTTCCCTTCCTAGCCTGGCCTCATAGGTTAGGAAAGATGTCTTTTATTTATGAAGTGAAATGTCTGACTGAAGTTGTGTTTTAAAACTGGCTTCTTGGTGCATTTACGGACATGTGGACTCCTTTGAGACAAAGATAGAGTAGAAATATAGGATGTACACCAGTAACAGTGAACCACATGAAGAATTTATTTGGAATGTGATTCTTTTAGAACTTATAGGTGCTTTAAAATATTTTCCTGTTGAGTATTACATGCTTCTTCCTATAGTCAACATTTGATCCTACAAACCTCCACACTTGTAACCATGCTAAAGATTTCAGGATCTCTGTGGCAAACTTCAGCTGAGCTCATGTCATCCAATTATTTCGTGACTGAGATGCCTTATAACTCAAGTCAACACTACAAATGAAAAATAGCACCATTAATTATTGAAGGAGACAGGGCTATGTGAACCTTGCAGAAAAAAGTGTTTCATGCCTGTCTATCAAACGTGTTGATATTCTGAGGCCATACCATCCCAAGTGGATTACAAAGAAGTGCTAGTTATTTTCTAGAACTCTTTTGGGGACCTGCAGGGATGTTGGTTTATCAACAGACTAACTGTGTTGCCTGCTCCCAATAAATTTGCAGAATAAATTTTGAAAAATACAAGTCTGTAGAGGCAAAGATTTAAGTGTCTTACAATTTGTGAGTCTGCATATAGTTTACTTTCTCAGTGATAACATGTTTATTGTGTGCAGTGGAAACTATTATGGAAATTGCACCTCACAAAATTGTCAGCTTGCAGCTGAGACCTAAAGTTTAAAATTGATTCAGTTTTTCTGTTGATCAACTGCACTGGATCACAGCATTTGCAGTTATCTATTGCTGTATAAAGATAATACTGGTAAAAAAATCAAGGTTTTTACCATCTTTAATTAGCCTTGTTCTATATTATAAATGTAATTAAAATGCCTTTAGTGGCATATTTCTAAATAAATCAATTCTATTTATAAAATACTTCTTCTAGAAAAAACCTAAAACAAATTCAAACACTAAAACCACAAAACAAAAAAAAGTAACCACATAAGGTGGGTTTTAGAAAGTTATCCTTAAAAATATAATCATATTACTCCCATTTTTCTATTTTTCCTGTTCGTTAAGAAATGTCAGAAGGCCATTAGGACATCTGGTTAACTACCTAATCAAAGTAGAGTTGAATTTCTACATTAAAAAAAGAGATGCAAAATGGTTTTCATAGTGTCCTTTATGATTTTCTCTGAATTCCTACTCCACCACAGTTGTATTGGCAGGTTGGACCTAATCTTTCAGGCTTTCATTGTATATTTTTTTTTAATGCATTTTCTGTCTGTTCGCATTGTACCTGGTAACAGCGCATAGTTATTAATATACTTTCCGGTGCTTCTGGTAGTGAAAGATGGTACATGGCAACTCATTCACCTCACCTTCAGGTCACAGGAAGAAAGGTCTTTAGCCTGACTTAGGAATTACTGTGTACCAAATTACTTTACCTAAATAATAAAGCCATCATGTTGGTGCAGTTTATGCTCTTTCTGCTTACCAAGACTATTCTGCACTTCTCTGGGTTATACACTTCTATGTTTGTTTTTAAAAGCTATCACTGTTCTAGTGTATAAAAGTATTTCAGACTCCCTTGTGATTTGACTTGAAGGGCAGGTTGTTGAGCTCTTGTCTGCTTAGATATTGAAGTCTTAGTGATGCCTTTGCCTTGCAGATCTAAGTTGCTGCTTTATGGGGACTGTTTCCTTCTCAGCTGCCTTTTTTTTTTTTTTTTTTTTTTTTTTTTTTTTTTTTTTTTTGATGGGTAACATGTCTGGTTTTTCAGAGTACCATTTCCATTCAACTGTCTTTTAAATACAAAATCACACAAATAAATTGTCAGAGAATCCAGTCTGCTGTGTGAGCTAAAGGATCATGAAACAGATGCTTATTTCTACTGTCTCAATGTTGTTTTTCAATTCTGCTTTATACAATATGGTAAATTACATAATTTGTAATTCATACTGCATGATCCTGTGGGGAAAAAGAAAGAAAAGTCCTTATAGTCTATAACATGTCTTAAGAATGCATCTTCAAATGTTATTTACATCTCAGAAGAATTAAGCTGGCTTGCCAGGGACAGAGTTGTCCTACCTCAGCCAGGGAATATAATACTCCTTCACTTCTATGGTTTCTAATTATATATGGTATTTGAATTAATTACATGGAAACATAACTAGGGATGTGACATTATTTTACAGATTTCACTTTAACTAAATCCAGTATACAATAGGGAAAAAAGTTGTAAAAAAAAAAAAAAAAAAAGGCTTTATTCAACAGAGCTTTATGTAATGTGGTAGTCTTTGTGAATTTTCTGTAGAAGTGATGACCAGGAAAGTAAACAGCAAAATCATCTCAACTGCTCTAAACAGTTAACACTGTGCCCTCGTGATGTGCTAAATATGTTCCACAGCTTTTAGCAGTGGAAAATCTTTTTATAGCATTTAAATTGGTCTGATAGAAAGTTTTGGGGTTTTTTCCAAAGTGAAAAGAAAGTTTGTAGAAAAGTTTGATTTCTGAAGTGCTGCTTTTTGCAAGTATTTGGTAAAACAGAAAATAGGGAGGAAGACAGCTTTTAATGACTGGATATCAGGCATTGGTTAGTATTCAAAACATATTTCTAAGCTAAAAGGCAGCTTCTGCAGTTTTTGCATTTGTTTTCCAAGCCTAAAATTTTTCCAGTCCTTGTTTGATAATAAAAGTGAGGAATGGCTTCTCTGCTATCTTGGTTCAGCAAAGACAGTTCAGCTGGAGTGGAAAAAAAAAGTGAATTGGAGTCTATTTGGCCTGTGCATCAAAGGCATTCCAGTATGACATGTAGTTCTGAAGTTCTGGTCAAGTTCATCCTCTTTGATACAATTCATCCTTGATATTCTTCAGTTTTGTAGCAATTTGTAAGATAACAAGCAAACATGATTACACTCATAACTGATGAGCATAACCTGCTTGAGGCCAAACTGATCTGTAGGGCACAGATGAAGTTCTCTGCTTGCTAAATGAGGAGTACTGCAAGTAAAAGGGGGACCTTTGACTTTGAATTTTAAACTTGCAAAATCCAAACTTTTTAAAACAGCAGCTAGTTCTAAATTATTTTTTTTTTTAAAAAAAGTCATGAATTAGACCAAGTCCCATGACTCTTCAATGAAGTGGTGGAAAATGGTAGAAATTTTTTTTTTTCTATACAACTGCACCTTTTTGGGAGGTGAGGGACAAAGACTGTGAAAGAGGAAGTGTCTTTCTGTTGCAATCTGCCTTGCATAGTCAGCAATTAATAATGCTGCATATTTCAGATATAACCTTTCCACGTCCTGTCTGGACATGCTCTCTAATCTTAGAACATGTTACTCATTATATTTAGTTTGTCAGAGGATAATGTTACACTCTAAATCAGTTTCTTCTCTAACCTTTCTAAACCTTTAATGCTTTCTTTCAGACAGAAATGCAGTTGTCAGCCAGTGTCAGAATTTGCAGCAACAGACTGAAGAGTATATTTTCACACTTTTTGCTTATAATCATGAAGGAAGAAATGTCTGTTACCGTTATTTTTCAAATCCAAATGGATTATTATACCCAATAAGAAGTGAGAGAGGTATGTTGTGACCTCATTAGAGCTACTTGCTATTGCTACCATCAGCTGCACATTTCTTAGCACCAGCTTCTTAATGATACAGTTTCATTAGCAGCTTTCATCTATGGATCTTTGAGGTTTAATTACTTAGTAATAGTGGTACATTAAATTAATTAGTTAAGTCTTATTATATACCTTTGTGAAAGAACCAAAATATGTTTAATCTGAGATAGGGAGAAAAACTGTCACAGACATTAAGGCTTAATCTCATAAGGCATGTGTGATAAACTCGGGTATGGGCACTTCAGATGATTGACCTGATTTTCATGGATGTTGCATATGTGAAACCTAAATTGGCTGTCTGATTTAACGAGTTAGGGACGGCTGTACTAAATGACTTGCCCACAGCTGCTCGATGACCCTGATCATTTAACTCTCAGTCCCTTGCTTTAATGATACATCATGCTTCACGCTAATGGGGGAAAAATATGTTTTTCGTTACCATGAAGACATTTCTGCCACATAGAAAAAAAACACAGTAGTTCTCTTCATAGATGAGAAAATCCAGTCTATCATGCTTCACTGCTGAAAATTAATAAAAATAGGGAATAAATATAGTGCAAGTTAAAAATGTATGACTTTTCAACACCAGAAAACATACTGTTGAAAAACAATGAGAGAAATGAGAGGAAGAGGACCTGATTTTTGTCAGTCTTTCTGAGTTAAAATATAGGTGAATTTGGCTGAAGTTGTTTCAGTAAAATTCACTGTAGAATAAAAGCACTGCCACTGAAGCTAATGGAAAAACCACTTTTTTTTGTTTGTTTGTTGGTTTGGTTTTTTTACCACAGCTAATGAAAAAACCTTTTACTTAAGTCAATGTGCCCTCTATTTTATCTGCAGTTCTTGTACAGTGTAAGAAGGCTATGAAAATTAATAAAAACAGAACTATGGTAATCAAGAGGTCATCATGATAATGCCCATCAGGGAAAAACAGAGTCTCTCTCCTGAAACTCACTTTCAGTTGTTTAGTGTAGTTTTTCTCATTGGAGTTTCAGATTTGGTGAGCAGATGGAGTAGCTTAGGAGTCACATATTTTACAATGAACATTGGATTCTTGAGGTTGGGTAATTTCTTGTAAGGAGTGGTGTGAGATCTTTAAAAAAATTTTTTTTTTCCCTTCTGTAAAAGAAAGGCTCTGGCTATAAGATCTTGAGTGTATAGCAGGTGACACAGAAGAATGGCTTACATTGGTGGTAGTATCAACCCAGGGCAACTCTGCTTTGTTTGTTATTTGACCTGGTTTAAAGGAGAAAATCTCTTACTACATCTTGTGAGAGGTCTTTTCAGTAATACATAATGAATTAACAGGTTAACAAACAGGTTAACAAAACTGTACATATCAGCACATAAACCTTTTCTGTTAAGCACTAACTGCATGAATTGCACCCGCTTCTTTTCCTTTACAGATAAGAATAGATTCATTAAAGTAGTTCTAAATATTTTATTACCTTTAATGTACTCCTACAGACAAGGCTTTGCAATACAGTCTCAGACATAATTCCTAAATTAGCTCTTTCCTTCATAAAAAAGTCTCATTTATCTGTCTAAAAAAAGATGTATGTCTGTCTGCTCAATACAAGCATTGTCAAACCTGTGATGTGCTGGTTTATGTGGAATACAATAAATTAGCCTAAACTATGT
>JAWWEU010000005.1:22893671-23008999 GCA_035583155.1 Acropternis orthonyx | reverse complement strand
TGACCCACAGAAGTGGGGCCTAGCTAAAACTAAAACCTTAATCTGAGTTTTTTGGGATTTATCAAACCCATCACAGTTTGTCAAACTAGTTGTCACTCTGCTTGTTGAAGTTCATACTGAAGAGGGATTTTTTCATCATACATTTGTGCTTATTAGAGGATGGGAGGAAAGCATTGCAAACACACCAAAAAAAAAAAAACCAAAAAAAACAAAAACCACATGCTATTGCATTTTTATTAATTCCTTTGATACCCAAGATTGGCAATAGTTAAATCATTTGCTGCACAGTGTGCTGTTAGAGTGACTTGCAGTGGCAAAATATTTAACAGCCTATTAAAATTTCCAAGATTTTTGGACACATCATAAGCCTCTGAGGTGATAGATACTTCATTCCACTTTAATGCATCCATAACTTCATGGCCTTTGTGAGCAATAATCTGAATTTCTTTTCAGAAGAACTGCTTACTATTATTTACAAAAAAGGGATAAAATAACTTAGGATATAACTCTTTATAAGAAACAAGAGTGACTATGGCAACTTCTATAACAAAGGAAAACATAAGCACTATTTTAAGTTGTGGACTTTGCATAGATGTGCATAAGAAGTTTTTTTCCACGTTAGAAATTTATTTCCCCCATTTCAGAAACACGATATGAAGAAAATGAGGGACAAAGCTGCATTCCTTTATACTATGCTCTCTGTGGCGATTCGGCTTAACAGGATTTATGAATAGGCTTCACTTACTTTTACTAGCAAGAGTATGTGTGTGTATTGGTTCAGTAACTGAAGCAATACCCTGGGATGTGTGAGACTCAGGTTCATTTCATTGGTCAGTTTGTTTTGGAGGGAAACCTTCTTTTCTAAGACGATGGAGATAGCACCAGAACAGACAAATTAAGGGACTCTCCTAGATGCACAGGGAATGTGAACAGGCAGCTCAAAAAAAAAAAAGCTGATAGGCTTTTTAAATCAAAATTTAGAGTCAGAAGCTTCCAACTGATTCTTATTTTTACCATATATAAAGCAATATAGTACTTTATTACTTTAATGAGATTTTATGGACCTCAATCCTAACCATAAAGAATAAACATGTTTATATTAAAATGTTGTCAGGTTTTCCAAAAGTCTTGGTCCTTTGTTTAGAATGACCTGCTTATCTTTCATCTTAGCACACACTAAGCATTGTTTCAGGTCTCAATTCTCTGTCCCCCTTCCTACTACCACTGTATATGTATTTCAGATAGGAATGCAAAGTCTAAAAATGTCTTGTTGCTTGCAAACTAAGAAATTAGCAAATGGTCACAGAGTTCTCATTCTGGAGCCTTTCCTTTTTAGATGACTTGATCCTCTGAGGATGGCAGAGAACGGTGGTTCTTTATTCCTTCGGAAACATTTGATTACAAGGAAATGCATTACAAAGTAGTATTCTGAAAATTGGTAAACTCTGTGTGCAGTATTACTAATTTTGCTTTCCACTGCTTTTGCTGCTGAGTGAAGCTTCCCTTTTGCTGCAACATATATGCTATTTCCATGTTATGACAAATAACTATTACAGTTCAGAACTATCATTCTATTTATATATGATAGACCAACTTGCATCAGGGTTTTGAAGAGCAAAACTGATTTATAAACCCATGTTAAAATAGTATGGAGGTCAAGGTATGGTAACAAATGGAAGAATGTTAGAACTTGGTGAAAAAAGATTGTGTATGTTTAAATACTTCTTTCTGTAATTGCCTTGAGGCAATTTTCAATTATATTTTTTTCAACTACTGCATTATTTCGTGTAGCAGAAATCAGTAAGAGAAATAGGGAGAGTATAACTGAAGAAGAATGCAATGCATCCCAAAAGTAATAGGCTTTTACCACTTTGTATACTAATTTTAGAACATTGCAGATGTTATTGCTTTCCTAGGTCAGCTATATATATCATATCTGTTGTAATAAATTTTTCATAACTTTCAATTTCTGTTGCTCATGTATTTTCTTAGCACCTATCATGATTTTGTCTTTAAAACATAACAATGTAATGCAGTACTGTGATGAAAAATTTTGTGTAATTGATGAGGTAGTAACAGTTTGATTTTGTGTTTGAAAGCCAAATATTTTTAGTGGCTGAAGTAATCTGATCTTTTGCTTTTGTGTTTATCATCTTCAAGACAAAAGTTTTTGTTTTAGCACACTGTGTTACTATTTATCTTGATTTCACAACTTTTTTCTATGTTATGTGCCACTGAAGTATATCTGTTTCTCAGGACTGTGATCACTTGATATTTGGCTTGCTTCAGAAGCCCACAACCCAAGACGATTACAGAGTATGGAAACAACATGTATCATTCCAAAGGCATTGAATCTGTCTTCCAGATAGAGATATTTTTGCAGTTATGTGTTTTGTGTTTGAGAAAACTGTGGATTAAACTCACTTCTTTTTTTCACAAATGTTGTGAACTAACTACACTTTTTTAACATGCAATTCCTGTGATAAAAATTCCAGTCCAGTCAAGAGGATCCTATGAAACTGTGTGATAGGAACCTTCTTCATTGCAAATGCTATGACATAAAGAAAAGTATCTTATTCTTCATTTCAATATGAAGAGGTCTTCAAAATGAAGAAGTCTGAGAGGTGATCTAAGAGTAAAAAACGTCTCATATATTAGGTACATTGTACTGTGTACAGTGTCTTGATAAAGGTTCAGTCTATTTACTGTGGTGTCCTTAATGATAAGAAAACTACATTTTCTTTCAGCTTTGCAGAAGTGATTTTGCAAATTTAGTTTCCTAACTCAGCAACTCTGTCCACAGGAAGTAAATGTTATGAATCAAAAATAACCACTACATCATTTCAATGCAATCAGCTCAATTATAGCCCATTGTTAAATATAGAAGACACATAATTTTTTCTTGGCACAATTTATGCATACATTTATTAGGATCTTATTAAGTTTATTTGTAAATACTCCAAAATTGCTTTGTTTTTCTGCCCTTGTTTAAAGTACTACAAAAATATGTGCTGAAATGGCTGCATGATACATTCTAAATCATCTCAGAATTTGTTTCCCCATAAGGCTATGTTTTTAAAGATTGCTGACATAAAAGTAATGTTTGTTTAGGTGCCAGAATAGGGCCACGAGCTTAGTTATTGGCCAGTGATAGAAATGAGTATGTTCATATTCCACTGCAATACCTCCCTTATATTATTAGTGGTGTTACACCACCATCTAGAGGCCCAACTGAGATTGAGCTATGATAACGGAATACCTGTTACACCTCAGAATAGTTATCAGTTCTCCTTTGAACTAAAACCTATAACTACTTTGAACTGTATAACCACAGTACAACTTCTAAAGCATTTCAGCAAAGCTTTTCCATACCAGTGACAACTGTTGTCTGTACTGTTTAACCTGAACATTGCTACGAGTGGCAGAAAAGTAAATCCTGTTTGTGCTTATCATTCAGGCCTTTATGATTAGTATAATCATTTCAGTGCATGCTTGTTTTTAGCCTAATGAAGGATTTAAGATATAGTGCAAGATCTTGTTCCCTCTTAAACTGTAAATTCAAAACAAGAGAAAATCTTCCTTCCCATAATGTCATAAACAAATTGGCTCAAAAGGTATTTTGTTTTAAAGAATAATTTTAACAAGTTGCTGTTTTGAGGGACCTTTTGCATATCAAAGTGTTACCCTTTAAAGGCCAATTTTGCTGAAAGTTTTCCAAGTGTGGCAGTGCAACTTCCCGACAGTGACAAATTTATGCCTGCTAAAGATCTTCTAAAGGAATTCTTCTCGACTGTCAGGACTTGAGAGTAAGTTCCTGGGAATCTGGCAGAAAGGTGAAGGGTTTGTCAGGAAGGATATATTTTAGATATTCTCACCCAGGAAAGTAAAGTTGCTTTTAAATTTTATTTAACCCTACTGTTTGCATTTTCTCATTACTTTAGAACTGAAACATGATGATGATGATGATGATGATGTGGTTTTTGAAACAGCTATGCCGGAGGAACAAACAGCCTCACATCTGGATTTACAGAGGTCTTTGGCCAAGTTAGATCATGAGCAGTAAGTAGATCACTATGCTGGTATTTCTTTGGAATTGGCTGAAAATGAGTATTTAATGTGTGTGGCATTCATGGCGTGGTTTCCTTAGTGTAATGTAATTCTTTATATGGGCCAATTTTTCTTAACAAGCTCTGAATGAAGGTGATTTTCCTCCTCATTTAAGACAGTTTATCTGCCTTAAACCTCATGAGGTTTAGAAAAGACCCATAAAGCTAAAGATCATAAAACCTTTGCCTGGATCAGATAGTTCTTAACAATTCTGTGAGCCTCTTTGCTCCAGTGGTCAACATCACCTTGGCCTCCTTGAAATACAATGTGGCTTTAGGTAGAAAAAGTAATTACCAAATGCAACAGAACATGGACTGCACAAAGGAAGATTAATGTGAAATTCAGGTGTGTACAGTTAGAACTGGAAGTCTCAACTAAACTCCAGTCTATCCCCACAGTGCCTGAAAATCCACTGGTGCCTGTTTTCTCTGGGGAGATTTCTCAAGGTCTCTGAGTGTGCTTACAGCAGCAACTGGGAAAGGACGACATCTTCTACCCATCTCACCCCTAAACTCACCTCTAGGTCAGAATAATGAAATGAGGTGACACTTTGACATCCTTTGAAGGCTGATGAGCATTCATTGCTTCTGCCTGATACATAACAGTGATATTAAAAAAGTGTGGCAGCAACCATAGGAGATGAAGGTAGCACTCTCTCCAGGAGAGGAAAGAGTTGATTCAGTGCCTTTACCAGAAGGAGAGAGCTCTGGGTTACTTTTTGTGTGTTTTGACTCCCTGTGGAGAATCCATGCAGGAAATAACATGAGACCCATACAGTTACATTGGTGAAAAAACATTCCCTATCCCTGCAGCGAACAAGCCCCTTGAATTACAGCCAGTGATTGCTGATAGAAATGCTGAAGACTTTCCATATGTATATCCTCCTGTGGAGATAGAATGAGGTTCTCATGTTCTAGCAAATAATAAAGTTTTATAAATGTCATTTTTAGCTGAATTAAATTTTACAAGTTCAGGATTAACTCAGAGATGAGGAAAGAAGGACTTCAATGTTCTGCAGCTTTTCCAGGACTCCACATAAAGCATTAAGCGACATTAATCCTGCAGACTAATTGTTTATGAACTACCCGCATAAAACCACCCATAATTAATGTTAATTATTGTTCTAATTGATCTAAGTAACTTATTGTCAGAACTTTTAATTATAAAATATGAATTAGACAAACATCTCTAATATAAATTGCTGTTATAATTTATTCTAATTCCTATAAAAACCTAGCTAAGTGCTAAAGTTAATAAAGAAAACTAATGTGGTTCTGATTCTCGTGCCTGTGAAAAATTTTGTTAAAAATCCAGACACCATTGCAGCAAACAAGCAAATATTGAACCTCATGTGCTGTTTCCAACCTGTGTCTAAGATACTCTTTTTTGTTTGTTTTAAAACATAAACTTTCTCTCTCTGCTGATTCCAGATCTTAAATTGAATTTCTCATACCTCTCTCCATGTCTAGTTAATTATAGAAAAATTCAGATACTTGAGCTGGTTGTGGGTAGTGAAGCAGTGTCCTTGCAGTGACCCAGTTTGCCTGTTAAAATGGCATCTTTAAACTCATAAATAAATCTGGATAGAAGGCTCTGTATGATGTACAGTTTTTCCAGGAAATTCCAGTGGCAGTTTCATGTATACGAATAAGTTTGTGGGGTTTTTAATACACATGTGGAGTTGTCACTTTCTGTTTGGACTGTCTGTTGAAAATCCAGCTACCTGGTGAAAATATAACCACAGGGGAACAGTTTTAGGTCAAAGTAGTGGGACAAAGACTAGTATCTGCTGCCATCAGTTTGATTCTGACATTGTCTCTTCACTAGCTTCCTGAGCCTGAACTAGATAAACTGAAATGTTGCTGTAGTTGTAGACAGTGTCATTTTGGCCATGATCACAAGACAGCATTGTTACAAAAACTTTCCCATCAAAAAAACAGAATTTTATATGTAGGAAAGTTTTATCTGTTTTGCTTTTGCTTAGACATATGAGTATTTATAGTCTACATACAAGCAACTCTGCCTTCAAATTATCACATGAAATACTGTACCTATGTATATCTTTAAAGTGTCAAATATCTTATGTGACATAGCATATAGATAAGAAATATTCAACAGGGTGGTTAGTGCTGTCTGCAGATCTGACAAAATTATCATACAAGCCAAACTCAGAAAAGGGCCTTAAGTGATTATAATGGAAGCTACAACAGTTCCATAATTTGTGTAAATCACTGCAAGCTCATTGAAGACTTATTGCTTTGTCAGAAATAAGGGGCTCACAATAGCTATGCTCACATTTTTGGATAAGCAGCCAAGGATCTGATGATGAGGTGCTTGTCACAGCTGTTAGAGGAGGCAGAATCACTGGCTAAGGAGCTATGGGTCAGACGAAACTGCTGTGAGGGGATTGTATAAATGTCTAGAAAGTCAGTCTCGGGGACTTCAGCTTCTTATGAACGCTGAGTTCTACACTGACCAGGGCTTCACAAGGAGCTTGGAAGCATGTACTAAAACAATGAGGTTGTGAACAGTAGGGTAAAGTGGAAATTGTCGGAGATCATGAGAAACAAAGGTAGCATGTTGGCTAAGCTGACCGGCTGTGTGGAAGTAGGTCCCAGCATGGAGTAGGTTGCAAGCTGTATCTGTTACTGCAAAAGCAGATACAGTTTAAAAAAAAAAAAAAAAAAGATAAATTTCAAAGTGTACAAAAAGAGAGAAAGCCTGGAGGACACCTGAAGTAACCCGTTTATTCTCCGCCCCCAGTGATAGGTTTCACCTGAAGTAATGAGTCCCCTTTGTCCTTTCAGGGAGACACTGATCCATCAGAGAGAACTGAGAAGGAGAAGGAATGAGAACCGTTGGAAGTTCAGAAAACATGTCAAGTGAAGTCTGAGAAGGGACAAGGTAAAAGTTGGCACAAGGAGTAGTGTTTTTAGTGCTTCAAGAGGTAATGAATTCAAGTAGCATGGGAATGTCAGATTGGATTAAGGAAACAGGCAAAGTAATGAGGCATTAAATAGATGCATTGGAAGGTTAAGGGGTTTAAATTATTTAAATACAGATTAGAAAAGTACAAGCAGACACTTGTCAGAAATGACTTGGTTAAAACTGAAACTGTTTTGGGGCAATTTGTGGTCTAGAAGTCATGTTGAGGTCTCTGTTCAGTTCTCTATGGATATCTGTAGAACAACAGCTCAACAAACTCTCACACAACCTCCCTCTTTAGCTAGACAAATAAATACATCCTATTTGAATATGCCAAAGAACCTAAAACTGTGGAGGCTGTCCTCCTTCAGAAGTGCTGCTCCACAATGGTCAGCATCTTTCATGGTAAGAAACTGTCATTTTCTAAGGGAGACTGGGCAGCTGGAATCTTTTATAAATTCCCATGTGATCCTTGTAGGTATCAATCAGTTTCCTCCTATCTGCATATTGTTAATTATTGCTGACAATACAGTTTATTTTAATTTTTAAAAATTAATTTAATTTAAAAAAAAACCCATTGACACAACATAGCACATTGCTGTAGCACTACTAAGACCATCCTGTGTACTATGCTCCCAACCTCGCTTGCTTGTGTTTCATATAAAGATACAGTTTCCTTCTTCAGATCAGTTAACAGCCAGAGCTTCTTTCTAGCTTTCTAAAGCTGTAACAGCAAATTGTGTGGTGAATTGGTTACTGTTACTTAATTAGTTTTAGCTTTAGTTTGGCTTTCCACAACTATCTGGCGTAACACCTATTTATGATAGTAATTTTTCTTTATTTCTGCAGCAAATGGCTATTCTGTGTTGAGTATCTGTTTATGACTCTGAACTTAAAAGTATACTGTGGCACAGGGAGTCCCCCTGTGCAGATATAGGATGATAGCTAAAGAAAAGCATGACCAGTAACTAATTCCTTATTACTATAAGAACACACCATTGGAGCTGGGTAAAACTGGATTTAGCCGTAACAAACAGCACAAGGAGGAAATACTCAAAATAGACACACCACAGCATAACACAATCAGGTTTCATGTAGCACTGACAACCACGGAAGAAAGGAAAGTTTTGCCTTGGAAAAGAGATGGAAATTAGCACTACTGGGTTCTTGGGTAGGGAAGACACTGCCACCAACACTAGGATATTCCTTCTGGTACAGAATGTGGGGCATTCACAATTTGCCACAAACTCCTCTCCTCCTCCACCTCCTTGAGAAAATCTGGCACCACTGACTCAAAAATGAGTGTGACACAAGAGTAAAGATGGAGGTAACAGGGACTGTGTGTAGACCTACTTCCCCTCCCACCCCCACCCCTTCTGCAAATACTAATTAAATTCAACTAGTAACCACAGGACAGTTAGACTAATAACAAATTCTTGAGTCCTCACATGTAGTGTGTTCCCTTTTTGTCCCATGACAAATTTTATTGCTCTTCTCTTGCACAAAAGCAGGGAGGGAATTGTGTTGTTTATATGTGATTAAGTATTTAGCAGTGATATTCCTGTGTGCACTTGAAGAAAAAATTATATAGCAGCTAGCTAGAGACAAGCAAATCCTAGGATAGCTGTTGCTCTTAAATTCTCCTTGAAGACTATTTTTAAATTTGAAGTGCACTTCTGTAAAGGAAAAAATAACCTAAAATTCTTCTTCAGTTTTTCACATATTCCTGTTTTTGAAAGAAAGAAAAGAAAAAAAAGTGTAAATATTCCAGTGGAAAAAAGGTAGTATTTCTGCGTAGCAGTGTTTTGATGAGACTAACTCAGTGTAGACAGAATGTAAATCAGAAAAGTACATATAAAAATATTTTACAGAACACTAGAAAACAAATACTTTATACATTTGTTAGATTGATTCCATATATTTGTTAAATACGTCAAATTGCTATTAATACACTTCTTCAGTGCTTTATGTGAAGTGCTTAATTACCTTCAGTTTATTAATCCATTCACTGTTCAAATTGCTGTAATCATTGTAAGAGAAAGTGGCTTTAAAGATGCTTATACTACATCTTTATGCAAAATAAAACCTTATTTAAAATTTTGAAATAACTGAATGTATTTCCGACAATACATACCAAGATAAGGTTTTTTTTTTTCTTCTTCACTGTCTTCTCTCTGCCACCCACTCACATCACACCCCAGCAGTGCATGTTTGCATGAGTTTGTGTGTAAACCACAGTAGGATTGCCTGGGTGCTCTGGCAAGCCAAATGGTGCAGGTAAAAACTACCCTTCTGGTCCTTGCGTGGTTTCAAGACAGCGTTTTTTTCACTTGTAACCCAAGAATAAATGAGTACAGACAGAAACTGCAGTATTCCTGCTTCTCTTTATAACCACTGAGAGCAAGTGTCACTGTGCCTAAAGTAATCCTCCAAATATTGTGGTATGTAGGTTTGAAATGAAACACAGGTTTTAAAAACGAGAGGTGGAACAGTTACTGCTTCGTCTTGTAAACTCCATGTACCTCCCTGGGAGCTCTCACAGATGAAGCAGGAGGTGGGGCCCAGGACTTTATGCAGCCCAGGCTTCCCTAGAGAGAGATGGCAGGATGCTGAGCTGATTGCTCTCAAGGAGAGGCTGCCTTTAATTTAGGTGGGTGCACCTCCTGCTCTTTTCTCATTTCCCAGCTCATGCTTTTTATGTATGTTTAGTTGACTCAGCTAAAAGCTGGCTTAACTAAACTGAAGTTGAGATATTGTGATCTGTTTGCCAACTGACAATTTTAAATTAAATCAGCTATCTCGTGCTTTCTGGCAGCCTTCAGTTTGCGTCTTCAAACACATGTATCATCTTCTCAAAAGACTGAGATTTGCTATTTGTGGGACCACCTTGAAAGGGCTGGACTTCAAAACTCATTACTTCAAGAAGCTGGGAAAATATCAAAGTACTGCTGGGACATGGTTTGTCCTATTCTTAAATTCTTCCCAAAATCTTGGATGAGGCAAGGTAGGAATTAGAACCTGGTGAGGTAGATTTTCACACACACGAGCTGTCAAATACGTCTCTTTTAGATATATTAGAAAAAGATAACATAAACAGGAGTGGAAACAAGCAACACCATATTAATTTCCTTTCTTCTTTTTTCTAATTCCTTTCCTGTTTTTCTCTACTCCGTTCTATTATTCTTCTTCATTTTTATTATTTTAATAACGCCTAATTCTGGCTTTTTTCAGTTCAACACATGTGAAGTAATTTTAAATTCTGAATGCAGTTAAATTCAGATGTATCTGAATAATCTGTGTCTCAAGGCAACTTAATACACATGGCATTTTACTACACAGTTGGTTTTAGAAAAATAATTATTATGGATTCTAGTTGTTTTAGTTTAATAGTATGGGTAATTATTATGGGTAAGACTTTATTTTTATTTTTCCTGGAAAGAATTTTAGCAGAAAAGGAGTATGGTATTTTGAGAGCTTCTTGGTGTTTTAAGAAGTCATAAGCAAGATAAACTATAATTAAATTTTCAGATATAGGTACTGTTTGCTTTTCTGCAGCATGAGCTCTCTACTAATCTTGTAATAACTCAATACAATTCAATCGAACTTGAAACAATAAATATTCTGACTGCCTGTTAGAAAAATCTTCTTAGTAAGAAGCTCATGTTCTTTCCACAGTGGAACCAGGATTTCATGTAATAGAATCGGACTACCAAAACAAACAGAAGTCAAAGACTTTGACCAAATAATTTTAGCTTAATCAAGAAAACTTCCATGCAGAAGTACACTTAGAACATTGAAAATTACCTTCTGCTCCCCTATTTTCCTGTGCTGAAGTTCTCATTTTTCAAATACCAACACAGCAATTAGTGGATGTAGAAATGCCTCTCATATTCTGATGCCATAATGCCCATGTTCTTTCTTAAATTAATTTGTTTACTTGCGCCTTTTTTTTTTTTTGGGGGGGGTGGTGTTTTGATACCGGATGTTTAATAGGTTATTAAGTCAAAATGCACAGTTTGTAAAGAGCTAAAAACATAGAAAGGAAGGTTGCTAGAGCTAAGCCATTACTTGCTGTGTTCTTAATGTTTTACAGGTGAGTTACTGACCAGTTTATCACAGAATAGGCTTATGCCCTTTTTCTCCCAACCTACAGCAGCTGGACATTTTCTGAGGATACTGTGGCCCTTTGAGAGCTCACATTGGAGCAAATCAGCCACCCCATACTCGTGAAAGGACAAAAGAAACAGGAAATTATCTAGAGAAGTTTCACTATTACTAGTTAATAGGTAGTGTAGGTGTTAGTGGTTAGTCAAACCATGTTGTACCTGTATGTTTTAAAGGTAAAAGAGCCCTATGTCGAACCACATTTGGCGTGCCCTAAGTTGTCTGAGTTACCTCATGCACAGCAAAGAAGTATTTACTCTTTTATTTCTATACTTTTGTCTCCCAGTTTCTCTCCTTGGTTGGCGTGAGTCATTTGCAAATTGTAACAGTATAAAATCTAGATTTTGCAGAACATACAGGAAACTTCAGCTCGTGGAAACTTCAAATGTTTTGTTTCTAACTTAAGTAAGTGGAAATATTTGCCATTTTAAGCTTCTTGAGAGGTCATGGGAGTTTATACTTGTGTTGAATTACCATTACTGACATTCTTGCATTAGTAGTGTAGGCAATAAAGAACTATATGAAAAAATCATCACTAATATTTTGGATTAATTTCAAAAGATGACAATAAGCAAAGTCTTGGTCACTTCGCATAACTGAATATAAATTAGTCACTCTTTTCCTGTGTCCTTGCAATGCATAGTCTGTGCTGAGCACAAAGGACAGTAGCTGAAAATTTGAAGTGCTGTTCTTTAGACATTTATTCAATGTATTTCTGTTTCAAAGTAGAGCGGTGGGCTGTTTCTAATATAGTATCAAGAATATGCAATCATATTTTATGCAGATTGCTTTATTCTATAATAGCACTGCCTTGAAAAAGTATTTTGATAACCTTGTACAACTTGATGTACCTACACAGATATGCTTGTTGTTATTTATTGATTTCCAGATTCTAGTGACTGGTTTCCACTGGATATCAAGTGAAATTCAATGAAGTAAAATCTCATGCATCAGTGTTCCAAAATTACAGGTACAGTTGCTGACAGCCATAGCTGTTTGGAAACTACACAACGGTGTGTTACTTCTGGTGCACTTGATGTCATTTCAGTTTTCCTCCCCTACTGAAGTCTGAAATTTATTTGTTTGATAGCATTTTTTTGCTGCATTGGTAAATAAAGATGTGTTAGAAATATACTTTAAATTTGTTAGAGTAGTTGTACTAGGAAGTTGTTCGTGAGACAGGAAATATGTATGCTGGGAAATAATTGTTCTTTTAATTTCCAAGACAGGATTTCATGACAAGTTCACTAACTAATAGATTTTAAAAACTCAGACTCTATGCTTTTTACTTTGTATGTGAATTAATGTGTGCAGTGGAACTGGAGTGAAACAGTTAAGGAAGCACACTGCATTCCATTGAAATAGTTCTTGTGGCTTTTTACTGCAGACTAGGTAACACATTTTCATAGGTAAGTCCGGCTTTGCTCGATCATTCCGTGGGAGAATGAAGCGATTATTATCTGCTAGAACTTTCCTCACTGGGACTGTGACTGGGGTTACCAAACTGCTTGATCTGTGCTACGGTAGTGTTGGAGAAGGTTGGGCAACTTGGAGTTGTTGACAGAAGTCAGTTCAGGAGGAAAAACGCATAGAGTTAAGGACAGATAGAAACAGTCTTTTTTTCATAGCTCTCCCTTTCTCTCTTTACCAAGTGAACTATTGCCAGATTAAACTCCTTTGTTCAACAGTTATTTGACCCTGCCTGTTCTAGAGCTTCACCATACCTTCTCCAGCACCAAGCATAAAGAGTACTGTTCCTCAGTCTGGGCTCCAGTCCATTTAGGCTTGTGTTACATTTCTGATAATCAGTATGAAAAGAAAGCATGTGAAAGTAAGATGGCCTGTAGGATAACCATGAATGAATTGCCTTCCTGGTCACTGAAGGAATGTGCATGTGCTCTCATTTAGTGTTAATAGGGTGCCTTAGGATTGTTTTTTGAAAGATCTAAATCCCACTGGCATGGAGTCTGGCTGTGAACATATTCCAAAGGAAGCAAAGCTGTTCTGCTTTCAACATACAGGGCAGTATTATTCTGAATAACTGAACTTTGTGGTGTATTATTCATAGGTTATTAGAACTTCTGCTTCATTAAATGCTGCTGTTGCTTTTTATTACCTTGCTTGTCTTCCAGCAGATTTTGAAAAGAACTAAGTATCCTGTTCAGAAAGATTGCCTTGCATTCATTTTAGAGACTGCAAGGGTCTCCCGCTGTCTTTGTGTTTGCTTTAGCAAATCTTCTGGGGCTAATGAGCAATTAGAAATCCATTAAGCCTGGAGAAATACCAGATCACATTAGATGCTACTCTTCACATCTAGCTGAGCAGCAATTCTGCTGAGTTGAGTGGGTAGACAGACACACCTGACTGCTTGTTTCTACTGCTTTTTACGCTGTTAAATGTGAGGACTCTAGTCCTAGCTATAATATCCTTTGGGCAGAGAGTCCTTAAATCTGTGGTGCATGCTCTAGGCAATGTACAGGGAATGCCACACTAAAAGCGGGCTATCTAGCTTGCCTGCTGAAGGGTAGCCTTGTTTCTGGGAGTCCTGTCTGCCTTCTTGAGACTCCATTAGAAAAGCCTTTGGTACGAAACAAAGGATCTTCTTCATATTTTGGAGTGAACACTTTTAAGAAACTTGTATTTTTATTTTTATTTTTTTAATATTCAACTGGAATACAGTCTTTGTCCCGAAGGTGTTGAAAATAGAGTTATTCACACTGCACATGCAGACTCTTCTGGGATAACTTCTGTGATGGGTCTTAGACAATCCTGTATCATATACTGCTTTTAAAAAAACTGTAGACTTCAGTCTGTGCAGCTGTTTCAATTGTTTCTTTTTCTGTCCAGTGCCCATTTGAAATATATCATTTTTACCTGTGAATAAGCTGATAAATGACTAGTGTATGTAGAAAACCACTGAACAATAATGGACTCTAAGCAGAACCACTGAAACCCTTCTGGGCCATGATGCTGCTTCAGTATGTCAATATATAACAAATCTCTGGGAAACAGTACTTTTCAGCTATCCTTTTTCCTGTTAAAACTGGTACTCTTGGTCTTCTGATAGTTTCAGTCCAGTCTGAGACCTCTGTGTTTTTTCATAATTGTGGCTTTAGGGTTTCTGAATTAGGATGAAACAAATTTGTTAAATTTTGGGAGAACAAAGAGGAAAGGAGGAAACAATAGCAGACTTGATGTCATTCCTAATATGAATGTGACTTGGTTGTGTTTTGTTTGTTGGTTTGGGGTTTTTTGGTTTTTTTTTTTGGTTTTGTTTTTTTTTTTTTTTTTCAGAAATAGAATATAGTTCTATGCATTAATATAGAATAGAATATAAACAATTCTGACTGATTTTTTGTACAAGTAGGACATCAAGTGAATTCAAAGAACCATCAGTTTTTCCAAAGGAGACTACTTGCCAAATTTCTTGTACTGATTCCATGTGGATAATTGTAACAGTAGGCTTTTTAAAACCTTAAATATGTTCTTCCCTGTTTGTGACAGATGACAGAACAATATTGTGATTTTGAATGATTTGGACAGACATGCTTAATTCTCTAAAAAGTTTCACCGATTGTGGCACACAGACTGGAGATTCTGTAGGAGCTAAATGGAGTTTTTAAATCCATAATGCTTTTTTGCATAATGTGGAATTACATTTGGTTTATGGGATGAGACAAAAATTTCTGTAATTTTCAATGGGATGCATCATTTCATATGAAAATGTATCAAATTTGGGTAATCTGGGTGACTGAACATGTACATGCTTTGGACAGTTTCAATTCTGGCATATTCATGAAAATGGAAAGGACTTGTGGTAGAGATCATTCCCTAGAGGGAAGGTCTCGCTTTTGCATTATAATCTATTCAGGCTTCTGTGACAAACTCACTAAGTTTCAAGGGGTTGCATTTCACCTGAGCTACCACTGTATGCAGCTTTACACAAATAGTACCTTCCCTATTTTTTGCAAGTCTGGGGAGGGCTGCCTGTGTGAGATGATAGGGCGTTTCCTCCAGCTGGGCTCCTCTTTCACTTGATGTGTCTCAGATTTTGGCTCCTCAGAGTAGTGACTAGGTTGTGTCATTACACCTGATCTGTGTAAACCCGAAGAACTAACACTCAGGACCTGGAGGCTAAAATGGAACTGAAACTGGCCTGTTCTAATAAATGGATGACAGGCTGAGATGGAAAATTATTTCGAAGGCTTGACCCACAAAGCCTTGTTGGCAGCTGTAGGTATTGATGTATTTTCTAGTATAAATTATGCGTTGTGTCTCTGTGGGCATCAGATAATCTAACGTAGGTCAGAAGCTTAGTCACTGACATGCTGTCACCTTGATAAATCCGCTTAGAAGCATTTAAACAAAATTATGTGATGGAATCTCAAGTTTGTTCATACTGGTTAAATAGCAAGAGCTGTCATAATTCTGTTAGGCTGACAAAGTTCAACTACTGTACTGAACAGGCCACAAGCCTGACAATCCCTGAAATTGAGAGTTTCTAGGCACCACATTTCTACATTTGGTCACTTACCCACTGTCATTTTGTTTCCAAAATCTGAATAAAATGTACTGCTCAGTTTTCAAAATTGTTGGTGGAAACAACACGTGTATAAAATTGTCTCTTAATTTTGTAATGAGTTATATATCAAAGTTGTGTTTCCTCCCTGGTGTCTTGTCCCACTGTATTGCAGAGGCTGTCTTTTCGGCTGGGTGCAGTGTTTGGAACATAAGTCAATGGATCAGGCCGGATCAAGTATCTATAAGAAGAAATTATAATTGTTATTAAAACAATGTGGTGCAAGCAAGGGTAAGTGCATAGATTTGTAATGTTGAAAAGATCTCAGGAAGGCTTAGAGACTTACTCTGAAGGTGCTTAGTCTAGTTCCTGTTGGGTAACTTGGACACTTGGTAGCATCACTTACTTTAGGAGCTAATAACAAAGGTTGGCACATTCTGTCTGCCCAGACATCACTTGTATGTACCAGGCTCAAGGAAAACTTATGACTGACACCTCTTTTGCTAGTAACTGTATTTCTTAATGCCTTGCCTTTATTGATTATATCTTAAATAAGGGACAAGCAGTCCAAAGAGCTGTTTCTAAAAGAAAACAATAGATAATTCCTGTCATTGTGCTCAATTAATTAAAAGTCAGATGTTGATAATGTTGATGTAGGCTGACATTCTGGAGCCTTACTCTTTACAACTTTTCCCCCTTGTGAGCAAGCAATGAGATGGGTCAGCACTGTCATGTGGAGGGCTCTGTGGTTTCTTGCCCATGGAGCAGATGGGGCATGTTAGTAGAGCATAGCAAAATCATAGACATAAATGGCTCAGGACCTTAACACAGCCACCACATGTTCTGCAATAAGAAACAATGCCTAGATAACTAAAATTCTTGGCTTCCAGAACTTTTTTTGACAGTTCAAATTTGCATTCACTTTTTTTCTCACGCAAACTGCAAAAATTCCTGGTAAGCAAGTGAAAACATTTCCTGTATTAAGTTCCTGCCATTTGTATTTGAATTAGCTTAAGCATGAATATCATATCCATATTCAGGGGAAGATCTCTATTTGCTTTAATGATCTTTGAATATATGTAATAAAATTCCATTTGAAAATACTGATTTTTAAGGGGTTGATCTTTCTATTATGACTGAGTACTTAAAATATGAGCAATAATTTAAGGAGAATATTAATTCTGGGAAACTATCCAGAAATCTTGGTCAGATTTTTTTGTTTGTTTGTTTTTAAATACAGAATAGGCGGAGAATGAAAGGTTTAGAGCATTACAAACATATGTATTATATATCTATGTGTGTGTTTTAAATATATAGAGGGAGTATAATTAGATGGCTATTTAAACAGAAGTCTCCCTATGTTAATTTTTTTTGTAGGTGCATGGGAAAGTTTAGAATTCTTTTCCAGCAGAAAGATAATAAAATGAATTCAGGCAGGAGGTAAAAACTGGATGTTTTTCAGGTCTTGTGACTTTGGTTTTTAGGTTTTAACTTACACTATATCGTTCAGCTCTAATCTTGTATCCGGAGAAGGATTGATCAGGATGTAAGAAAGGGTGTTCTGATGATCATTCATTTCATCTAGAGGACAGGAAAAACAAATGTACCAAATCAATTATATTTACAAATGAATTGTGAAAAGTATTACTTCTGACAAACTAATTTGATAAAAGAGCATCTTTGGTTCATAAAACCTTCAAAAAGTGCCTGATTTTCAGAGTGATTTCAAGTAAGTTTAGCAACTTCTTTTCAGCTGTACTTAAATTGAAACTGACACATTCTCTTTTAAGTTGCCAGCTCTAAAAATATCCTGTTTTCTTCAACATGTTTTAAAAAAATCTCCTTTTGCTTTTTTCAGTCATAACAATTCTGGATGTAACCCAATTTTAGTGTGATTTACCAACCTGCCCTGTGGCATAGGTAAGTGTGTGGGAAGTCAGGACTTCCATCCTCAGCTGGCATTGAGTTCAAGTGATGAACAAGGTTGAGTGCAGGTGTGTGGCATTCTCATCCATTTCTATTTATATATATTTATATTTATTTTTATATATATTTATATATTTTCTATTTATCTGGTAAGCATTTCCCTTTTATGACCTGTGCCAATGGCTTGAAATGTGAAGGCTCTATAAATGGAAGTTGGTGTGTTTTTCTTCCATTTTTCAACTATTCTCGTACTCATGTAGGAGACAATGTGTTAAAATGAAGGCTGATTTTTAAATGTTTTTGCTGCTATTCTGTAGATAGTACATAAACATCTTAGATCTGAATAATGAAACGAATATTTACTTTTGGCTTTTAACTAGGATTTGAAAAGAAAAACAGGAATACAACAAAGTTTTCTTGTTAATACTCTAAATATGAACCAAATTTGCAAATCATCTTTGTGCGTGATCAAATGTTATTGTGGCCTGTGAAACTCCTTGAAAAGGCTGAGTCCTGAATCTTTCTGCAGAGAGTTGTATAGACTACACAAAGAAAGAATGGATAGTAATTACCCAGTTGGAGTGTGGAATAAAGATCCTGTATTTACATACCTAATGTGTACAGACTGAGCAAAATTACAACCATATATTCTGTAGCAGCCTTTTCTTGCAACTAAGTTGATTTTGTATCAGTAGTAACAACAAGGGCTAGTGTTGGGTTATACATAGCTATTGATGTCAAAATTGGTTATTGCCGTTGGTTATTGATGTTTTAAATCTGCATTAAGAATGTACTTAAAAGGAACAAATAAAACTATGCATTCTGCAGGAAATACCCCATTTGCCTTCAGCAGATTGGTATTTTATGGATAAGTCAAATTTAAAAGTAATTATGCTGAACAATGATGAGTAATGCTTTTGTCAGAGTATTTTTGGATTCTTTAAATGAAAGTTGAACATGAGAGCCCCAGTGTTGCTGCCTCAGAAGTAGAAAGCGCTAAGTTCCAAATTGGACCTATGCAGACCAATAAGTTGGGACCTAGAAATTCTTGCTGTTTCTAGGAAACTAGAAGCCATAGTTCTGGGGGTTTCCACACAACATGCTACAGAGTCAAGGCCATAGAAAGGCAACCCAGGCAGCTGTGGTGCATGTATTAAAAAGTATTACAGAGCCCTTGTCAATAGCTTTAAAAAAACCCCAAACCTCCAAAGTAAAATGAAACAAACTAAAAAGCAACCCAACGTCAGCCTTGCTGGAGAAGGACTTGATGGATAAAAATGTCATCTAAATGTCATCTATTGTAACACGCTTCATAAAAATGAGTTTAATGTGACATATTAGCATTATTTGTAAGAATTGTGGGGAAAATGCAATGTCCTTCATGTACAAACAACTCCCTGCCTTGACATATGAGTGAACTTCACACCAGTTCTGCCTTCATCTGTTTGAACATGTTTGTGGCAATACAGTGCAGCTGTTCAGCGACAGGGTAATGCCTATACATTCAGCATACCCGTACCATATGCTAAATATAAATGCGACTGACATGCTACACCTTCTGAGCCTTCCATCTGTACACAGGAATGGGTGTACATAATATAATAATATATAATATTATATATATATATAATATTATATATATAATATATAATAATACTCTGTTACTCTTGGTAAACCAAGGGAAAAAAGCAAACCCAAACCAACAAAACAAAAACCATTATCAAAAACCTAGTATTTTGTTTATGGTACCCCCAGTTCTTAAAAATAAGCTCATCCTGCATAATGCTAATATTGAAGCTATTGAAGTATTATAGTAGTGCTACCGTATCCTGCTGGAGAAAGGCCCAGGTGCTTCATTCTGTTTTTCACAAGTTCAGCAAGCTCCTGTCTTTCTGACCTCCTGTACAGGTTCATTCGCTGCTGGCTGATCTTCTCTGCTGTTTTCCCTGAGTGCCTGGGTGCTCTCCTGCTCAGCCGCCGTGCCCACTGCATGCTTTTCCGCCGCAGAAGGGGGTGATCAGACTGATCACTGGAGGTTGAGTTACGGTGATTACTACGACAACTAAACTGTTCTTTGGTGTCTTTAGTGTCTTCCCACTCTTCCACGCTGATGGAGATTTGAGACTTGAAAGGAAAATGACAGGAGAGATTATGAGCTTTACAAAATCGAAGCAGATTAAGATGTTCTTTCCTCTTTTCAACAGTGCACTTGAACATGTGTTTTGGTTGCAGTAGAGCTGAGGGGATTCAGGTATTTGTACTTAGCAAGTGTTCCTGAATTAGGCACTCGTTATAAGACCTTGACTTTTTGTGTAAAAAGCTCATTTATTATATAAATAAGTTTATAGAAATTGTGTTATTTAATCTTAATTTCACTTTGATTCTGAGAAGAGCGACTCTAGCTTGATAGTGCTATTCCTGAATCTAGGAATCTTTTCTGAATGATTTCTCCACTGTCTTCCCAGTCTGCATATTTTCAGAAATTCAGTTCTGTAACTGCTTTTTAGATGTATATTGTGGATGATGAATTAAGTAATAGTCCAACTATGGCTGCACTGTTTTCAGTACTCTTTTAAGACCACAGGTAAAATGTGCCTGTTAATTGTGTCTCAAATTCACAGGCATCCTTGGCCTACCAGCACATATGAAATTAACAACATATTCAGTAGCCTTCAGTATGATTCAGGGCACTTCTTGTGAAAGAAGGGTGTGATTGCTACCTTAGACCACAGCAATGTTGCTTTTTCACTCGAATAGTAACTAAAATTGCAGCACACTTAGGAGCGAAAATGTCTCTCTTGCTGTGTTTTCCTTGTGCCACCCAAGACCAGTAGTACATGCACACAGAAGTACTGAAACAACTCAGATGGATGGGCTACATTGTACAGTAATGCTATTTGATTTTGTTGTTGTTTGTTAAATTGTCATTTTGGTTTTGTGCATGTTTTATAGTAAGGATTAAGGTAGGTAGAGTATATTGTGTCTGATAAGGTGCTACTTATGGATAGCATAAGTATTTAAATTGGTGTGAACAAGTCAGATACAAAGTGACTGTAAAGGACGGTCGTGTTTTGCCTTTCTTCCTGCCTGCATTGGTAACTTTCCATGTCCAGCTCTTGATAAAAGTCATCTGGACTTGTTGAGAGTAGTACTGAAAAGGCAGAGACCAGTCATCATCATTACGAATTAAATATTTAGTTAAATGACCATTAAGTTTTTATGGTGCCTGTGCAGAATGGCCCTTTGCTCTATGCAAGAGGAAGAAGTTCAACTGTTTAACGACAAAGCAAAAACAAAGAACTCCAAATCCTCTTTCAAAGGCAGCATGATAGTGTGTCTGCTAGTGGCAGCTGTTAAATACACAGAAGACAAAAGCTCAGTGCAGAGTACTTCTTCTGTGTGTCCCCCTCTGTTTCAATCAGTCTCAAACTTCATTTAAAAATAGTTTTCTAACTATCATTATTTTGAGGTTTGATTTGCTTTCATGTAATTTCTTTTTTCCATAGCTTGTAAATCTACTGAGAAACATAACTGATGACATGGTGTCACTACTGTTCCACACAGTGAAGAAACATTTCCCTTTAAACCTTTCTTTTTGTATGCTTTTTTTGTTTTGTTTTTCAAAGGCAGATTCCTGTCTCAGTATCAGAATCTGTGCCCTTAAGGGTGTGATTGCTCACTTGTACTGTGAGACATGTGTGTCACACAGGGGTTTCTCCACTTAGGCAAGGTTCTCTAATAGGATGTTTCATGCACTAAAATTTAACTATTAGCTCAGGCTGGCCAACAAATAGCAGGACTGAAAATAGTCATTAATAGTCACAGACACCAGTGTTCACATTCGAGATGATCAGAGTGTCTGTGGTGATAACAGCACTACAACACCAAACACCAATTAGTTTTAGATCTTTGCATCCTTGCCTTGCTGGTCACTGGGAGCATAGTGTGTAAAACATAAGTAGCATCAATGTGAAGTTTCATGTATTCTATTCTGAAGCAATGCCTTATTGTTATCTAACTATAAGTTTTGTGTTAACTTAACTTGTTTGCATACCAAGAACCTTTAATTGCATCTAGGGTTCTAGGACTGCTTTTCTGTTCCAAAAGCTGCCTAAACCATTATTAAGTATAGCCACATATTCCTTTTATGATGAACTTGGGGATTGTTGTCCATTAGCATTTAAGGTCAAGCAATTAAGATCAAGACTTTCACCAGACTATAAAGGTGCTCTGTTATCTTCAGAATTCAACAGGAACAAGACCCAAAGGGACTGGAATTCCACTGGGCTTTTGTAAAGGCTCAGTCTGTCAGCTTTCGTATTTTTAGTAGGATATTTGTGTCCAGAACAAGGTTGTTTTAAGATCTATCTATTCAAGGATGATCCATTGCATAGTTCCGTTTTCTGTAAGGATTTTACTCCCACAGTTTAACTTTGCAAACTGTTTCTGACTGGGATCGAGTTAAATTTCTTCATAATAGCCTGTATGGGACTATGTTTTGGATTTGTGATGGAAACAGTGTTGGTAATGGGGATGTTTTCCTTACTGCTGAGTGGTAATTACACAGAGGGAAGGCCTTTTCTGCTTCTTGCAGACCCCACGGGTGAGTAGGCGGGGGAGGGGGAGACAAGAAGGATGGAGGGGACACAGCCAGGACACCTGATCCCAACTGACCAAAGTGATGTCCTTTATCGTATGGTGCTGTGTTCAGCAATAGCAGCTGCAGGAAGAAGAAGGAATGGCGAGGACTTGCAGAGTTATGAGATTTGCCTTCCTGAGTGTGCATGATGGACCCCCACTTGCCTGGAGATGGCGAAAGACCCGTCTGCCTACGGGAAGGGGTGAGTGAATTCTTTATTTTGCTTTGCTTTCACACTCAGCTTTTACTTAACTTATTGAACCGCCTTTATCTTAAACCAAGGGTTTTTGCACCTTTACCCTTTCACTTTTCTCCCCCATTGCAACTTGGGGCGTGTAGCGAGCAAGGGAGTGGCTGTCAGGGGCTTCTGCCTCCCAGGCTTAAACCGTGACACTCAGAAACAGGCAGACAATAAGGGAATACTTACTTGTGAGGCCATTTCTCGTGACTGACAAAGAAAGGGAAAAAAGAAAACAAAAGACAATTTAAACAGAAGTGAATCTAAAGAAACAAACATGGACCATTTAACAGGAACCACAGAAAATCAGCTACACAGGTAGTAAAAAAAGAGATTTCATCTCTTTTTTTTTTTTTTTTTTAATGAAATGGAAATAGTTAGAGTCATAGGTGTGATGGCCACTGAGAGGCAAGCTAGATTCACTAGTTATTTAGTTACTAAATCACTGAAACCTTGCATTATTTTTAAAGGAATTATATATATCTGTCAGTGAGGCGAGGGCTTCTCATTTGTATAGTACAGAAAAGGGGTGCCAAAGGGTAAACTTTACATATAAAAATATTAATATTGGCACACTTTGTTCTTGTGACTCAACCGTTAACCGTAAGTTAATTGTTACTACATGACTGTGCAGTACAAAATAAGTTTCATATGTCTATTTAAACTCAAATTTTTATTCATGTTGGAGGCTCTCTGAGTTATAAACTTTTAAGTTTATGGCTAAAGTCCATAGTTCCTGAGTAACAGAACAATTTAATTTTCTCTATCTTGCATTTTAAAGATCGCATCCAATAATGCTATTTCTGGCTTAATTTATACCCCATGTTCATATTATCTGATTTGTCAAAATAGTAAAAAATTTCTTTCATCTTTCTGTAAAGTGTTTATTTTGAAGTTAGGGCTTTTAGCATCTCTACGTTTGTACATGTCTACCCATAAATGCCACAGATGCAGAGCTGCTAGATGTTGCTCTTTTATATTCCAGGGAGGAGTTAGGGAAGATAACCTTGCCCCTTTCTAGAGGGGAAAGGTTGCGCAAATGCTGACTCTCCCAAAAAGAAATTGCAGAAGTATTTGTATGAAAATACCACTGAGGGCCTGCTTTTGGAGCCTTTAGCTTAAAAAGATCAACAACTGCTTTTTCTTTGCTTAATAAACAAGCAGTGTCACTGGTCCACGTTTGTGTTGTACCCAACAATTTGAAAATTTAACCACGAGATTTCTCCAATCTCCTTCCACTTCTTGGCCTACCTGATTTTAATGCAAATTCTTCAAATTGAAAGCTGCTAGGAAGTAATATATAGAACTAAACTCTCATCTACCAGATAGAGGCTTCCAGGCTGGTTTGAGTGTCTGAATGTTTTAACCAACTGCTTCTTTGCAAAAGATAATCACTACATCCAACTAAACCTGGGCCTGTGCAGATGCTGTTTGCCAATCAACCTGTATGTTTGAAAACATGGGAAAATGCAGTAAGGTAAAAATTAAGGCCACTAAAATACACTCTTCACAGTGCTCACAGTTGAACTTTTCTGCATGCTCCTTTTTTGGACCTGAAGTTAAGCAGGCAGCCCTGAACATGTGAATAAAGTATTGCTATGAATTTTATCTTACCCTTATTTAATGAATCCTTAAAATCTGGTATGTCCTCTGTTTTGCTGAAAGCTATGACAGACTTTTTTTATATTAGCAGTGAGGCTAACTACATTCTTCTCCAAGGAATGATTTTGATGGATTAAGTTAATGCTGCTATATTTTAAAAAATCATTTGACATTATTTCAGTGACACAGTGCACTGGCTAAGCAGTAAAAGCCGCCTGTATGGACAGTGGTGGCCAAGAGAAACACTAGGGAACTGGGTGCAATCTTGCATAGTTTTTTGTCGCTCTTTCTTTTAAGTTTAACTTCGTGAATCTTTGTATGTCCTTTGGGTTCATTCTGCAGTCAAGCATTATAGGCCTTAATGTTTTGTTATATTTTTCTGAAATGTGGAAGAAAAAGTACAAATTGCCTCAGTAATCAGTGTAAACTATGTCTGAGTATTTCAGAAGAAGGAGAAAGTTGTTGCTCATTGTTGCATTTTAGAGCTGTATTGGAGCCATGATTCAATGAGATGGAAGTACTAATGGTCACATAAACAAATGGCTAAGACATGACACAAATAAGAGCTGCCCAAACAAAGAAACAAAAAAGTACTTAAAATAGTCAGGGAAAAGTTCTTTTTGTCATTCTTTAGAGGGAGAGAGATGGAGAAATGTATACCTTTATTCAGCAAACACGTGAATACGTATTTGGAAGACTATCACTGTTTGGCAGCTAAATTTAGAGATATCCTGTAAGACTTTTAATAACACTGACTAGAAATGAGCAACAAGAGACTAAATTAGAAAAGTCATGTGAATAATGAAATGCCACCTGTTTTGATATAGTGTTGACATTCCCAATACGCTGCCTGTCCTAGCTGTGGCCCAGCTTAGTGTGACCATCTCTGTGTCAGCAGAGGGAGGTCTTGAGTACTTTGTAATCAAATCCAAAGAAAAGTACAGTAAACTGACATACCTCAGATGTTGTGAGCTTTTGTGATTCTGTCCTATAGACTCCAATTGGAATGTCTCCTGTAGAAGAACAAAGTTTCTGATACAGTCTGGCATATGTCCTAATCCATAGATCCTCTTCTGTGATTTTCATCTGAACAAACAATAAATAGGGAGGAGGACTTTTAATTCTTGAGGGCTTGTCACTTGTTTCATGCTACTCATGAAAAAAATTAAAACTAAATAGTAGCTGGTAATTCTAGTATTGCAACTTTGCTCCACAACAAATCTGAAACTTTCATTGAGTTTTGTAAAACTGTTTCTTTTGTTTTTTCCCTGTTAGAAGGCATTGCAGTGCCAGCAGTTCAGCCTTATGAACTTCTGGTCTTGTTTTCAAACCTCTCAAAAAGTTACACGGTATCCTTCTTCCAGTGCTCACATTTGACAAAAACATAAAAGAATGAGCTAAATATTAGCAGTAGTAAGAAACTGGTGACGGACAGACAGAAGAGTGCATGAGGATTTGGAAAGCAGCCAGATTCACTGTTCACTGTGCAGGCTGAATGTCTGGGGAGAAGGGAGGGGGAGGAAAGGAAGTAATATGCTACGCATAAATGGCATAAGGAAGTCTTAAATGAAGCTCAATTATTTCATTACCATAGCACTAGTTTTATTTCAAGATATGTGAGCTCCTTTTTAGAGATTCTACTGTCTTAGATTCACTTTAACAAAGTTTAATGATTGACCAAGAAATACGTAATGGGTTTTTATTGAAAGAACCTTTGTAAACCATCATTGATAACTTCCTCTTTGAGTACAACATCCTGCAGTTCTTTATAGATCCCCAGAAAGCAACTTGAATTGATCTGTTTACCAGCTGGGGTATGATGGGTCTGGGAGAAAACAGAAAGGTGAGGTTTAATGTAACAAAAATAATTTTAATTATTTTAATTTTTTTTATGTGTGTAGATACACATAAAAATTGCATTGGGGAATACTGACTTACAAAGCCAGGTTGTGCAATATGGATAGTGCTTCCTGGGTTTTATATACTTATTTTTTTAATTTGTTGCTGAACAGCCATTGCTATTTCACATAAAATGTACTTTCTCTGTATTTTTCTGACTTTGCTATTTTCCTTTCTGCTTTATAGAATGCAGTGTGTTTTCTTGGAAGGTGTTTTTTGCTATGAAATTAAAAATAGGTGTTTTCTATCTCATTTTCTTGCCTTCTCCCCTGGTGAAAAAGGAAACAGATGGCCCTCCTTGGACTTTCACAAAAGGAAATGCCATACAAAGAAGTATTTTGCAGACAGTACAGAATCTTCTCTGGTAGGTACTCTGTACTAATTTTTTATTTTTTTCAATAACTTACAGAACAAAGAAACCCAGATCCTGGTGTGGTATCAAGTCCCAGCAGAAGTCTTGTAATAGAAATCATATAATCTTTCACAAATGACTGCAAGATTTTTTAACAGGAGAGATGGAAAAGAAAGAGAAAAGCTTTAATGAACAGACAGGCAGGTAACCATTAGCACTATGTATGAATTTCAAAGAAATTGCACATCTGTGTTTACAATCAATGTAAGTATGTTAGTCAGTGTAAAAATAGCTATCCCTTTCTTTTTGCTGAATTTACTTATACAAAGTAAGTTTTGTATTTTGGCTCTGCACGTGCATGCAATGAGCCTACAGGACTCAGAAGACTGAAGCATAATAAGGCAGCATAAAAGCAAAGATGAATGTAGACATAAGATCAATGGAAGTAAGGCTAACACCTTACTAGGTGTGAAATTATAACAAACTTTTCTGTGCAAAAGAAATGCTGTCATATGTTAGATTGGTCTGTGGTACTGAGGAGTGGGGAATACTGAGATGAAACTGCTGTTAAATTCAAATGAGTAACTTGATGGGTGTTTTAAGGGTTGATATGCTTTGTGTCAGTCCAGGCTTGTTGCTCTGCTAACAGAAGTGTGTTGCTATAGGTTAAAAGGTAGAAGTGTAGGCTAAGGCTGAGAACAGACACTAGAGCAGCTAAAGTCACAAATATATCTTCTCCCTGTGAGTTGGGATGCTGGAATCAGAGGGCCATGTGGTTAAACTGGTCAATGCCACATTTTCTTAGGTGCAGCAGGGCAGGATTCAAGGCTGGCTGTCAGTCCTTGTTGGAACACAATATATGATTAGCTCTTTTGGCTTCATGCAAACTCTGAACTAGCAAATAGGTTTTAATAAAAACCTTACCAAGGTTTTATATAAATCCTTTAGAATCTTGAATTTGTTTGAACTCAGGATCTAGACAGATTTAGTTTGATACTTAGTGATTCAACTATTTTAATTTTTGTGCTGGTAATCTTCCAGTTGTCATGGGCTTAAGTACTGCTGAGCAGCCTGAAGGTATTTTTTTGGATAATATTCACTTATCTTGGCTGCATCATTTATGCTATGGAATTTACATTACAAAGTGTATTCACCGGGATTTGCAAGACCAAGGTTTCATTTTTCAGTCAGTACCCTAAAGATAATTCAAAGGTTTTTCTTTGGGCCTGTAATGGGAAGCACCAGATGAATCCTGATGTTCTTTGTATGCAGAAGATAATGATGTTGTACAGAAAAGGATGGATCCATGAAAATGAACAGAGTTGCTGTCATAGTATTTCTAACTTGGAATAAGAAAGATCATTCTAGAAAAATGACAGATCACGCTTGAGCAGTAGGAGTTGAAAGAAAGGACAGGTGGAATTTGAGGGAGAATGAGTTGGTGGGGCCTTTTGTTTTAAACACTTTCTGATGAATGGTGTTACTCTGTCAAGTCATACTGTGACTGTTCATGTCTAGGAGGAAATATAAAATATTGAAGTTACTTATTTGCTGGCAGGAGTTGTTGATAATGACAGATCTGGTTTGGTATAGGTGGTGTCTTAATATTCTTTTTTTTTAATTTTGCAGTATGTGATGTTGATATACTGGGTCATGATTATCAACATGTTTTATATGCAAATACACTTATTTCTAGAACTTCTAGTATATATTTGTCCATACACATCACTGGTTTCCATATTAATGACTTTTTGACAAAAGTTTAGCTCCAGTAATTTTTCTGTGTACATGGAATTCACCCTGAGGGAATATATTTGGAAGTAGAATTGCAATGGAAGACCACCTTTAATGCATCCAATTACCAAGTATACTAATTTCCCTGTGCCAGTGTTTCGCACCTGATTACAAAAGCATCCACAGGCTCTCTCTAGGTACAGGCAAAGTAGGTAACTGGTTTAGGTGAGCAGATTATGTGGACCATGGTGGTGTTGCTGCTTATTGTCTGTACCTTGATCCCTGAAGGCAAGTGCTAGGGCTGCTGCCTGGGCATTCCGATGTATTAGAGTGTGCAGAAACATGGTCACTGCTGAAGAGCAAGCACTATTTGCCCTGACTCTCTGTTTTCTGATATTTTTCTTTCAATTGTCTGAGGCTGTTGCCCTTCCCTTATCCCTGCTGACTATCATCACGACTGTTTGCATGAGGAGCTCTGTCCTGGATTCTGGACAACATGGGTGAGTGCTGCTTTTTCTGCTCCCACTGTCTCTTTGTGACCACTGAATATATTCCTTGCTAGGGTGTGAATAGCTTACTTTAAAATAATTGGTCCTCTAGTGAACACAAGTGAGAGGATAGGACATGATGCAATTGAGGCCTTAATGAGCAAATGCAGATGACAGAGAAATTACAAATTAAAGTAATTCTGTGGGGTTTTTCTGGTTTTTTGTTGTGGTTTTTTTTTTTTTTTCAGTCTGCATCAGCTGTATTTTGACTTGTGGAGAGGTTCTTAGTATTATATAGCAACAAATTTTGTGGAAAGACATGGTGATTTTGGGCTTGATAACTGAACTAATGCTATTGTGTGGAACATGCTCCAGTACCTTTTGCCTTTGGTTGTTTCTAGTATAGACATGCTTTCATGGATCATAGGGTCATCTAACAATTAAGTACAATAGAATAGGTGGTAATTTTTTTTAATAGTCATGTTATTGTTCATAGTACCTGATAAAGCAGTGTATCCAACATACTGATGCTGAAAACCCTGCCAGCAGCAAAGGGCAGGCGAAACATAAATGCCAGATTAGAGCCCTTCTCCCGCTCTTTCTGTTAAGGAATTAAAAAACAGAGAACAATTTTAATGCTGGTTTTGAAAGGAACATAATAGAGACATGAAATTGATAGTACCATGAAAGAGATCAGAAGTATAAAATCCCTTTACTTTCAGTATAGTTAGTTTCTAGAAGTGTGCAGCCTCTTTGTTCAGTACATACACTTTTTCAGCTAGAGAGATTTTGATTATTGTATATGTTGTTTCAATCATCACATCTCAAATTGCATGGGGCATATTCTACCAGATCAATGTAAAAAGGATTCAAGGTTAGACTTCTGTGACGTATAGGCCAGGAATGTGCCAGAATGTCCCAGCAGTTTTATTCCACAGTAAGTGTGATGCCCAGCATCAACTTTCCTGACACCTTTTGGAATTAATGAGGAAGGGGATACAACTACTCAAAGAAAATCATAGATAATTTCTAGGAACATAAATAAAACATTATGGCGTGAATGCATTCTGTAGCGCTTCATACATATATACATATATATATACGCATATATACATACACATATATATACATATATATATGAGACCTTTTAAGACACAGCTATTATTAATAGATGGAGATCTTTACTTCCTCCTCAGTCTCCCTATGTTTGTGACTTTGCTCAAGTGCAGATTTTTTTACTGCTTTCTTTCTAAGGGCTAGCAGATGTACAGTCATGCTTTTAAGAAGATGTTAGCATGTCCTTCCTTCACTTAATTTAATTATTTTCTTTGGAGGTTGCATATTGTCAGAATAATAGTAGATCTACACAGAAGGTTAGGTTCATGTGCTTTTTTCAGTTTATTTTCCTCTTTTCTACCTCCATTTATATTTATGCCAAATCTTTTTTAGGGTTCTTTCATATGTTTACTATTTCTACAAAAATACCTATTCCTTCATAACAATAAATTCTGCCATATCAAGAACAAATTACCAGCTCCAAACTAAGCTGAAGCCCTGTTTTAGCCCCTCTATCACTGGGGGAAAGAGATGTAGTGCCCATCTTGGATACAAGCAGTAATGTGGGAGTGGCCAAGAGAGGCTGTAACTCTTGTGCACCAACAATGCAAAGTTGCTCCAATGAACATACAAGGAGGGGTGGGCAGTGCTGGTCATGCAAGAACATATAAATGTTGACAGAGGTTTCTTACTGGGAACGGTCAGTGCATTGTTAGTTTTGTTTCCATCCTACCTTTTTGGCAAGAAAAGGTTTGTTGCCTGCTGTTTCTCTGGAGCAACTTTCTAAAACCCTGCTAAATGTGTATGCTGGTTGTTTGCAGGACTTGAAAATTGCAGCTGCTGTAAATCTGTAGAGATCCATGTGAAATAAGACACCAACTAAGAGGTACGAACCTGTTTTTATAATCCCTATATCAGCATTGTTTGCTATTACCTAATGTTGATTCAAATCTGCTTAATACCTGAAAAATATTACACACTGAAGCCAGCATCCCCTGTCCTTAACTGAAGGTTAAAAAAGCAGCCTGGATGTGTGTATATTGCTGTGGAAAATACAAAATGACAGTATTGTTTTGAATAGAAGATATAAGAGCTTGTACTTATTTCAAAATAATCACTGGAAGGTTTAGAATTCAGTTAACACACAATATTTACTAGGAAAAAAGAAAAATCACCAAAAACCACAGTGTGACTCTTACCCACAACATTATAAAACCCTTTCTCTCAAGAAAGGAGGGGGTGGTTACATATTTTTTTCCTTATCTAAAGCAAATGTGGACCATAGATTTTAATTTAGAATACGGGTGTTTTGTTCTTCCTTTTCTCTCTTGTAAAAGGGCCACAGCTTTCTCCTTTGGCAGTGCTGAGTTTACTGTCAGATTTATTTATGTGTAAAACGAGAAAAGTTGCAGCTGCACCGACAGATGGACATCTGATGTGTGTATCTTTCTTCTGCAGCCCACTGGGTTGAAAAGCCAATTTTGCAAGTGTGTTTTGGTGCTACCTCAAGGCAACTTGCCTGATGTTTTCAGTCTTTCTGACAATGAGGTGTTTAATGCAGAAATAACAAGCAACTCTGCATTTCACTGCATTAGATAATTTTTACAGGAGTTTTTAATTGCCTTTCATTTTGCATGAGGGAGTTCTGAAAGATCAAATGAACTACAGCACCACCTGTGAAGTTCTTCTGCAAATGTTAAGATGTAATGACTGGGAACTAGCAACAGCAGGCAAGTGCAGCAGCAATGCAGAAACTGGTCTTTCTTTAACATGATTTATCTACCTCTATTTCAGGAGAGCATCATTTGGATAGGAAGTTCATTACCTGTTCAGCTTCCATGCTACATTCACAACTTAGCACTTGCACAATAATAAATACCGGGGAAAAGTTAAAAAATGCTTTTAGTTATTGCCAGAATATTTGCTAGAAAAATAGAGGAGCCTACATAAAGGAAGAAAGAACTGAGATAAAAATCCTGGTTTCACCTTGTTGAAGTAGAGAGGCTACAGCCCACAGAGTATTCCAGAAGCAACAGGAATGGGACTAAGGGAAGATGTTAAAAATTATTTTAAAATTTGTACATTGACAGAGGGAATGTTAAAATTGAGGAGTCACAGTTGCAAGCAAACCTTAATGGATAGTGTGAGAAGCATAATCCAAATAAAGCTGTTCCTCCTGCTGCAAACAGCTCCTCTCTTTGTAAGAAGTTTGGTCTCGCTTCCTCACAGTTCTCCAGGTTAGGTGCTTGTCAGAATACCACATAAATAAGAATAAGCCTTCATGCTATTACAGGCAAAGGTCAACAAATCACAAAAGATCACCCTGATATTTACAACTTGTGGCTGACATGTAAGCATGACAGCCAACTGAGTAAATATTTACTTCTCCTACTTATCCTCTCTCAAATACACAGTCTGAATTTCTGCAGAAATTGATTCCTGACTAAGAAACTGGCCTGTGAAGGTAAGTGTCTAGAAAAGGCTCTTAAGTATAAATTAAAATTAGCTACGTGAGTATTATACAGTCATTAGTGAACTCTATGAAATCCTCAAAATCTCATACATTTATAGTACAGGTAGGAAATTGAAATTTTATGTTAATTCTGTATCATGGTAATCATTTTATCATGACCTCCAATTTGTCAGGATACATAAGATATCTGAAGTGCACAAACTGGGAGGCTACAGAAAGAATCTAGCAATAATATTGATAGGTAGGTAGATTGATAGCCAAGGGAAAAAGATGACTGGAGTGAAAGATTTCTGTCCTTGAACGACTATCACATGGTATTATTTGTCTTCATCTCCTAAACTCAAGAAATGGCCTGAAAGATCATTGAAGATGATACTGTAAAAGTTTTTCTGCAGTGTGGAGGTGGGTAGGTCAGACGATCTGTGAAAAACAAGATTGCCCTTGAGTTTTACCGAGTTAAAGAGATGCACAGTGCAGTTACTTCATATGCTCCATCTGATGTTTTATCAATAGGGTTTTGAACAAGCAAATAAATTCATCTCCAGATAGCCTCGGTGTTCCACAGCTCAAAAATGCCAACATATGCATGTCAATGTATAGATTATAAATGTTTTCTACAGCAATTAAGTGGCATCACTATAGTTATCACTAGGACTGCCCTTCAACAAAGAACAATTGCTGTTCTCAAACTGTCACAGGAAAGCCAATATCTCATAGAGGTACATGGAAATGCACACAGAAGATAGTCTTAGTGCCTTTAAAGTTAAGTGGTATAAAAAAACCCCCCACATTATAAAAATAAGTTGTATGTTTAAAAAGTGTTTAGTCAATTAAACAATGTTCCACATTAATTGCCTGTATCAGCCTCTTGGAATACCATATTAGTTCTGAATATTCGATTTTCCTTGAGTAAATTGCAACAGAGTTGGTTGATTAATGTTATATTGTAAAGTGATGGAAAATCCTATCACTTCTTAACTAAGCGTAGAGTTTTGAAAACATGATCTTTCACAGTAGCTCTACAACCATAAAATTATTTCACTGTTTCCACTTCTTTTGAAATCATTGTTACAAAATCAAAAAACATGAAATTATAACATTTAAATTGGGGGTGGGAGTGGGGGGAGGCAAATCTCCTTACCTTTTCTAATTTGGATAGAGCAAGAGAATAGCAGTCTTTGGCTCTGAACTGCATGAATCTCATGTTGGCTGGGTGAGTTAATTCTGTGATAATGCTTAGACTTGAGAACAACCTGTATTTTAAAAGAATGTAACAGTTAGACCTCTAATTATAACAAATGTAAGGCTCTATGTAATGCTACAGCTTGTGCTCAAGTCAATGTTTTTGATGAAGTTGCTGAAACCGCTGATGGGTTTTGGCACAATGAAATGCTGCTGGTACAATAGCAGAGGAAACTACAAAACATCCCCTATAAAATTCACAAAGAGGCAGATACACATTCAAAGATTGAGCTTACAAACTACTTAAATGCTAGAAAGAAACCACTTCATTTCATTACAAGAGGTTCTATTTAATGATTTCTAAAATAACACAAATCTTTACAAAACAAATGCAGGATTATATAGCCTGTACTTAGTACCCAGTTGAATGAAACTGCTACAGGTTTATGTACTCTTTCCATTTGCCTTTTTTGCCTGGAGTTCTATTTGTATGCTGTGACTACAGACTGAGCAACACAGATGAAACCTGACACTTGTGGGAGTGGCTGAGAAAATGTATGCTTATGTATACTTACATTCTCACTTTGAAATGTTTACACATACAAAATATTTCTAAGTTAACACCAATTCAGGCTTCTAGTAACAAAAAGCAGTGAGGAAAGCTCAACTGTGATGTGGCTGAATTACACGCATTCTCAGGAAGCAGACTAAAGAGCCCCTCCTCAGCACTCTAAGAACTAGAAAGAAAAATTGTACTTTATGCTATGTAAATATTAATTTGGAATAGAACTCAGATATTATTTGAGTATTTCCTCTACAGTGTCAGAAAATTAGATTAAATACATAACCACACACTTGAGATGCAACAGTCATACATCTTTCACTTGTATGCTGTGTGTTATAAAACCCCTGCCAGTGCTTACGAAACTATCAGACTTGTAGGTATGAACTTGGACTTATTATGTAGCTTAACAAACATGTTCAAGTTCTGAAGAAGGAGAATAATTTTCCTCTGCCTTGATTCTGTGTTATGTAGTATTGAATTACTCAAGCTTCTACTGGCTGGATGTTTTCATGTATTGCGCTATATTAAAGGTCAGGCATTCATGTTTGAAAACTAACAATATAACATTCAGAACTAAGAATAACAGGAAATTAAAAGCTGATGTAATGATATACACAACTCATAGGAAGAACAGGCAGATTGCTGTTTCCCTTAAAGACAGGTTTAGTTTATCACTGAGATATGAGAACTGATTTATATTAGGAGATCAGTTTCAAAACTGGTATTGGTAAAATTCATATTTTACTTACAAGCACCTTCTAGGTGAATTAGGAGAAAATTACTCTCCCTGAAGTCTGGGACAGATTGCCTCTTGCCCTGGGTGCAAGGCACACTGCCTGCAAGCTTTCAGCAGTGGAGCAGACTACTTCTCAGCTAAGACCCCTCTCTTCTATTCCATTCTAGTAAGAAAGGACTGGATGGGGCAGAGAAAGCCCCCATCAGCCTGATGGATGTCATGGGTTGCTGTTGAACTAGTATTTGGAAATCAGACAAGCAAGGGATACATTTAGTTCTTTCCGGAGCCAAAATGATAAACCAAGAAAACAATGTAATGCCATCATAACACCTCATTTAGTTTATCTCTAAATTGGTGCTGACACCTAGATAACAGCCAAACTATTGACTTGTTAGGTGTACTGCAGTCAATGGACTTCCTGCAGGATTTCAAACAGAGCCTTCAACATGTTAGGGAATAAAACTTCAAAACAGGGCTTCCCAAACACCACCATTTACAGATTCAATTAGTAGAAATGAAGAGTAAATAAAAACACTCCTTCTTAGAACTGAGGAAACCTAGTTTTTCTGAGGTGGACTCTCACCTGTCTATAGGGATTCGGTGATCGGCTTTTCATTTTAAAAATTGAAAAGCATCTTAAGGCATAGTCCAAGACTATTAATTTCTCCTTTCTTTTTTAAACTGTCATAAATTGTTCTTTCCCATCCAAAAGATTAAAGATTTCTTTTCTCAGTCAGTGTGCCCATTTGAGTCACACTTCTTGACTCCTTTTAACTATAATTGAGGTAAGCTATCATTGTCACAGTTTTAATTGGTATGGAACAGCTTCTAGTCTTAAAGGTGCTCATAACCCTGGTCCTTACAAACAATCCAGTCCTCTCAGCCGGGGGTGGGGGCATACTGTTCTGGCAAAGCAGGATTATCATTTATGCAAATCAGAAAATAGTGTCAGAACAGGTTTATGAGACCTGCCAGCCTGAGCCAAAACAGCACAGCAGCACACTCACATCACTGTTTCAAGGTCTGAGTAAATCACCGCAACCTTGGTGCAGAAAATGTAGTCTATTCTACAGAACAGGTAAATACCAGTACCTTATGCCTCTTCCCAAAACTTACTTATTTCTACAACTTTTACATAAAATAAAAATGCAGTGAAATTATTGTACATGTTCTAGACGAAAAAATAGGAAACAAAATTATACAATACATTATTTGTGAAAATTTACGAAGTTCTATGAAAAAGTGTTGATAAGTCTTAAACCAAGCTATTTATTATGGTTTATTTTGTTTGCAAATAGTACCAGGCAGTCTGATACTGAACCAGATATATGGCTTGTGCACAAGTTAGAGCTGCCATCTAGTTGCAAGCATTGTGTGAGACAACTTGAAGGAGGATATACCAAGATCTGGTTGGATACCTGTGGTATGTAGTTTACTACCATGATGTGTGTACAAAGTACAGCACAGCTATGAGAAAAATAACCTGGTACTTTGGAAGTTTTATTTCAGACTCAACTCATTTTTCTGTTTTATATTTGGAGGTAAAAAACACAGTTCTGAAAAATTTAGGTGATGCATGTGAAAAATCTCATTGAGATACCCTCACACAATACATTAAAAGTAGACCTGAATGATGCACAGATTAGGTCTACTTATAGTTTCAAAGTCTAATTTAGTGGGTGTGATTACTAAAGACACACACCTGTGCTAGTATCAGATACCAATGCAAAAACTCAAAGTTAGAAAAAGACAGAATTGAAGTTTCTTTTGCAACACAGATTTCACTTCTTTTGGGCACATGCAGAAATGCTAACATTTCTCACATAACTGCATTTACAAAAAAACCCTGATCCATTGACATATTTGTATTTTAATGAGCTCCATTCTCTAAAATACTGACAGATTCGAAAAACTTTTACTGTGCATCTCTCTCTGATTTTATGTGGAAGGCTTGACACCAAAAGGAAGTAATTGCAATAAAAGCAATACTGAACAATACTCAATCCCCTAGGGAAAGACTTAATTTTCTTTCCAGTTCTTATTAGAATGAACACTTAGAAGTGCTAAGTCCCAAATCAGGGAGGCATTTCAAAATTGACTGGGGAGGTGTTTTGTTTTGTGGGGGACTTTCTTGTTGTTTTTGTTAAGCAAATAATACTTTTCACCCTTCAAAGAGATGCATTTTTTCACACTTGTTAAACCAAGGTACTTAACATAAAGGCTTTAATGAGGAGATGCTCTCAAAGGAACAGAAAATCTCAATGTTTAGCTTTTCATCACAGCCTCCTCATCCTCTTTACTAGACTGCATTTTATTCCTTCATGACTCTTAGCATGTTGCTGTCCTATGTAGTGTGATTTTTGTTCAAAACTAAACACTCAAAATGTGAACACTTACTACCAACTTCATAGTGATGCATTGCTTACCTTGTAGCATTAGAGGCATCTGCTTTCCTCACTAGCTTTAGCATCATTTTGAAAGACTGGTGCACTGTGGAAAAAGGTTTTTTAACTATCTTTTGCCCTAAATCTTCAAGGGTAGCTTTGTTTTCCTTCCTGTAAGCCTGACTTTCAAAAACCATCATCTGGTTTTCGGATGTAAAGAATTTCATTAGAGATTTCAGGAGAAATACCTCAGGATTCCTAGTGTATTGCTAAGCAGGGTGGGGACAAGTTTTCCCATGTAAGCCACAAGTTCATTTAAGGGAAAACTTAAGTAGAAGAAAAAAGAATAATTTCTTATCTTGGCACAAAATGCATCAAATATGTCACAGTTAATAAGCCTGTATAAATAGATTGCAAAAATGTCTTACCTGAAGAGTGTTTGGACATTTACAATGGTCTTGGCATCTGCCATGTAGTCTTCCTCAGCACTCATTGTACTTTCTTTGTCCACCACCACCATATTAGCTGCAAAGGTGACCCCACATCTTAATAAGTCATCTAGGCTTTTATGAGGAGAAAGAGGGGAAAGAGAAACAAGTAACTTAAACATGGAACACTTAAAAGATTAGCAGTGGTTGTCATTTGTAGATCAGCTCAGTTCCCTTAATCTCCATGTACATATCATAGGTTGTATTAGATTCTATATTAAGTATAACATCTCAGTTAATTGATAGAATAGAATATAGAATTTTCTTCAGCAGATTGTAACAATCCCTCTCTCTTTTTGCTAAATGATAATTTATTTTTTTTTAAAATAAGTCTTTAATGGTCACTTGGGAAGACAACAGTATGTCCTTATATATCCTGCAACAACTTGCTCCATTGCAATTACTTTTGACAATAAAAAGACCCAAATAAATGCTCTGGGTTGCTCTTTCCCACAGTTTTATTTCCGTTTCAAAATATTAATCAATGTTCTACCAGGGCATCTAATAAATTCATGTTTTAGGTTAACCTAGGAGCTGGAGTGTTAGCATGATGCTTTTAGGAGCAGTTGAGGACCAGTAGCCCTTTGCACGCTGCTGGACAACTTTTCTGGGAACCCCGACCACAGAACACACAGACAACTGAGTTATGCTTCTCATCATACCTTGTAGCTTTGTATCCAAAGTGAAGCATGTTTCAGCTGTTTTAAAAGTAGTGTTTTCCAGAGACCCCAAGCGCTTTCTGACAAGTTTAGAAAAGACTTTTTCTGTACTAATGAAGACTTCAGGAACATAGCAAAATTTAAATGAAATAAGTTAAATTTCATCATTTCCAAGGGAAAAACTAAATTTTTGCATCATTCTGTTTACTTCCAAGGTGAAGAGCTGTTTTGACATTATAATTGCTTCTCATTATAATATAATAGATATAATCTTATAATATTAACTACATCGTTCATGTCCTGATACAGTTTTTTTTCAGTAATGATCTTTGGTTCCTAAATTTATGTAACACATTGCAAATTCTTTTGGAAATAAAAACTACAAATGTGTGGTGATTTTTAACATCTTATCTTTGAAAAATACACACAATTCTTTTTCAAACTGCAGTATCATTGCAGTATCATTGGTGGTTGACTACAACAAAAGAAAGGCTGATTTTACATGATCTATAGTAATAGCTTCAGTGGACAAGTAGAACTCCAAACTTTCTGAGTAATTTGTATTTCTGCTTTTTCAGACTTCCAGTTGATCCCTGAAAATAGCAGCATATTCTGAAAAGTCAATTTCCAGTAAAAAAGAAGGGTAAATGAGTGTAATTCCTTCGGTGGTTTTGTCTCTAAGGTGTTGACATTTCATTCCTGGTGACCAAATAAGTTAGATACTTAAAGGTGGTATTTTGGGAACATATTCTATACCCATTAAATATAAAAGGAAAATCTGCATATTTTACAATGCATTGCCTAGCTAAAAAATATCAACATCTACTGATTGTACATGATTTGAAAAACACAGCAAATAAGTATGAACTACATTTTCACAAGTATTGTTATTGATGAAAACGGACATCAAAAAGGTCTATACAAATTATGATTGCTTATTGCACCAGGATTAAAGTGATTTTAGTGTCAGAAATGACACAGAAGTTCATGCTGATATTACTGTAAACTTTGGAATAAGTGATTATACAGAATTCTAAAGACTACATGCTTCATTTTTGTTTTAACACATCCCCTTCTAAAAACAACAAAACATCATTATGGATTTAGTGATCTCCTTTTTAAAATAAGCCCAGCAAATTTAGTTGAAGTTTGATTTGCTATATTAATCAAAACAGGTTAACATCTGAGTTATTAATTACTCTGAATACTTTTGAGTATTCATTTAATTATTCTTCCAGTATGAATTCTATTTATAATTTTTACGGAATTAAAGAGTTAAGAAGGTAGTAGATATTAACAACTTGTGACCCTTGCTTGCTTTAGAGGAGATAAAGGTAGAAAGTGAAGAACATTTCTGTAGACTCTGTAAATCTCACAAGGATTATATTACAGCAGGTTGAGGTGGAGAAATGCAAAATTCACAGAAAAACTCCATTCTGTTAATTCAAGGCAGGAAATAAGTTTTTTTATCTCTCCACGGGGAATTAATATTTATGGGCTTGTAGCCCCAATTCAGTATTAGCTGTGTAGCGCAAGGCAAACAGTTTTCTTGAAATTTGCGCTCTACATATAGGAGTTTACTAAACTGCTCATGAGCCTTTCCTCTTCTCTTGTTTCTGCCCAATTTTTACATTAAATCCATGTTGCTAAACGTATATATGCAAACGTATTAGTAGAGGTGAAGACAGAAATGTGGGAGTAAGTGATATTTTAAGTAGTGGAAGGTGAAGACTGTTGGACACATTCAAGATTGGTTACATCCTGTAGCTAGCTCTACAAAACCCAAGTCAAATTTTCAGATAAATTATCACTCAGTACAGAATGACACTGGAATGAGAGCTATAATCTGTTCATTTAAAGAGACGTATTAATGCACCTAAATAAACATTAGTCTTTTGTTTTTAAAGATATTATTGTGGTCCCTTGTCATGCTTCTCACTAATGATATCCTTTATAAATCAGAAATTTGAAATCCCAAATTACAGGGCACAGACACAAACCATGCATGCAAAAAATTACCTTCAACTACAACACAGACTGAAACATGCAGTCACGACACACACAACAGACCACTGAGCACTACAATGTTAAGTGTTCTAACAGTTATTTCACCTACTTGTCAATAGAGCCCACCATGTAGTAAACCATTGGAAACCAACAGATTGCATCCAGAAAATGCATATCTGGCCTAAGCAGCAGATGGGATTACAAAATGAAACACAGTATCACAACACCAGCATCTCTTCTTAAATATTCCAATAAACTGGTAGCTTTTTTTTAAAAATAAAAATAAAAAAATTTAAACTTTGACATAATATCACTTTAAGCAGGAAAAAGGTTTGTAGAAAGCTGTGAATCAACAGTTTGCTGTGATTATAAAAAATGATCAGAATTAACACTCATATTAGTGAATGCACCTGTAAAAGCAGAAATTTTATAGCACAGGACAATTTCAAATATAACAATCAATGACTGATGTCAAGTACACACTACAAAGTCACTACAAACGCTGCCTAGAAAGATACAACACTAAGGGTATTGGTTTAATTAGCAGGCACATCTTTTACTTTACACTAGTCAAGAGTGCGTTTAGCCATAAAAAGTCACAACAGCATTAAAAGGTGTAAACTCAAGCACCTTGCTGGCAAAAAGAGCAGGCACTAGAGGGCACCGTGTGCTCACGGCTTCACTCTGACAATGCAAACACGAAGAGCTTTAGCCTCATTTAGGCTTCTACCAATTTGTGTAATCCACTGCATGCCACAGTATGTACAGAAACCTTCTGTCTTGCAAACACAGGTGACTGAAGAGCTGCCTGAGGCAAAGCAGGACACTTCACAGCAGGCCTTTGTAGGAAAAAAAATCATTTAACCTGGAACATATCTATGCAAAGGGATGTGACAACCCTGCAAGGACAATTACAAGGCATTTTTGCTTCTATCCTTTTCTTACTCATAGCTTGTTCTAATTTTCTGTATACAGGTAACCTTCATTTTTGTGTCATTCAAATTGTGTTTCTAAGTACTTGAACAGTACACCAAAGTGTTTCAAAAAATCCCCAGTCAACTCATTGTCAGAGCATAAATGTACCAGTCTTGACAGAGTAGACTTTGTCTGAAATTTCAAACAGCTAATGCAAAAAAGGCTAAATATTCCAGTAATCACCAGACAGATACACTGGTAACAACAATATTGCAGGTTTTAATTTTCTTCTGTGACTTTATACATAAAGTGTAGAAAAAGTGGGCCTGTGGATGTCCTCCTGCCTTAAAGAACTGTTTATCTTTGAGTCTAGGATTATTGAAAACATACCTAACTGGTCCAAGCCAGTAACTGCATTGCATTAAGTAGGTTAGTGCTGTTACATAGCTGTGAAACTGTTACACAGCTTTCTTTTTACAGTGTTTATGAAATTATTTTAAAAGTAGTATCAGATTATTTGGGGTATTTTTAAGAAAACCTTAGTTGAAACATTGGCCATGAAGAACAATGACATTTAAATTTGCTATGGCCATTTACAGTCAGTAAAAGGTCAATTTTGTGTATAGCAGGGAACATAGAGTATTATTTTTGTCACTAACTTTCCTCAAAAGATAAACTTTCTTTAATGTTCTTGATTTGAAGTTGGCCATGTGAAAAGTGGTCATCTATTGAAGTAACGGTAAAATGAGTTTAAAACTTAAGGCAGAAAAAAAAAAAATCTACTTACGGGTTATCCAGGAGTAATACAATGGGGTTTAGTTCTTTCTTTGGTCGGTAGTAAGCTCTGAGAGGAACAATAAAGTTATATAAGCCATTTCCAGCAGTTTCTGCTGCAACTATAATTAGTTTATTTTTGAATCCATAGGCTTTGGCATCTTCATAGTAGTTATGTTGGCATCCCTAAAATCAAAACAAGTTCAGTGGATGTGAATATTGTATCAGATGACCTGATACAGACCTGGTTAGACATAAACAAACACTTGGTGATGAAGAGGAGAAAACATATTATAGCTCAGCAAGTGCTGAGCAAACCTCATCTCTAAGCAGAAATAAGAATTTATGTCTGTTCAGATGCAAGAGACAAATGAGAAAGCAGCGTCATAACCAGTAACAGAGACTGCCTTTACCTTATCTAGTCTTAGGCAACAGAAGGGTACTTTCTCATGCAGAAGATGACAAAATGTGGGAGAACTTCCAATATATGGAGAGTAAGGAGGATAGCCTTTGGCATATCTAGATTAGAACAAACATTTATCAGTAGAGCAAATTACCAAAACACAGCTGACTATACAACTATTTTATGAGATGTTTATGTCTACATTTTGCAGAGTCAAGTACATGAAATGAACTATGTTTAATAAAGGTCAAAGGAATATATTTTGCTGTTTCAATGAATTCAATACAACTTAGTGAAAACTATCATGCTTTTGTGGATCACAGGAATTTTGCTTGGGTTTTTGAAAATAGGCTGATGTATCATAGTGTGCGCTCCTAGTGTTTTGAACTGGAAAATTCAAAGGAAGTTAAAAAAAAGAAACACAAAAAATAGAAATAACTGTACTTCTGCTCTTCCTTCTCCAATTTTACTTTCAAACACTTACCAAGAATGGGTGAAGTCATTACCTTTTAGCTTTATTAACATACCTTCAAAATGGCTGAAATAAATTTTAAATGGCAAATCCTCTTGCTGATAAGATGAAATTTCTACTTTACCTTAGTTTTTTGCAAGAGGCCTTTTAAATCCCTGTGTTTCAGTCTGCAGATTTAAGATGATTTGTTCTATTATTTTTTTCCTTGGAGCTTTATAATCTTCCCTGGGGCTCCTCATGCTCGCTAGTGTTGGAGACGGGAAAATCTGCTAGGTGAGCCACTGGTTTAATTGTGTATTTCAGTTTTAACATCCCTGTCAGTAGTCCCAATAAACATAATTGCTTATCTGCATGGCAGTTACAGAATTCAATCTTTGGGTCTATCTGAGTAATGCATCATTGCTTTCAGTAACACATTAACAAGTATTTTAAATTAGATGTGATAATTTTGTCTCATACTGGTTTTTTTGTCATTCCTATGTTTTGAAGTCAGACACCTCAACCCAGCATTCAACAAGCCTGTTGGATGACCTGATTATCGATGTATTCTCCCAACAGGAGCACTTATGTGTTCACAATTTAGTCGAGTGCTGACTTAGTAACTGTAGAGCATAAGAAAAATGGCCATAAAATATGCTATGAAAAAACTGCAATACAGAACTAGAGCTTTTATAACTGTAGAGAGAAAAACCTCCAGCAAATGGAAGAGTTAACCTGTTAGGGTTTTCTTTGTTTCAAAATGGGCTTGTGGCGTTCTACTAGCAGAAAACAGCATTTCATAAAAGGGAATAATTCCATAATTGGGCTTCATGAGTCTTGCTTCCTACAACTTCTCAGACTGATCTGCATGTCAAAAAAGAAATTATAAACGCATTTCACATAATATTGGCTTTTCAAATTACATTTAATATACGTACTCTAAGCCTGCAGAGACTTCATCATCGGATGGGGTAGTCTCATCTTCTGACTGGTCACTTAGCAGGTCACATGTCTGGAGTGAGGATGAGTCTGCAACCTCCAGGACTGGTGCTATACTGGGCCGTCTGCCCTCCTTCCCTCCGTCGGCAGGAAGAGCCAGCGTAGGCCCGCTGGACATTCGGCATCCTGTGTCTTGCAGATCAATAGCCACGGTCCCTGCGGAGTGTGAGAACATTTTCTCAGTGTGGTTGTCAAAACATTTGAATGAGATTGTCATATTTAGCAGGCATTACTCGACTGCACAAACAAAGACTGAAAGCATCATTATGTTAATTGCGTTTATTACATTAAAACATAAAAAATATTTCAACTGTACTCAAGGAAAGTATCACTTTTTATGGCCAATAATATATGTCTTCTTATTAACTACCTTTTCTAAATCATACATTATATAATAATCCGTACTATATCCCTCAATAAACTGTAGATTTTACTAAAGGTATTTCTTTAATTAAAGGAGCTTATGAAAACTAATTACAAATGACCAGGTATGAAGGCCAAAAGAAGTACTCTCATGTGCTTTCCCCAATTGTTTTGCTTTGCATACACTTCATTATTACTTTTATATACAGTGGTCTTAAGCAGTTTAATACCATATTGTCAAATAAAAGTAAAAAATACCCAAATTCCACTTGTTGTTTTTTGTTATTTTTTTTTAATATAAGGGCAAATGTTTACTATTTCTTTACATTATAGTTTCTTAAAATTTTAGAAATACACTTTAAAAATGTACTAATGTTCTATTCATTGAATATGTTCTGAAGGTTTTTTTTATTTTACTTACCCATGCTGGCTATTATACTGTGTACTGGTAACCTAGAAGCTCCATGGTAAGATAATTTTGATTCATTTTTTCTATGCTTTTCTTGCTTCTTAAAAGCAGAATTCTCTTCTTTGGTGATATTTATATAAAAGCATATATCTGTAGAACTCATGATATATCGAGGACCTGGATTCAGCAAAATGTTTTTGTTATCTTCCTTTCTAACACCAATCAGACAGACTCCAAACCTTAATTAGAAAAGGAAAGGCATTGTTCATTTTGCATAGTCCTGCATATACCAAAATTTCCATTGTCAAAAATGAACCTTGGGTATATTTTTATATTTTACGTATTACTAACAATTAGCAAATTTTTGGACAAGTGTGTTCGGAAAATGTTCTCTGCTAAATAAGCCACTTCTTATCAGGCAGTTTTTATGAGCTCATGAATTCCTAGGCAGTTAAATCCAGTGGTTTGCCTTAATCCCCATAATATTTTTCTAATGTTGTTCTGGTTGATTTTTTTTTTTTTTTTAAAATCAGATGAATAGTCCCTTCTGGGAAAATACAAGTAGAAAAATGGATATATAATATGAGAAAAGTATTAATCATGTTAAATTGTTCCATTATTCATAAGTAATGGAAACCATTTTCATTATTCATTTTTGCGATTCTCTCCTAGAAATGTATTTGATTAGTGATAGAAAATAAGGAATTACAGCAAAAAACCCTAATCTTTCATTCATTAAATACGAGAATCAACTCAGAATTCAGGGTTTGATAAATGTTCATTTGTTAAATGTATACAAACATACACACTTTGTGTTTATTTTATACATTCACCTCATAGAGCAGCATCAAGAAACTGATGCATCATCTGAAACTCAAATAAAACATGTTATCATCTAACAGAAAAAAAATAGGGGTTTATTTTTGAACAATCACCAGAATGTACCTTAAATCTGAACACTTTGCATAAAATGATTATGTCACAAAGTAAGCCAGATTTCCAGCTGAGTCCTAAATTAATAAAAACCCCATACCCTCCCACTCATTCTTTTCTAGATTGTTTTGAACATGGAAAAGGACTGGTGTTCTCATACAGCCTCTCTAAGGTACTTTTTTTTTCCTGGTTGTCCAGCTTAGCCTATATACTTTTATATTCTACTCTCTCAGAGCGAGAAGACCTGTACAGAATGACCATGAGCTTTTACCTGACCAGCTGTAACTTACAGAAATATATTCTCCTATCAGTGGCCGGATACTTAAACCCAGAAACAGAGTAATGTCCTTTTGAGTGCAGAGCTATGTCGAAGACACAACAAATAATTGTTTGAACTTTTAACTATTGATAGGAAAATAAACATACTTTTTATGTGCATGGAAAGAAGCATATGTGAAGCTCTTCCCCTCATATTCAGCAAAAAAAGTACTTTCTTCCAGGTTAATATGATACACTTCATTACCAGAGCATCTGCCATACATTTTCTGCCATTGTTCTGGTGATTGCTGACACTCCCTGAAACATGTAGAGATAAATAGAAAAATTTAAAACTTAATATAAAATTTGTATTAAGCATGACAGCATTTCATGGCAATAGAAACTACAAATGTCTATTAGAAAGGTCCCACAGGCTGATCTGAAAGAAATATTGGAGATCAAGGCTTGGTAATATAGTAAGTACAGAGATTATTTCAATGTATTAAAGAGCATTTTCTGCTAACTAATAGGCAGATAAGATTATGTACTTTAATATCAGGAGAGAGATGGCTGAATTACTTTAAATTCATACCATTATAAGTAGATTCAGTGCAATTTAAAGATAACAGGTAAAACCACCAGCATGCTCATTCTATTCATAAAGACAGTTTCTTCAGATGCTTTGTGGTAGACTGTCTGGTTCCTGTTTGAAGTAGGTAAACAATCATTAATAATAATTTACACAGGAAAGAGTCATTTGTCTTTGGTCACTTTATCTCTATGAGAGATTTTTCTGCATGTGCTTATCAGTGATCTTTACCCTATGGGCATTTTCAGTTACTGTCTCTTGTATACTACCATAACTATATATCTGCTTTTCTCTAGTGCAAGAGAATAATCATCCTTTATTCTATACAGCTTATGTTCTTTATCCAAATGGACCTTTTAGTGGAAATGTTCCAAACCTCAGCTAACAAGAAAACTTGTAGCCCTGGGGCTGCTGTGAACTTTCTAATTGAGTTTCAAGTGGAAAAAAGGTTCTGCCCACATGAGTTTTACTGAATATAATGGATACATATACAGGCACACATAAGTGCAGAGAGGTCATAAAACTGACAAATGTGTTTTGCCAGTTGGAGTGAAGATCTCAAGATATTGGGACATGCTCCTTTATGCTTATTTATATGTTTTCAGCATCTTAACACAATTTCTGTTTTTCTTCAATTTACCATTTTCTCCACTCTCACCATGAAAACATTTTGTTTCAAGATGGAAATAAGTAAACCATTTTTGTTGCAACAGTATTAACAAACAGTGCACTAGGTGTAGAATAGCAAAACTAGAAATGTCATTACAGAGTTTTTTTCCATATTTGACTTTTACCCCTAAAATAAAATGTTCACCTGTTTAAAGTCTGCTTGGTTCCAGTTAGTTGTCTAAAAGCTTCCCATGGAGCTGTTCTGTAAAGATCACATTAAGTTCAAGTCAGTCTATATTTTGCAACATAATACAAACCCGAAGGAAGTCCTATTACTAGATTAAATAATTACATAACATTTAAAGATAAATGTTAGGATTATAAATTAAGATCAATAATAAGATTATAAATAAGGTTCAGGGTAGAATTTTGGTGTCTTACAGACTGAGGTTTTGAATTCCATAAACAGCTGAGAGGACAATGGGATTATTTACATCTAGTTAGTTTAATCTGAAAAGTATCATTAAAAACCAAAGCCTATTCACATAAACAGCAGCAAACATCCCTTTAAAATTAATACAAAGTTGATCTGGACAAATTGCTCAGGAAAAGAATGCTTTTCGCAGTCTTCTCACATATTAATATCAGAAGATAAGGTGTTTTAATTTATGTACATGTGTTTCTGTTTACTGTATTATCATTATAATTAGGAATATTTTATATCACATAATAAAGAAAAATAGTTTTTCCATTGTTCTGCTGCTATGTATTCCCTTCAACTTCCAATAATTTCCCAGTGTACTTATCTTCATGGTTACCAGAAATGAGCTTGTATTTCCCAATAACTGCAGAAAATAGATTCCCTGTGGAATAGGTAGAACTTCTTTTGTAAGAGTACATCAAACGGATGGGACAATGTTTTCTCTGTGAACTGTCAATTAAGTGTTTATATCCATTAAAATGTAAGTCACTGTGGTTAGGATCATAACAATACTAAAGTAAGTAACAAATGCTAAGAACGTACAGTTTGAGAGTGGTCATATTTTCCCTTAATGAATGACTTTTCACCAGGGAAATGAGGAGAAGCAAGAAATGTTCTTGTCGGTTCCTTGATAATCTCCTCTGGTTACATGCACCTAAAATACTGTGTAAAAAGAAGAGCCATTCCTTGTAGAATGAAAAGGCAGGGGTAGTCATTTGAACTTGGTTTTCTGTGATACAGTTGAACAAACATTCCAGTCACTCTACTGAAGTGACTAAACTTGTGAGTCAACAGATATGGGGCTTCTATGAATGGAAAACTGAACTGATTATTAAGAAAATCCTCCCAGTGACTTTCAATAGACGTTAGAAAGATTTCCCAGGTTGGAAGCAGTTGACTCATTGCAGTCTCCTCATAACCCAAGCCTGTTCCCTTTTACATAACAAAGTCAGTACTGACAGGGTTTAAAAGTCAGGCCCTACACAAAGTTTAATGCAGGTGCTAACAGTAACCAGGATAACAAGAGGATGATTAAACAGGAACCAATGTAAAAGAAAAGCAATTTATCGTTAACACTGGAAGTCTATTTAACAAACGTTGTTCATTGTGTAGATCTAATTTAGTATTTTGCTTGGCTATAATTGCCTGTATAGTAGTTTTTTGCAGTTATTTGTAGTTTAAATAATCAATTTTCACTTAATCTTTTTACTTGCACCTAGCCAAACACAAATGCTCATCTGACTTCATCTTTCATATGTGTAAATAAAGGTAATTTAACCCGTTTTAATAATTAGCAGTTCATTTACCTATTGTTCAACAACATAAAACATTTAGAAAGGCCCTGAGCCCCCTCTGCCCCCAAATTATAAATTAGTCAAATCCAAATCAGTTTTATGTCTGAAGTACAATGACAACCTGCCATTATTTTGGAGCCCGTCTGAGAATAAATGCTCAGAAGAATGCTGACTAAGGCAGAAAAATGATATAAAGAATTAGTTTTTCAGTATTTCTCTATAAATAAAGATGAGCTTGTATGTCTCTGTGTTCTTACAGAAGGACTCAATAATGCTACAACTATATGAGGAAAACCTTTTTTTAGTTACTTTTACAATGCTAATTACACCAATTAATTCTGATAGCAAAATAAATATTAAGCACTTTTGAATTCTATGATAGTTATTTTGCATCATAGTCAGGAATCTGCAAATTATCACTATGCTTGTGTTAAAAAATGTAGTGCAGAAGTTCCTAAGTACAGCACAAAAGAGTCCCTTTCATATGTGTGGTTTTGTGTTGATGGAAAATTCTCTGATGGCTGTTAGGAATACTGCTCTTCTTTTAGGTGCATGTAGTATGAAATAACTAGAGAAGGCTCTGTATTCTGTTAATGTCAGATAATGCAAGGTAGGCACATGAAGAATGTATTTCACCATGGTGCTCAGCCAGTATGGAAACAGTATGTTGTCTTCTTTTTAAGAGACCTTAAAACAGACAGTGCCATTAAAATCTTGACAGTTGTTCTTGGCAGTAAAAGTTCTAACAATAATTTCTGTTTTCCTCATTCAGGGCACAGGGGAATACTACAAATGCCACATAGTATGTTAAAGAACTCTGCTTGTAAATATCATGGTATTACTGGGTCCATGGTTACTTGGAAAAAAAGTCAGCATTTTTACTAGACTTTTGTAGTGTATATGCAGCTATTGCATTTATGCAGTTACATTTTGAGATTTATTCTTTAAAGCATGTCTGCCCACAACATTTTAATTAAGGATACCATAGAATTCCAATATAGCATAATAGGGATATACCAGATGTGGTAACATTATTTTAGTATATACAGAGAGGTGCTACTGGGACTATGCAGTCTGTAGAGACACCATAATTCTGTACCATTCCAGCACTGTGGTTATGTTAAAAATCACGTGTATTTGTTTGCTTCTTAAGGTACAGACACTGAATACCGAATACTATATGTTACCATAAAAATATCTGTTGAGCTCAATGAAACAGACCTTCAAATTAATATATTGAAAGAGGTATTCTTAGGTTTTGCTGCTGTCCTTAAGTAGGACTTTGTGACAGATCCACAATTCAATCTACTAAACTGAAAATACAGTTTTTTCGTATGTGATATTGTAAAAGTAGCACAACAGCATGCAACAAACAAATATTGGGGAGGGTGTTCTCTTTGATATTATAATGTCTTGAGTAAAACATCTCAGTGCTCTTACTGTGTTGAAAGTTCCTTTTTCTTTTTAAAAACTGAATTTGTCTGGGAATTTAGGGTAAGCTCTTTTGCAAAGAATGTCAGCTGTGACGTTTACACATTATCTGGATTTTTATGGTAGGAGTATATACTTACTGTCCCCTGGATGTATGAACCAGCAGTGTGATCAACGTAGAAGTAGCTGGGCATATGCAATTTAGAGCCAGCATAGCATATTTGAATTCCTCTTCACACACAACATGATCTGTAGGAAAAAAGAAGATATAGGTTATTTTACAAAAATACTTTCAATTGAACAGAATAATCACTTCCTTGTCTAGGAAAATAGGGAAGATGAATCAATTAAAATTTGCTTCAAGGTCTTCATCTTCCACTTGAACCTTGGAAATGAGCTGTGTGTGATTTGCCCCATTTATGCTCTCAGATTTCATGCCTAGAGTTAGGCTTGCATCCAGGTCATGCTGTCTGTCCTGGATTGACACATGGAGAGGGTGCAGTGGCTCTGTGAATCCAACTTCCACTATCCTGTTGCATTAGTTGTAGGAGTAAGCCACAAAGCATAGTCTGGTTTGTATCTTTTGCACCTTCTGCATTAAACTGCCAAATCTTCTGCACATGCTTTCAATACCATATGAATGATTATTCAACTTGAATGGCTAGTGTTTTAAATTCAGGTCACAGTTAAATCCTCTCCAGTGCTTGGTGATGGAATGAAAAGGAAATAGAAATTATTCTTTAATGTCATCACATGTACCTGTGACAGCATTGAAACAACTGTAAGGGACAAGCACAAAACCTGTAATGTAAACTTGTCAGTGTAGAAACATAAAGCCAAAGGTTTGTAAAGTCATGAAGGCGTTTACTGCATGCTAAGTCAATTTTTCCTCTGAATGTAGTGTTTGATTCAGTCTACGTTCTTACAATTGGAGCACAATTTGCTTCTTATTAGGAAGAATATTACATGTAGTACAGCTGATGATCAAACCAGAAGCCATATGAAAATTGCTGAGTAAAAGTAAGCAAATAATCTCCTCACTTAGATCTGAGCTATCTACAAAATATGTCTGCTCCTAGTTTCACTCATGTATCATTGAAATTCTTGGAACCACCTTGCCTTTCTAATCTATTTTCTAGACAGAATATATAGTATAGCTATAAGCGTGCCACTTACTGAAAATAAAAGTGGAGGCATACTTGTATGCCTTCTTTGCTCCCTGTTTTTTTGAAATATTAAGAGGGTTTTCAGTAACAGAATCACTGACTACTGCAAGGAGAAACTAATTGTCTCATTTTCTGAAGATCAAGGCCTATTTAAATGTCATAGGGAAAGGATGAATTTAGTTATATAAAGACTGTCAAATATAGAACAAAATAAGATTTTTCCTCCTTTAAGTATATTTCAGTTACAGCAATTAAATTATTTCCTGCAGAGAATATTTCAGATAGAAATATATTCTTTTAGTTTACCATATGCCATTAATAAATCTATTTGAATTTCAAAACAGAGATTTTGAGAGAGTAAATCATAGTCTAGTGGTTGGACAGAATATCTGCATTCCATTACCATTAGTCAGATGGCAAATATTTATCAAAGTGAATACTGACCTCCTTATATTGAAGGAATGAGAATACTGTGTATTTTTTAATTTGTACAGGATTTTGCTAAATAACCTCCCTCTGATTTTTTGTTTGGAATGTTTTTCTATTATATATAATAATTTTGAAAATACAAGCAAGAAAAAATACACAAGAGAGGTATTTCATCATCTCTTATTTCAGATCTTGTACTTGAACCAAATTGCACATGCTGACTTAATTTATATGAATAAAAATCAATAAATGAGGGATGGCACAATGCAAATGAAAAGTATAACTGGGACTTAGGTCCTCCATATGTTCTACACTCTGTAACATGTATGGTGGACTTTTTGGACAGATTTCACATACAGTATTATGGTAACAAAGAATACAGCACATAGCAAACAGACTGCTGTCTGGGACATCAGTCAGGTCCTCTGACAGCTGGTACTGGAATCAGCAAATTGCTCATTTAGTGTGACAGTGAGGCAGCTGAGGAAAACTGCCATTTATCTTGGAGTGAATATTAAATATGTCAAATCAGTTTACCAACAACAAATATTTTGATTGCATTTATACTAATGAAATATTCCATTTAGAATTTCCAGAAGCTGTAGTTGCTGTTAAAAATATATTTTGACAGAAATTTTGTTGCTAATTCTGCCTCAAATAACTGTAGTAATGCAGTGTGGTGACTTATGGTTTCTGTAATGTTGTTGACCATAAAACAGACTCAAACCACTGATTTATGACTGCAGCAGCAGCAGCCATGTGGTAAGCATGTCCTGGACCTGGCACAATTATTCTGAGAAATCCTACTTTTGTCAATTTGATAAGTTAACATGACCACTACCAGACCAGATACAGAAAAATGCCCATCCATTACCTGCATATCCTGTAATTGCATAGATTAATCATCAGATGCATTCAATACCCATTTCGGTGAATCTGGACTATGTTCCTTTCAAATAAACTACCAGTGGCTTAACATCAGACTTCAACAATCTGTGCTAATTCACTGGTGCATTTTGAACAAATAGAGAAGGTCAAAATATATCCCCATTTCCTGGAATTGTAATTACACATAATTTCCAAATATTCAAGGTAAAGGTAATTAATTTATTTTCTAACACACACACACATATATATAAACTATTTAAGTTCAACTCAGAAAATACACAGTTTATTCCAGTCTCTGAATTGCATATATTTCTCTGCCTAGGACAACCTTCATTTCCCACTTGTGCTGAAATGCAAGGCCAGACACACAATAAGGATACTTGGCCTTTTACAGCCTCATGTGCTTGAAGGAAAAGTGGGAAGATTAAGAAAACCATATGTAACTGCCAACAAAGGAAAATGCACTATTACTGAAATTAAAACTGGGCATGTCAAGGCATTTGTATATTGAGAATTACTAAGAAGAAATCAAACAATTTCAGCTTATGAGATAAGAAAGTGTTTCCATGCCCACCTGATAACTGTCATGTTAGAGTGACTGGTATTTAGAATGTTCATGCCTCAAACTTATGAAGAGGTTTGCTGGGGAAAACACTTATGCCACTGTGTTAATAGAAGCATAAGTTACCATTTTAAACAAAGCAGTTAAAATCCACTGTAAAAAATAACAGAAGGCACAGAATGCAAGGATGTGTGTCCAGCATCAGGGTGAGAAAGCCAGGAAACCTGCCTTTCTGACAGACCATATGACCCTAGCCAAAGAAGCTCCATTCTCTTGCTTTGATGACAAGAATAAGTTCCTGTGGTCTCATTAAAGACAGGAAGAACGTGTAAGTCTACCTGTCTCCTGGGTGTGAATAAAACACAACAATTACTACCTATGTATATAGGTAGTTTCTGATGCCAAAGGCAGAAAATCTCCAGGATGCTATTCTTTGGAAAAATGCAGACAGAGTCTAAATTTCAAGACTGTCTCATGCAATCTAGGAGGACTGGGTCAACTTAATATAAGCTGCTGAGAAACTTGGCTTCCAGTGTTTTATAAATTTTCCATGTAGTTAAAAGTCAAACTTTAGTTAGGAGGACTTTCTGGAACTATTTGGTTGTATTTCCTCTAAATTCAGAAACTTTATTTTTGACAGTTATAGCCTCTGAAACTGTGTGTAAAGAAGGAAAAAAGAAGAAATCCTATTATCGAATATTTCAGGTCCATAAAAATGCGCAATAATGTTTTGAGAAACCCTCCAGAAGAAAAGTCATTTTTTAAAGGAATATCAAATTTAAAAGAAGCTTTTGCACTAAGGCAGTAAAAAAGCAGCCTTGAATCATAATAGGAAAAGCACTTAGAAAAATGTTCTGAATCGTTATTACAAATTTTATTTGTAACCATTCTGGACAGGTCTATAGTCTGCAGCCCCCACTGGATATGTATTTCAGAATGAAGAGGAGTTGGACGAGATTAATAATCAAAGGAGAGTCCTCTTAGGAAAATGTGTGCAAATAAATGTTGTTTTCATGGCTCCATGAGTGGCCTGACCACTTGCAGTAGGTAAGCACCCAGTGGTGCTGTTCAAGTTCAGCTGAAAGAAATATTACCAAAAGATGTTTTGTGAGGGGTTTTTTGTGTTTGTTTGTTTGTTTTTTAAATATGGTCCAAATTCTCTGAGACTGAGAAGAGATACGAAAAATTACCTCTGCTTTTTAAGTCTGGTTATATGTAAGTTCCTACAGAGACAAGCCATTAAGAATAATGAAACTCTCTTAAAAACACAATTTGGAACAACAAATTAACACAGCTACCGCTAAAGAGAAGTGGCCATGGGTAGGGAGAAGAGATTATGGTTGTGTTGTGTGGTTTTAAAGGAGAGATGAAAAAGCACCATCATTCTTGGCACAGCATGAGCCTTATTCCCTGCTGTGCCATTTCATAGTCTGAGATTACACTTTTATAACTTCAGAACTGCTATTGATGCTTTTTTTCTTCTTTCTAGCCCAGTGGTAAATTCAGTAGCTTTTAACATTACAGCTTTAACTGTTGCTCTGGAACTGTTCTGCACTGGAATTTACTTTTTCATCACATTCTGGTATGATAGAGGAGGACTCATATTTTTCCATAGAGTTGTTTTGATTTTTGCATGAATCAGCAATCTTTGCTTCCTTAGAACATCCTTCAAGAAAACTGAACTTTCAAAATTAAAGTTGAAAATGTAAACTTTTCTTCTACTTCAGAAAGATGCTTTTCAAAATTCGTTCACTATAAAAGTATTTACATGTTTTTGCACATAGGCTTATTTATGTCTGTATGTACAAACATATTTGTATATAGACAAAGTATGAATATAGACAGACAAAGAAAGAGACCTACTCGCATATTGCAGAGAAGGTTTGTCAAACTAAAGCTGGTAATTTTTTTTAATATTTGTGGATTTTTTTTTCAATTTCTTAGCATAATTTTGCATTTTATGCCATAGTTTGTAAGGCACACATTTACACATTTTACAGGGATACAGAATTAAATTACATGTCCCTTTCCAAAATATTTGCAAGTAATTAAAATAATGCTTTCCATACCAGTTAGAAAAAATACAGTTCAACAAGAAGATTTTTCCCCCCACTTGTTTGTTGGATTAATCTGGGCCTTTTCTGAGTAGATCTTCTGATACACCCCTTACTAACAGTATGTTTTTTTAGACAGAAATTACTTACATGGATATAGTAAGCTGGAGACCTACCTGGATCTATAATTAAGGAGTAGCAATGTGTTATACATCAAATAATTCTACTCTCTGTATTATGCAACATAAGAGTTATAATTCTTAGACATGCATAGAAATAAGTATTTAATGTAAGACATTAACGTTTTACCATTGATAGGATATACAGAGTTATTTTACAATAGTGCACTCTTAATCACCTTCTAACCAGAAAATATGCCCAGAAATTCTCACTGTGCTTGTTTGTTCATGAAACAAACTGCTAATTACTAACAAGTGCTTCAAATGACTGAAATCTTACACTTACCTGCAAACTTGATGTGGAATTTATTCTCAGGTTTCAGTATCTGGACATACAAAGGACAATTTGGAGCAAAGTCTTTAACTGCCCATGCTCTTAAAATGGTTTGATGATCCTAGAATCAAAAGTATGAGGTGATGACAATGAAACACAACCATGTCACATTAGAAGAAGCAGCTATTATAAGACTGACTCCACTGAAGAAAACTCACTTTAACACTAAATAATACCAGCTGGTGTGGATGCTTATGTACATGTTATGTAAGCAATATTATATATTATGTGTATTACATAAATGCATATAGACATACACAAAGTATCTAGTAATTCTTCAGACATAGACAAGGTTGAGGCACTTCTGTGTTCTCTCAGGCCTCTGCTTTGAGGCAGGCTCAAGCAGGAGAAGAATCACCAGCAGTGGATGATCTTGACAAGGATTGCTTCAGAGAACTCAACCCATACGAGCCTGCAGGGTCAGATGGTACAGAGAGAACAGAGCAATGTCCTTGTATGGTTCCTTTCTTACCTTTGAAGGCTTGTGGAGACTAGGGAAGGTCTCCAACACCACCAGAAAAAGCTGTGTTCTCTCCTCCATGTTCAGACATTACAGTCTGGAGGAGTGCCAAACTATAAGGACAAAATGCAGGTTAGATGACTGGAGTCTTAGGGCATGAACTCTACTCAAAGATGTGGGCAAATGGAGTGTGACAAGGATCTGTACTGGAACTTGTTCTGCTAAACATCTTTATCCATTATCTGGAGGAGAGGAAAGACTGTGTGCTCAGCAGATTTGCAAATGCCACCAAACTGGAAGGAACAGTCAGAGCCCTTGAGAGCAGGACTGTCATTCAGATGGACCAAGACAAGGTTGAGGAATGGGTGGACAAGAACCTCATAAAATTCCACAAGAGCACAAGGACAGTTCTGTTGCTGGGACTGAGTAACCACCTCCTTTGGCACAGGCTGGCGGTTGACTGGCAGCAGCAGCAGCTCTGCTAGCAAAGACCCTGGGGTCCCAGCAGAGAGTGAGGTGAGCATGGGCTGGCAGCATTCTGGGTTGTTTTAAGAGAAGAACAGTTAGCAGAAAGCAGTGATTAAACCCCTCTACTCAGCACAGGTTAGACTGAAACTAGACATTGCATCCAGTTTGGAGGCCCTCAATACAGCAGTATGAGCTGGATTGTGTTCAGCAGAGAATCACCAAGTCAGGGGCAGAAGCAGAGGCCCTATGAGGAGAGTGTGAGGGAATGGAACCTGTTCAGCCTGCAGAAGATGTGGCTTCGGGGGACTAAACAGCAACCTCTGTTATCTATGGGATGGTTATAGAGCAGATGAAGCCAGGCTCTGCACAATGATGTATGGCTGGAAAACAAGACAATGGAAGGAAGACAACAGCTGGAAAACAAGAGACAAGGGCTGTAAGTCAAAAAGAGTATGAAGGCTGGATATAAGGAAAACCCTTTCCCCCATGCACACAGACAATACAGTTCCTGCTATGCTGTCTGCTCCCTTGGAGACTTCCGCCTGAACCTAAACAAAGTCCTGAGCAAAATGGTCTGCATTCATAAGTGACTGTCAGACCAGAGACCTCCTCAGCTTCCTTCTAACCTTTGTTATCCCTAGAATCCTAGTATAATATATTCTATTGGTTAGAATGCAGAATGGAGAGCTTGCTGCCAGAAATCTTCCACAAATAAGGTACTTTGACCCTCTCCTATCTTTTTGCAAGTGTTAAGGATCATGTCATTTGGAAAGGAGCAGCATTTGGATGTGGTAGAATTAGATGGCCATGATGAGTCGTGTCTAATTAATCAAAAATGATGTAGCAGAGATGTCTTTCCAAAGAGACACAAAATTAAAAAAAACCCTTAAATGAGGACATCAGGAACTGAGAGTTTAAAATTGTGGATGACTCTAAAATATATCAGCTTCATTAAAAGCAGATCTGTATTTCTGTGCAACTAAAACATTTGCACAACTGACATCAAAACTTTACCAGCTACTGACCGAAGATTTCAAGAGAATTCTCAGTCTGGTATTTTTTGCCTGTGTTACCACATTGCAAGGATGAATACTGCAATCCCAGAAAGTAATCTATATGATAATACATTCATATTTTGAATTTAGTGAAATGAGACTAATTTCAGTGTATCAGCCATCAGTTTTTAGTTAATTTCAATAGCAAAAAGGAATATTTGAGACCTGCATCTACAAAGAAATACTTCAATTGAAATGCCTTGCCAAGTCATGAAATTGGTGGTATTAAAAGATAAAATATAAAGAATGATTCATTATGTTGCAGCATCAGCAATAAGAAAAGCTTTCAGACTCATGAACACAAGGGAAAATCTCTGCCTGGAACAGGGCGTAATTGACATTTTCAAACCATAATATTTTAATGTCAATTGAGATGTTAGCAAGTACTTTTTCTACTAGAAATACTAGAACAGAGTCAAAAGAGGAAGACCTTTTGAGGCCAGTAAAATACATTGTTTCCCTTTTTTTTTTTTTCTTGTTAACAGTTTCAGAGATGTAGGATTGCTGTGCTCATTTGGGAGAATGCAGAACTTGGATGTAACCTGCTGCAGGTTTTCCTTTTATGAAGTCACTTGTTCTTATCCTTAGGACTTCTTTATTGTTTTTTATTTCTACTTGTGATTAGAGTTTTTTGCTGTTTTGTCTTAAGGTGATGAAATGCCAACACACCTTACAAGTAACAAATGGCTGGGCAATGTCATAGACAGCACTCATGCAGATATATTACAGGAGTAGTATGAGGTTGGGGAGTGCATTAGGGGACAGAGATGGAAATCATATGTTGGTGAAGATGTTACTTAATCTTTTTATGCAAAAGATATCAAGTCACTTGCAGTGATGGTGTGGCTGAATTACACAGGGTTTGCCATTACCAGTTTCCTACCTTCCTTTCCATAGTAATTATTCAGCCCACACTGGCTTACAAAAGTGGTAAGAAAAGGCTGTTTTCTGTATGTCACGTGCCTAGAGATATAGTTATTTCTATGTTAGATCTTTTCTTGGATTTTTTTAATTATTACTTTGTCTAAAAAGCCTGGTTGTATCAGAATGTGCAATAATTGTTAAATATAAGAATGAAGATTGCTTTATAAATTAATTCAAATTAATCTGTTTTATTACATACCCAAAAAAAAACATGGACCCACAGAAGTGAGTGGCATAAAACTAAAACTATGAATCTCAATATACTTTTTTTTTTTAACATAACCGTATAGAAAAGGGAAAGACTCTTTGAAATTAAAGTCTCTTGATTATTTGGCACATTTGCAGTTCTAACACTGCAAAATATGCCTTGCTTTCCATTTGCTAACTCTTCTTTGAAGCAGCGGTCTACAAACACATGATATAAAATGGATACTTAAATGCCCTGTACAGCTTCTTCCGGTCAACTCAGTTATGTGCTGTTAATATAATAACTTTGCATTATTGCTTCTTTTTACTTGGTATATATAGATATTTGTATACAAAAGCTGCTTATTTGGGTTTCTAAGTTTTTTTTTGCTTATTTAGTCTCCCAAATTCCACTCTCAAGAAGCACTCTAGGGGAGAGAGACAAAAATACAGGTAGGCACTTCAAGTGATTTCTTAGATTCAGTCTCTTCATCTAATATTGGTGATACCACTGATACAAATGGTGAGTAATATAAGGTAATATTTAAGTTTATATATGAAAAGCTGTATGTTTTAAAGTAGGTGTAACAGGAATTTAAATCATCAGAACTCAAGGAAGTACATTTAATATGTATTTTAAAATAGTTCTGTTACTTTAATCTTTTTCTTGCCACACATGACTTGATACATTAGTTATATCCTCCCATGTTTGCATCCATATTGTGATGCTATTAAGGCAGTGCATCTTAGATTCTCAATACAGCAGTATTACAAAATTTGATTAATGGAAGGGGGGGTGAAAAAGGTGCCAGCTTGAACTGGACCATCTTTGAATTTTCAGAGAGCACCAGAACAAAGCTGTCAGCTGTAGAAATGTTGTCATTAAAACTTACTTGCTACAAAATAGCAAGCAGAGAACAGCCAGTGGTATCCATGGCTTGAGGACTGTATCTGGCAAGATAAAAACCCTCATGGATTTTGAAAAATCACTTGAGTAACAACAGCTGTTCTGGTCAGGAATCTCCTCCTTTTATTTTGACAGCTGTCAAATGTAGGAGAGGTTCCAAGACACTCTGAAACAGTTTGTCAGCTTCACAATAACAGGGTGTAAAATCAGTTGTAGTTATAAAGATTGATAATGGGATGACAACTGAACTTCCTTCAGCCCAGTGACAAACTGTAAACCTTATGTACTACATTACTAAAAGTTGCTAGTAATGACTGGAGCTGGAACAGCGTAGGAAATCAAATCCATTTTGTTTCAAAGCTCTAGGGGGCAGTAAAATAAAGCAAAATAAATAAAAAATTGTCCTGTTTTCTACTTGTAGTATAAATAATTGCATTCCCTGTGAAAAGGTAATTTGACAACAAAAAAGAAAACAAGACAGAGGTGACACCTTGTTTAAAAGCTTTGTATCAAACTCTCAGAATATCATTCCTAGAGCTGAGATTCTGCACCACTATGACAAGACAGCCAGCCCTCCAATGCACATTCTCATACCTACCAGAGGAAGGTAATAGGATCATGTCTTTGGTAAGATATACCTGTTTGTATGCTCAGATGCAAAGGTAAATGAGATTCGATAATAGTCTGTACTGGCAGCTGAAATGTGCCAGGGACCATTTGGGTGTTTCCTGGGACAGAATCCCTGAAGACAGAAAGGCTGCCTGGAGGGAGATGTAGCTGGCCATGACTCCAAAGTCAAAATTGGACAGAGCTGGCCAGAACAGATGCAAGCTCTGTGAGCTCCACAGAGAGTGCCCTGTCTGCCCTATAGGACACTTCAGCAGAGCTGAAAATGGTCTTTTCTGTGCACAAATTCTGGAGCAGTTATGAGCAGAGATGAACAGCTTACCCGTTGGTGTAGCTGTCCTTAACGCTGCATAAGCCTACCAAGTGCAGCATAGATCACGTGCTCTGCCTTTATGGAACTTCTAATTTCTAACCATTGTGCAGCTGTCAAGTATGTGTTGTGAAATGAGATGTTGGAGCTGATTTATTCTGAACTCATGGCTAATTTAGGCAAGAGAGTTTAGCTCTTTTGATATTTTCCAGTCTCTCAGAAGTTAACGGTATTTTCCCAGGAATCTTGCTTGTTCATATCCTTAAATACCTAGACTCCTCTGTCCCTTCCAAACAGTAGGTTTGCCTTGCTTGACTACTCCAGGATTACTTGCTGCCAAGTTCACCGACTTTCACTACAGTATTTTCAGGAATCTATTGCTGATGAATCAAATTCAAAGCTCTTAGCTCAGTAAGTTTCAATGTTACAGTAGGAGCATAGATCTATTGATCTATTTCTCGGTGACTTCCTGCAAGTGATGGGACCAGAACTGGATCTTTAGCTTTGAGTAAGAGATTTTTTTTTTTTTTACAGCATGCTAGTTAGTCTACAAAAAATAAATTACATTTGATGAATTTGCTTCTGGGGGCTCATTTGCCTAACAAGGAAATATCCTTTCTTATTGCTAGCTAAAGCTTATGTTGCTTTTGTTATTCTCCCTTCCCTGATACGCCATATGTGTAGGTATGGAAACACCTCATTTTTTATAGCAGATCAAGTAATTGTAACAAGTGATAGAGAATATATTAAGAAATACTAGACATATAATGCAAAGACCTCATTTCCCGTGTTTTACTGTATCTATTTTTAACATTTTAAAAAAAGCAATTGCTACTTCTTATAATGTAGCAGCAAAACAGATTGAGATTGCTTAAAAGGTAATTCAGTCTTGTTAGGCAATGTTTTAAGCATCTTTGGGAATATTCAGACTTACTCTGATCTTCCTTTGGAGTTTGAGATTGAACTGAATAGAAGCAAGCATGCAATAATTTAGTGTGCACTCTTGGTGAAAAATACAGTGTTATGTTCATAAATGTTCCTCAGTGGACTTTTTTCCTGGGTATTTGTGATGAGTAATCAATTTCATTACATGGAAGGGATCTAGTTCATACTAAAATAGTTTTATTCCTCTCTCACATATACACTGAATAGAGGTTTGTATTAGCAGTCTTTCTTGGTGGAAAGTAACTTACTTACTTGCCTGCAAATAATTCCTAGCATGGGCAAAAATCACAGAAACTTAAGAGTCTTGCCATTTGCATTTCTAAAATTGGCCAATATGAAAAATAATCAAGTACTCTCCGACATAATGGATATTTGGTATTAATCACATATGAATTTATAAGTTGAACTGAAACTCTTTACTTTGTTAGTGGTAAACTCTCAACATCAACCAATTATCAATTTATCTACAAGGTAATATGATCATGCTTATATGTTATTCTGCCACTGGTCCATAAAAAAAGAACCGATACAAATTTACTTTATCCACCATGAAAATCGTTTTTTAAAAGTTTTTTTAAGTTCTGGTAGAATGTATAAATTTCTACTGTTTTTGAAAAAAATCAATGTATAACTAAAATGAGCTGTAAAATCCTAAATTCTTTAGTAGGCAGGTCATGTAATTTAGTATCTAAAAAAACAGAAGTAGATACGTTATGTGAAATGAGCCATTAGAATAATTTTTCCAAAATTTGTGAAATCCTGGCCTTATAGAATCCAGCAGAAATATTTTCATTATCTTATCTGAGACAAGAAGTTCATCCCACATGCAAAATCTGTGTGTAAATCAGCTAATTTAATCTTCTGTTCACAGAAGACATCTCGGTCCCTGAGAGGGAATAAGGGCAGTGACAGTAAAAGAACATGCACATTCAACCCTAGTTATTTGTTCCAGACTTACAGCTGCTGTCCTGTCCACCTCACAGCGGCTGCTCAGAATGAAACAAGCTTCAGCATCGTCCATCCTGAAAGAGAAGAAACAAGCCTGTTACATTCCAACAAAGTACTTGCATGGACTTGCATTTCACAGTTCATAGTCTTGCATATAAAAGCAGAACACAGACAAAGCTCAGTCTCTCTGTTCTCATTTCTTTCCCTGGTGCCAGCAGAAGCTGTGCCAAAGTAATACAAGACGATTGGCCTCAAATACTCTTAATGTGCAAAATAAGTACTTATCTGCCATGAGTACAGAAGGTGAATAAATAGCACCAGTCTGCTTAGTGTGTAAGGGTCTCACATGCACAAGTTATTATTGATAAGAGTGAACAAAAAGGGGCAAGTAACTTAATACAGACCTGTCTTGCATAGTGATAGCAGCAATTTGGGTAGATGTACAAGGACAATGTGTTTGGGATAAATAACAAACATTTCCATGTATGTATGCATTAAATGAACTATTTTCAGTTCTTGGTGTCTTTGATTAGGAGGAAATCATGGGAGCTGTATGAGTAATTTCAGCTAAATATGGGAACAGTACTGAGAAGATAGAGTCTTTACCAAAGTTGTAGGAAATTAGATGAGATTTTGATGAGAGCTAATGAGGTAACTGGCATGAAAGTATCTATAGATAATTTCATAAGGAAATGAAACTTCATGTGAACATATTCACCTTTTTCCTCAATGTTTTTTTGTAAGTTCTTGAATTACTTCAGCCACATATGACAAGGATAATAACCTGAGACTAACATCTATGAATGTCATTAATTTAGACAAACACTAATGACATCTGCGTTAAAAACATTTATTAGAACCCAGTGTGCAAGGGAAGTGTTATTGATGTTCTAACAATTAAAAAAGCTTTGTCAATTATACCATTTTTATGTGCCAGAAAACTGACTGAGACAAGAAAACCCACTAGTTCTTGTTGCTTAGGGATAGCAGAAATTAAAGGCATTTTATATATAGAAATTTATGAATGGGAAAAGTATAAGCTATAGAAAAAGAATGGACATGGTTCACTAAAGAAAGCAGAAGGAGAGAGGAAAAATATTTGAAGTCATGACAGAATACAGGAGAAAGCTGTAGGGGAAAGAAATCAACATGTTAGTGTTATTCACTGTCTAGAACCAGTCCGCATGAAGAACGAGAGCTGTTTTAATCAGTTACTGTTTCAGTGGCTGAAGTAGCTGTGAAGTTCCCAATCATGCTGATGAACAGTGTGGCACCTTGTGACAGAATTTATTCCATTTCTTTGTTAAAGCTGTGCACATAAACACTGTTCAAAGAATACCAAGAATCTGCAAAGTAATGCCCTCAAAGGCAGAAAGAAAGAATGAGTATCATTTTTGTACAGTTAAACTGTCTACTAGGGCATATAGAGAAAAACATGGTCTTTTGTTAACTATTCCCTACTTATGCAGTCAGCCCAGCTTTTGGTGTTCCTTTACTTTTTGGTGTGACCTCTATCATGTTATTTTTATATTGGATTTCATGAATAATACATGTATAAATTTTGATAATGAGACATTTCTTGGTAATTTTCTTGTTGTTCGTAACCATTACTTTATTTATTAGAAGAAGTTTACCATGTGCCTTGTTATCTTCTCAGCACATTATGTTCTCATTAACAAGAAATACAGCAAACATCTTGGGCACTAGGTTATATTTCATATTAAATGTTCTATTAAATTCCCACTATGGTTCATCTCTCAGGAGAGGCTGAAAATTATTCTGACAGGTACATTCAATTATGTGTTCTGCAGGAAAAAGCACAGTTCCACAGCTGACTACCTCCAGGTTATTATAAGTGAATATCAAGATTATATTTAAGGAACAGCCTAATTTTTCTTCTCCTAATGTGTAGAACAAATGTCAGCTAAATCCACACGTGAATTCCTTCTTGAAAACAGCAAGAAAGGGGGGGGGGAAAATCACTCTAAAAGAAAATTTCTAATTCTGAAAAAACCTTTATTGTCTTGTCAAATTTTAAACAGATATAGAAGTAGCTGGTTAGTTCAGTGACAGAAGTCTGAAAAGATAGCACTGCTCATGACGCTTCTCACAGAGGAGATTCTTGGAAATAACTCCCATTGGGTAAAGAAGGCGGAATGACACAAATAGTCAGACAGGTACTGGCCTAATTTTTGATCTCTACATCATAGAGCAGTGCAGATAGGTTCACTCAGTTATTTGCTAAGAATCACCTTGCTCTCCCTGGAGAGTTGAAAGAAACAGTCCTGCTACATGAATTCCACTGTGAATTCCTTCACACACTCAATTGACTGAGCAGCGGCTGGGGGGGGAGGTGTGAGGAGCTGTGTTTGACTGATGTGTTTTGATAAATGTCATTCACTATTAACTAGCAGAGAGCATTTGTTAGAAGTGGTGGAAGTATGTGGTAAGAGGAGGGGCCTGAAAGAAGAATATATGGAGGTATAGTGGAATAGTTGCTTAATATTACAGCCTAATATTACTTAAGAAAACAAAACTACAGTGGATTCAAAGGGTGATAATTATTTATGTTTCCTTTTTTTCTCTTTGGTTGGTCAGTACCAGCACATTCACTGTATTTTCTCAAGAAATAGAAATAAATTCTATCATTACTGTCATTTTGAAATATTCTGTTCTGCTTTTTCAGAGGATATCACAGGTATTCTGTGTCAATACCTTTAAAAACTGAGACAGAAGAGACAGTGAAAAAACTTGCTCAAGTGAAAAAGCTTACAAATATTTTCTCCTTGAAAATTTTCAAATATTAAGAAAAACTAATTATATCACAAAGCTTTGCTTTCTAACACATGCTTTCCTTCTAGCACAGATTTTCTTGTTTGTTAAATTTATTTATCAAACAATATGAGTGAAATAAAAGTGAAAAAACGTGATCAATATTTGCCTACTTAGCTCTCAACAGGTCTTGATCTTTAAGTGCTGAGCCTTGCAGGTAGATAACTCTTTGGGACCACATTGGGATTTGTAACACCCTTCGGACCTGAGCATCCATCTCGGTAGGACACAAAATAACAACATAATAGTCCTGCCAAAGAGAAGAAAGGAGAGCAGAAGTCATGTTATTTTCTTATGGAAAGAATTCTTATTTTCTTATCCATTTATTGATACTAGAGAATGAGTCAACAACGACTTGGGATGTCAAAACCATCTATAATAGTGGCTGATAGAGTTGATTTCCTCCAAATTTTTTTCCTTTACATTAATGAGCAAATCCAACCTCTGCCTCCTGTGTTACAGATAGTCCTCGTTACAAAAAGTAAGGTTGATCTGAAGCATATATGTGTGCACAGATAAAAAGAGAGATAAATGGAACATAAGAGGAAAGACTGAATGCTTAGGACAGGCTTGTCATAGAAATCTTCCTTAGGACACGCAGGCTTTTGTGGAAAGCTCGGTGCACTGGATGCAGCACACCATCTGTATCCTTCAGCTTCCCAGTTCACAGAACCATTAAGGTTGAAAAAGACCTCTAAAGTCACTGAGCCCAACTTGATTTCAGCTGTAAAGAGACTGTATATTAGCTCTTTTAGTAGTATTGGGACTTCTTTCTCTCCAATCTGTCACAGAACCTCACTCATTCTTCAGGTTAGTTAACTAAATTTTGAATCTCAATTTCTATTTGCAGCTCTAAAGAACTTGATTTCTTTGTACATTTGCTCATATGCCTCTTGCTAGCTAATTATTTTGGAGAATATTTTGGATTTGGGACTTGGCAAATTGCTCCTTAGCCAACTGAGGATTGTATTTGTGTGATTTCTGCACTTGTTAATGAAGCATGGTACATAGGTAACTTGGTAAAAGGCATAGAGAAGGCTTAGTAAAAGAAATAGTCTGTAGCAAAGGTAATGACAATAAATTCAAATTGCTATCTCACATAAATAGGCTTTTAGATGATCCAAACAAGTCACATGACAAGTTTGCATTAGCCAGGGAATACGCGTACAATAAGAAAACCTCTTCTGTGTAATTTTTTAAGGTCTTTGTCCTTTAAAGAACACGTATTTATTTCTTAACTTCCACAATTCCAAAAGGATTTAACCCTTTAAAATCCCATGCAATGCACTCTAGGATGACTCTGCTTGAGCAGGAAAATTGGACCAGATGACTCACTGTGATCCCTTCCAATCTTACCCATTCTGTGACCCCAAGCAGTGGCAAAAAACCAAAGCAAAATGTGAAAACCAAAAGATGCTTTAACTTGTGAACATTTTTGGATCCAGTCCCAAAAGAATGGGGAAAAAATAATTTGAGTAGCTTTCATTGATTTTCTATTTTGGGTTAGAATCTAAAGAATTTGCATGGAAATACCTGTTTCTAAAAGGACTGGCACAATTCAACAAGGCAGTAATTTTATCTATTCAGTCTATTTACCTCAATTTAAAATTATGTATCTCAGCTTCTTATCACAGTTCAGTTATAGATGCCCAATTCAGCTAGCTATTCCGAAATTCAGTTTTACAAATTAAAGACCATTTCAGAAGCCTTTCTGAAAAAAATTGATCAGTGTTTACTGTTTTGTTTCTTTTTTTTTATTTTACTCTCAGTACCTGCAATCTGGGATGAGCATAGAATTCGTTTAAGAAGTCCATAAGTAAGTCAATCTTCAATGAGCTTACACACAGCACAACATGTTTTTCTGTCTGAGCTCTGTATCGACTGTAGTTTCCACCGGACTTTTGTCTCTCCATCCATAAATATGCCAGCTGTTCAAACTGCAAGAGATGTCAATTGTCAGTGGAATATAGACAAGTAGGTGTGCAGTACAACTGTATAATGACTTGACAATGTTGCATCATTCATCTCAGGCCTCTATGAAAAGCCGCCCTTAGCCCACAATGTCTTTTTCTTTGTAAAATGTTCAAATGTATGAGATGAACAGGTGATTGAAAAACATGGCAGTAGTACCAGAATCTATCACACTCAAATAGTAGTGAAAATTCATTAAAATATCACGAGATTACATTAGATTTTGAAATTTTCAAAAAGAATGAAGGCCGGTACTTTATTTCTGTAAGTATTTTATACCTGTGAACTCTCTTTTTCTAGTGCCATGTGACATAAATGCTTCCCTCATATGAAAGGTTAAATTTTCACATGTTACTTTGATAGAAGCACTGTTTTACTTAGTTTGGGTAATAAGTCTTCCCAGAGATTTTATAATGAAGGTGACCTGCTGTATATTCTCTTACTTGTCTTATAAATTTACATACAACTTAAAAACGCAGCAGCTGTTAATACAGCAAACTTGCCTTTGCCAACTGAACAATATATGCAGGCTAACAGTAAACATTACTAGTCTGAATCCCTTAGACTAAAGGGAATAATGTAATAGACCGAAATAAAACATTCAAACACCATTTCAAAGCTTCTTGTAAGTAATACACATTTAATACTGAGCTCAATTTAACTATATATCTCTGATAGCTGCTTTTTCTCATCCACATTCAGCCAATGGAGAAGTTGAATCATGAGTAACAACTGATTGCATATCATAGCAGGACTAAAGCTCAGGAAAGAACACTTCCCACATTCTGTGCATGGAAGGAAGCCCCATTATCACTACAAATGTACAAAAGATACTAGCTAATAATAGGTACACTTATGTGAAAGGCCAGTAAATTCTAGATTATTTACTGCTACCGTAGACCACTTATTCCTGAAGTATGAATCAGAAGTACCTGAAAGATGAAATTTCTATATCCTAGGAAATTACAAGTTTCCTAAGCAGAACACATTTTAGTTTTCAACGAAATATGCGTTTTACTAATTTTTCACTGAGTGAGAACGTATTTGTGTTAGTGCGTATGTCTGTGAATACAGACATTAAATATTTAGGTACAATTAGAGCATTCAAACAACTTCAATAACATGAATGCTAAAAGTTTGAGCTTCCAACCTCCCGGGGTTTCTGTGTTGCCTGCTCACAGTGAGATTTAGCTCACTATCAAAGAAGCAGAGTCTGGAAACTATGGCTGTGTCAGAAACTTTGGAACTTCATAGTCTAGCAGGTCTACCATAAGCTTTGATAAAAATGCAGTGTCTGCCCACACCCTCCCTCTTTTCCTGTCACAAGGGCTGGATGATCAGTGGAACTATGAACATCTTGGCAGGGCTTCCCATGTAACCTCAGAGTTCCTGTCATGCAGCCTCACCTAATGAGGTGGAAAACGCTTGGTGCAAATTTAATAAAGCCAATTGAGTCCTTGAAATATTTGGATTTTCACAAATCATCTTTTCCTGTTGAAACTGTTAGAAAGGCCTAAACTTAGGTAGGCATAACAAATTCCTAACTATGCTGTTGGCTCTGTGTGCATGTGTACCATACACAGCTGTGAACCCAATTTGCTGGAGTTGCAGATTTAATGAGATTTTTTCAAGTTAGCACTGAGCTGTAAGAGTAACAGAGGAAGTAGAGAGAACCAAGATTAGAAACAGGGAGAGCCTGCTGAGGAAACGCTACACTCATAAAGAAAGTGCTGGCTAGTGTTGTGCTTCTTTTTTTTTAAAATTGCTCCATTAATAACAAACCCGTATCTCAGGATAAAGGAAGGGCTCTGTGGTACATGACAGGAGTACAAAGCTTTCATCAGCACTTGAAAGCTGTTATTAGTGCTCTGGTTTTTAGTATAAATCTAGAGTATAAGAGAACACACAAAAAAAGGGAGGGAAAAAGCAGGAGATATATAAAATGGTTCTTTTTCTGACATTTTATATTAAATAATATAATGCATATAATATAATAACAGTAACAATAAATTATTTCAGTTATTATTCTTTTGCTTAAAAAGAATGCTAAAGAGAAAAAAAAAAATACACATTTACCTGTATGGGCAACACCACAAGAGCAACACAGATCATAATGACAACAAGCAGCTTTGAAGGCCATATCTTGGGTGTAACATCCCCAAAGCCCACAGTGGAAAATGTCACTATGCAGAAATAAAGGGAGTCAAAGAGAGTCAACCTGTTTCCTGCTCGTTCCAGATGCTGAATTCCACAAATACTATGTAGAAAAGAATGAATAAAGACATGAAAAATAAAAACTGTTCAAGCTTGATGATTACATGTGCACAGAGCTATTTATTTTCATAATTCATAAATGGCTTAGCAAAGACATTTTCTCAAAGATAATTAAAAATTACTATCAGACCAGAACTGCATTATTGATATAATGTTCAAATGTAATTTGCAATAAAAGAAACACATTTTTGATTACTCCAATACCATAGGCACAACTTTTGCTAGGCTTTGCTTAGTGGCTGTTAAGAGGGAGAGGTGGTATATAGAACATCATGGATTGATGCAATTCCTTTCTAAACCAGAACAAAACAGATGGTATGTAGCTGCCACCATTCAAATTTTGTTTAAAGATATCTTTCAACTTTTTCAGGGAGAGTTTGCTGGTGTGGCCAAGAAAAACATACATACTGCCTTCTTTAAATCTAACCCACTTTGTGCTGGTCTCTGTCCCTTTCAGTGGCAAGAGTTACTAGTGTGAATTACTTGTGTTGCGTGTTCCAGAAGGATACTGTTGGCACAAATGGGTACTGACTGTCTAGAATAAACTAGAAAGTGAGAATTGCAGGTTACTGAACTGTCAAGAGGAAAAAGCATCCCAAGTCAACCTTGAGGTAGGAAAGGGGAAGGTGGCAATTGGTAAGAAGAGTCTGCTCAGTAAAAGTACACAAAAGAAACATGGGACTTGGGTGAAGTTCATCCCTTCCAGTCACACATTCCTGAGAACAAGTAAATGGTAGGCCAAGTTAACTTGTAATTATTTCTCTTGCAATCAGTATGATGTGCTTTGGGTTTTGAGAAGCAGTAGGAGAATCCGTCCACAGGTCATACAGCTAATTTCAAATGGTGCAGATTTTAAATATATTTCCCTTTGTAAAAATATACCACAATAAAGAGCTTCCCAAGCTTAAAATGTGATCTTCTCTGATACAGTAGAATTACTAAGGTCAGTTCAGAACTTTTAATTATGCTCACCTATATTTAAAAAAAAAAAAAAGAAAAGAAAAAAAAAAAGAAAACCCGTAAAAATCTATGTATAAACCACCATGAATAGCAGGTTTTCCCCTTGGAGTTAGCAGAAAGATTTCTCTTCAGAGATTTAGATAAATCATTGATAAATTATATCATATGCCTTAGTAATTATTCTAAAACATGCTAAATATTATATATTATCCAGATGGTAACAGTCACTCATTAATATCTGCCATGGTAAGATCTTTGCACCACCAGGGAGACCCTGTGTTTATAACAGTGTTAGCAGTTGTTCTTCTGTTCTCTGTTCTGTTCTCCAAAAATAATTTAGCTGTGGGCAGTGGCATTTCCAGAACATATGGATCAAATTCCCAGTTTCCTTTTCACAGTTCTAGCATTTGTAGTTTTCACACATCTCAAAATGTCCCAAAAAGGGTGGGGTTTTTTCCTCTGTTGTTTGCCTAAGTTTCATGCTTCAGTCAGAACTGATATTTATATTCCACCCAATTCATCCCACATTTTTCACTGGAGTTGTAATCTAGATCTTCCATAATTTCACTATGTTCACAGTTTTTCTGTTGGTTTTTTTTACAAAAAGGATAATTATATTTCTGCCCCTGAAAATAGTAACAGAAGGACTGTAAGAAATTATGCTAATGAAGCTTTCTTTTGGTCTCAGACCAGGGAAGTTTTTCAGCTAAAGTCTTTTCCAGTATTAATGGAAAATACGGAAGTACACTGTAGAGGCATCAAAGCATGGAAAAAGAAGCTATTTGAATAACAATAGTCACATGTTCTACGTAGTTTTAAAAGCAGAATGATGATGGATGTTTTATATTCTTTATTGTTATTATTTCTGATCACCTTGGTACATTTTCCTCTCTTTAGTTGCCTTTTGTGGGTATATCCCTAAAATGCACAACCTTGACTTGAGGAATTAAGGTCATAAGGTCCAGGGAAGCAGCAATTACAAGCAGCCAGTGATATGGCTCCCAAGTACCAGGACTATTACACCACTCCACTCAGTGTATTAAATGTCTGCAGATGACGTTATATTGAAGCATAATGCACGATCCATCCTATCCATTGGTAGAAATGTATTTTTTCTGGTGCTGATGTCTCTGAAATTCCTTGATGCTTGTATATGCAAAAGGGTCACTTATTTTTTGTATCTGACAGGATGAATTAAAATGTTTAAAAAAAAAAATTGGTACCTTTAGGCTGGTTTTTCAGGGTTTTTTCCACTTTTTTACATTTTCAAGGAAATAGCATTGTTTCTTCACTCTTTGTTCTTTTTGTAAGACCTTAAAAAAATTGTTAATAGTTTGCTGGTAGGAAAACTCAGGTCTTAATGAATGAGTTATTTCCTTTTTAATTACTATTATTCACCAGTTTTCAATAGCCAGCCCATCCAACCATGCTTTAGCTTAAATGAAATAAGGTATATGTCATGAACCACTTAAGCCTTCTCTAAATGAACTGTAGAATTCTCATTGAATTTAGTGAAATCAAACTTTCATTTTATCAGCTCTACTCCCTTCTAGTCCTATATATTCCTATTCCTTGAAGCCATCAAAATGTGCCAAAATGTTGTGGATTCAAGATGTTTCTCATTGAACTTAGAGGGCATGAGCCAGGGCTTCTCACATTTCGTCAACAATATTAACGTCAGTATGACATGGGAGCTACGTCTTCTTTGCTGAAGAAGAAATTCAGCTCTTCTAACAACTTGTTGATCAAGTTAATTTCTTTCCTCAAAATTATTTGCACCTCATTTGTGGTTGTACCAAACTTGAAGCCCTAACCCTGAAAACAAGGGTATGATAAATCCAAAATCAGGTTACCCAGTCTGACTTTTACTGTGTGTTTTGGTGCTCTGCCATTTGCTCTTTCTACAGCCAGAAATCACAAAACTGCAGAAAAACCTGACTTTCAAGAGACAATTTTATCTGAGTCTAATTAACAAGAACTATTACCTCTGTTACTGCTTTCCCAAGAATATTATACTCCAATCTCACCATCAATACCTTTAAAGAAATGTTACTCAGCATTTACAGCATGTCCCCATCTGTTTGGGTTACCAGATTACACTGCACAGATTGCAGTGCAATGTTCATGGCTGTCCATGAAACCAAGTCCACATGGATTAGTTATTCCATTCCTCACAACTTACTGACATCTTTTATATAACCTAATTCTTTATATAGTGATAGCAGCTTCTATTTTTCCTTGTAAATTAAGTGTTAAGCATTACTTTTAGCATAAATACTGCATGTAACAATATGTTTCTTTTCTTATGTTTAATGACATAATGAAATGTGCAGTAATTTGGGCTTCATCTTTTGCTTGTTTTCATATTTTTAGTGGTATTTTTATACCCTTCTTCTTGTTTACTTTCTCTTCCTCTTTCAGCCCCTGAAGAAACAATAATTTCTTTAGTCATCCCTGGACTAAAGTAATGATTTTGAGCAGGAAAGGAGTGTTCAGTAAAGGCAATGCTCACAGCAGCTGGGTTTTGTGCAGAAAATAAAACACTGTAATAATCAGTACACAGAGTACCTATCAGAAAATGTATTACAAACTTACAGAGAACAGAAGTACTATTCTAAATACTCTGCCACCACTGCACTTGAGAAACAAAAAGTAGAGATAATAACATGTAATCTCTGAAGATTGGTAATGTTTAATTTAGATATTATTTGAACTTTTGAGAGTTCAATCTTTGTTTTACTGGAACTTTTCTTTCTAGTTCCAGGAATCTTCGTTTGCTCAAGTATTTATGTGCCAAAACAAACTACTGTTTGTAAATAACCTATCTCCATATGCAGGACAAAAATAAACACTGTAGAGTAAAATAACCCCTGAAATTGTCATATTTTTTTCACGCTGCAGAAGCATGTCTTAAAAATGGACATAATCATTTGGATAGTAATTTGCAAATACTGCACATGAACCATCCTTTTTTGTAATCAATTGTTTATAATCTATTTGATATCAGTTTATAGTTTCATTTCTCAGCATTGACAAATACGTTTGATTTCTACATTTTTACTTTTAGAGAAAATTATTGTTTACAGATAAAACTTCTTGAGGTCTAAAATAATGCACCATATGCTGAGCCAAAAGTCTGAGCTGCTTATGTGTGCTCAGGATTAGGCAACAAGCTAGGCAACAGCACTGTTTTCTTTGGATTTGTAACTCTGAGCTTCAACTTGCCATATTTAAAGTAGCTAACTGCAGGGACTGGCTAATGAATATGTTGAAATGAATGTGGATTGATTTTACCAGATGCATTGTGGTTCTGTGGTAAGATCTCAGTGCCTATATACTACAGAAGTCACACCTGAAATAACTCAGAAAGCAATTCTACTTAAGCAAGTGTCCCCAGCAGTTTCTCACACCCCGAACTCTTTACAATTTCCTCATATCCTACCACAGAATGGTGATGTCAGAACAAATTACAAAATTAAATGCTAATGATTTGATTGTCCTGTACTGTCAGTTGCTGTTTATATTATTTAAAAACTTTCTGATTCTACTATCACAATTTTTTTTTTCCTTTATGAGAAGGATTGGAATGAACTATCAGTCAGCAAAATTGTTGATAGACCACCAAACTGCAGCAAATATCTATGGGCAAAATTCAAGTATACCAAAATACTGAAGAAAAGGACCATGTTAACTTCCCAGGAAATACACAGACAGGCATTTGAGACACATTCTGCCGCTACAGTGGCTGTAACTACCTGCTTAAAGAAACTTCCTCAATCATTACATCAAAATAAAATCACACAGTTCATCCTTCAGTCTCACTCTAAGAGTCATGTAACATCTCCCAGAAATCCAATAAATACATAGAGATTTTGCTTAAAATCAACAAAAGGTACTCGCTACTTGCCAAAGATGTTAATATTAAACTGGTGCCAGTTTTAAATCCTTGAACTGACTAATGCTGTACCTGGAGAATGCCCTGCTTTGTACTGCGGAAAAGAGTTTTTCATACTATAAATTGTCTCTGTGGAGCGTTCAGTCTTCTCTAGAGCACTCATGCAGAGCAAGATGCAGTTCTGTCCCATATTTTAAAATTAGACATTATTGGAAAAGCAGTTGTAGAATTAAGTATCCATACAAGCATTAAACACTCAGTTTGCACTTCACAAACTCTGGCTTGAATGCTTATATAACTGGAGTGACATTAAAGTAGCATTTTTTTTATATGGAAACATGTCTGTTGACTTCTGAATGACAACACAGGATTTTTATTACTTTTTTCCTTTGAGATGCTACTGAGTTGTGTAATCTACTCTTTACAGAAGGTGAAAGTGTTGTTGATAACATTATCTTTGACCTAAAAACCTAGTGCTTTCTGACAGAACCCTTGATTCTTGTACAAATAATAAAGAAGCAAAGATAAACAACAAGGGATGAGCAGAAACTGCAGCAAATAAAAGAGTGAAGAGACAATCAGAAAATATTCTGACCAATAATAAATTGTCAGTCCAATGCAAACACCCTGAGGCTGAGGTTTTAACTTTCTAAAAACCAAATGCTTCAATTTTTTTCCAAGACTTATGCTGCTTTCTCAGGTCTTCTTAAAGCCTGTGTTTTTCCTAATTTATTTTCTTAAAAGCAAATTTCCATAAACAATACTAAAATAGAAAAAAGAAGGACTAATTTAAGTAGATGTACAATTTTCTAAATGTTAAAATGATAGAATCTGCTACAATATGTAAAATATATCAAATTTAACCATTACAATGAGAATTTCCTATTTTCACCTTTCATTCCACATTGAAGACTTTAAAGCTCAGGAATAACCCAATTCCAGGACATAGAAATTATTAACTGCATACAAGACAGGAAATAAATGAGGAGAAATGCTGATTGGAAGGAAGATGAAGGTTGTTATATTGCCTTTAAAGTCAGTAGAAAAATACACTTGCTATTCTTGGCAACAATTGATTCTATGAATGCAGCAGATCACACTGAACAAAAACATACTGCTGGACATTGTGGCTTCTTAATATTCAAGGCAAAGTTAACCTTGTAACAAGTCCCAGTTATTTTTGCAACTCTAATGCCACTTCATCAGACAGTGCAATGTGAAGTCCTGTATTTTTCACATAGGTTCCTTGCAGAGACCAGCACGTAACTACATACAACACTCTCCCCCTTCTTTTTTTCAGAATCACAGTGGTGAAGGGAAGGACTCTGATTACTTCAACAGGCTTTCAATCAAACTTTTCAGTTCTGTGGGACTTTAAACACAAGTTTCAGTGAGGATACAGAACTTTCACTACACAGCAATGCCACCACATCAGAAATCAATTCTGAATTTCCCTTCAGCTGGAAAGGGCACCTTTGTATTCCAATTGTATCTTTATGGCAAGTGATGGTGTTTGGTGATATGATTATTATTTACCCATGGCGTCTTTTATAAGCATTTTTCTTCCCCAAAGATCAGCTAATGGTTGCAAAAGCTCAACTTACAAAAATAAACTCTTCCTCTGGGAACTCATGTGACTTCCAGAAAATGAAGAACATCTTGTTAAGCAGAATAGGATATTATGAAATGACCAACTGTATAAAAATATTTGTTGAGTCTCAGTGAGAACCTTTCTACTCCTGCTGCTGTGTTTTGCGAAACAAGAAGTGGAGCTGCAATTAAACAATTCTGGTCATCGAGACTGCACAAACAGAGCCCACTGTGGGCAGCATTCGGCTCTGTAGTTCCATAAAAAGGTCTGTACACACTTCAGTCTATAAGTGCAAAGGACTACCTGTGTTTTAGTATTCTTTTAGTCTGCCCCAGAGCTTTGATGGTAAATAAAGTAAACATTGGCAATTCAACTGCAGTGTGTTAATACTATTGGCAGCTGAGAGCCTGCTGGAGTCTGAGGTACTGGATTGCTCACACAAGGAGTCAGCAACCACTGAGGAAACAGAATCATGCAGTCAATACTTAAAACCCAGATACTTTTCACCTTCAGGGTGGTACAGAATTAGGTGATATTACATACCTATCCTTTCTTGGGAAGACTAATTAAGTAATCTATTTATAATATTCAAAAATTACCTGTGTTGTGCTGGAAAATTCAAATGCAAACCTCTAACCCAATATGTTATGCTTTGGAACATCATGTTTAATGTTTCTTGCAATAGTTTTGAAACATTCTTAGGGTGTAACAGTTGTTATGCAAACCACCCACACTCCCTCAATCAAATTGAACTAACAATTTAAAGATTCATTATCTGAATATTTGTTAAATGTGCATAAGAAAAAAAAACTAACCCACCATGCAGAATATTCTATAAGCTACTGACAGAAACCTTTTGTTAATCTTCAACCTAATTCAAGTCATAGCACATTTTAATGACAAATGGATTTAATTTTCTTAAGTCAAAATTCTCTCCTGATCAGATTTTGCCTTTTCATTTGATTTTTAAGGATCTTCCTTAAACTTCCATCCACTTTTACGTCTCCTTGACAGCCTCTCATCTGTCTGCACTTTGAGAGCTCCTGCTTTTTGCTGCTATTAAAACAACTGCTCCAGGAGAAGCCAAGTTACCTTACTTCAGTTGCAATATTTTCTGGGTTGCTAACACCATGAACAAAAAAGAATTTCTTAGAAATTAACAGATTAGCAATATTCAGGAAGAATGATCTAAAATTTGCAAGGTATTCAAAGCAAATACCACTTGTCTTATGCCCTTTAACCATAGTCATGAGGGTGCAGCCCTCTGGAAAGCTCACAAGCGATATTTTCCTTCCAAGCTTAAACTTCCATAGAACATATATTCTGTTGCAGAGTTACACTCAAACTCTGTCAGAAGAGAATTTTACTTATAAACATGAAAGAAATTGTTTTCTGCTTGTCTTATTCATATCTTATCCATATCACTCACAATATTTCAAAACACTATTGCAGCCAACCCTCATGGTCTGCAGTAAACTCATCTTTTTCCCAGAAATTTTCATTCACATTTGTTTTCATCTCCAATTATCTAAAAGGACTCCACAGTATAATGGTAATCATGGTAAAGAGGAAGTGAAGAACTAACATAGGTATGAGAAAGTTGACTCTTCCTGAACTCTGAAGCCCCCTTGAATCATGGTCTACCTACCCCTCCCAAATTCTACCTTTCTAATTCCGGGTCCTGCAAGTCTAGCTTGTAGAGTGACTATTCCATATAGCACTATTTTTGTATGTGATGTATAACCAAATCAAGGAAAACTCGTCATGGAATATCATTTACTAGAAACAACTTTTCACATGTTTACTGAGCTTATTGACTCTTTTATGAGGCACCCAAAAGGCAGAAAAGCACTTCTTGAGAAAAACAACAGAATGTGCATTTGGAAGACTAAAGGATGAATAAATAGAAGACCCAGACATGTAGGCTAGAAACTGATGAGAAATCTCTCTTTTCTCATGGCAGCTGCTTGCTGTGCTTTATATAATCTTTCCAAGAACAAAGAAGAGAGGTTTGCAGATATGAAGAGGAGACAGATGGAATATGATGGAATTACTTGAGCATTTTGAAAAGCCCAAGTGAAGACCACTGTGAAATGTTACAAGTATGAAGACACACAGAGATAATGATCTGATGAGCTCCTTCTATTGGACAGTGTTTACACTTGCAATAAGGAGTTCATTCCTGCAGATGAATATTTATAAATCAGTGAATGCAAAAGCTTCATAAATAACTTAAATGAGCATGTTACCTGCTCCATTTTCAATTTTATTACTGCACTATTATTTAGCTTTTAACTAGATGTGTGTAGTTTTATGAAATTAAGATGGTATTTTACATAAATGTTTAAGATGCCATGCAGTAAATATAAGCACATTATCTAGCATTTTTAATAATAACTGAAAGTATCAGCGAACAAAACAGCACTCACTGCACGTTATTTAAATTAATGTGCTGTTTTAAAATGTGGTAACCCCTTTCTGTTTATTAAAATGAAGCAAGCAGACAGGTTTGTTCTCCAAGTCAGAAGTTAGATGGACATACCTGTTTTCTGCATCTCTGATGTTGTATAAAACAGGCCTCTGTAGGTGAGGACTTTGGGTAATGGGAAACTCTCTATTGTTCTCCCTTGTGTAAAACTTTACAAATGTAGTGGTTAAAGGTAAAAGACTGTAGCCAGATCACATGAGGGCAGTGGTGTACACTTCTTGGATTTCAAGCTGCACTACAAAATCACTGACTCATCAGTGGTTTTTGTTATCATTATGAGTGTTTGCCTTCAATATTTCGCTTGTTATGTCCGCAAATTTGCCATCATTTAGGCTTCTTTTATATGCACAGTTGCTGTAAGTTGTTGGTGCCTCTGTCAGTGAGGTTGTCTGTACAGGAAAGAATAAAGGCCACTGTTTACTGTCAGAGCTGTAGCTTCCTTATCAATGCTAGAAATAGTTTTGCTTCATTCCTTTGATTCCTCGCAGCTCTTACCAGCTTGTTCCAGTCTTGGGATACTGTCACCATCATCCTAATTTTTGTGAAGAACTCTAGAGATCATGAAAGATAGTGATAAGCAATAGACTGATTTTTAAATGGGAGGATGACTACAGTCTAAACAACAGTGGAGAAGAATCTGACCAGTATTACACAGACCCCTCTGCAGCTTGCCAGTGGGGTTTGCTGGATCTGGGCAACAGAAGTACATCAAGGAAATCAAATACAAGCTTCAAGTCGAATATATGCTCTTGTTCTTTGCAAAAACAGCTATATTTTTTCATGGTTTTGGAAGCTGTACATTTTTAAAATGGGATGGGTCCCACAGCTATTGGAGAGAGTATCACAGGTGAGTTAGAGGAATTCATGGGCATTTACACATTTTTTCATCTGTATTTATCACGCAGATGTGACAAGGTATGGCTGACCGTGCCTCCAGTCCTCACTCCTTTGAAAAATATCTGTCTAAAAATTATAGTAATTTCTAGTGGAATAGCAAGTATACAGAAGGCAATGTTTTTTATTTTAAAATTAATTTCAGAAGTGATTTTTTTTCTGTTAAAATCCATTGTAAATGCACTAAAATCCTTCTTTTTAGATGATTTCGTATCACAACCTGAACTCTGCCACAGCCTCCTTTCAACATGCCATAAAGTTATGCCTAATACAAACAGAGTGTGAGTGAATAGTTCCTGGTGGCTGGTGCCAAGTTCTGTTAGTATGGCCAAAGCTATATCAACATATTTTTTAACACTTCACTTTCTGATTGGAGAAATAGGAAGTTTGCTAAACTTCACACCCTTAAAATATAGTTGGAACACGAAACAGACAATAAAATTGAACAAATCACTAGAGAGTTTTGCTGATCACAAATCACCATAATGAGTTACAGTTCATTGGAGAACCAGAATAATTCATGGCATCTAATAATACAGTTGAATGTTTTAGTATAAATCACCACAGACACCAAATCTTTTTAAAGTAAACTGAATAGTTTGTCAGTCTAATGAATCAATGAAAGATTTATTTTTTTTTAAGTCTGCATGCTAATGACAACTTCATTTTTGAGCCAGAAACTGTGAGTGATGATGGTTTGCTGCCAGCCATTGACAATAGTCATCGTTGTTACATGTGGCATTCTATTTGCTACTGTCTGAAATGACAGAACATTCTCAAAGACAAAATGCAAGTATCGAGTTTTTCTTTTTACTGCAAAGAGAAAATGAAATCTTCCTGTTATGAAAGACGTAGAAGATAGAGGTTTTAAATACTTATTTTATATATTGAATTGCCCCTTTAAGGGGAACTTTACACCTGCTTTTAAGTCCTCCCAAAACCAAAGCAGAACCTAAGATTTTAGTTACCAACATGACGATACAGTATTTCACATCCTGCAGACTCCAGTTATGTTCCACATCAACTTTCATTCTAGCATTTCATTTGATGTAACTTATTCTTGTCACCTCTGTTACGAAGGTAACATACATCTTTTGCTTATATATTATTTACATTTCCCCCCAAGATATCTACAGGTCTGTAGAGATATTTCAAGTCAGTCTCTATGAGTGCATGTGTGTTTACAAACCAATGGAAAGCTTAGTAGAAATCCCACATCCTAACAATAAGCACACCTGTTGAGTTTGCTTTCCTAGCTCCCTACGTCTTACTCCTTAAATCCTTTTCTCTGACTGCATCTTTTCTGTGGATCTTTTTCAAGTGCTGATACTTTTGAAGACATACATATCTGAAATGAATATTGCACATATTGAAGTGCAGTATTATTTTTAATGGAATATTTTTCTTTGACATACCTTGCTCTTTCAATAATCAGTTTTAGATTTACTCCAAACCCCCCTTTATGACACAGAATTGGTACATTTGGTACATTGGCAGTTTTATTTCTAATTAATTTCTAATTTTACTAAGACTTTACATATTCCTTGCAGTCACTCTCTGTTGTGCTATGTTCCTGCAAAAGAGCCAGGACAGGAGTGCATTTAGACTAGCTTTGAGGAATTTTATGTGTTGCTTTACATGTGTTGACAAGCCTTAATTAGTTAATATTAGCAATAGCTTGGTTTTGTTATATCCCACAGAATCCAAAATATGATTGCTGAAGAACAGATACCACGGAGATGCAGTCTCGCAGAATTGTGTTTCTAACAGTTCAAATGTTATATGACTCAATATCATTTACTTTTTTCCTCCATTTGTAATCATAATTGGTCTTTGCAGCCAAAACAACCTCTGCTTGCCATAGTATCTGATTATATTATTACTGTATTATAAGATGTCATGATAAAAAAAGCCAAATAATTTTTCTCCCAATGGTATATACAGAGTGCATAATGTTTTCCAAAAATATTGTGTCTCCCTAATATTGTCAGTACATCCTTAATGAAAATATTGATGTAAATATTAGCAGCATTTGGTATTTGAGAGATGTTTTCATAAGCCATGAAGCTTACTGGGGAAAACATTGGGAAAGAACCTGAGACATATTTTATCTCCTTTTTGGGCAGGAGTTTGGTTTTGAATTTATTTTTACACTTTACTTAAATACGCATATCCTGATTACTGACATTTCAGTACCTTCACGTGGCAGAAAAAAATTATTAGAAGAGAAAGATCAAAGATGATTCACAGGATAGAGGCTGGAACTTTCAGAATGGAAAGTAATTCAATGTCTAACTCCCACAAAGAGTAAAGGTCTTGCAAGACTGGCTGAAAATTCTTCCTAGTGTCAATTTAAAATATTGATTTATAGAATACACTGCCAGGCTGTGAAATTGCAATCACATTACTTTCAAAGAACGCTTTACCTGATCTATAAATGTAGTGGTACACACCATACAAAATACTGAGATATTGTGTGGTACAACAATAAAGAACTAAAAATGTGAATAAGTTTATTTTGTCTTTCAAATTTAACTTTACCCACCTCTATCTAAATTCAGTTTGGAACTACTGATTTTCAGATTAATAAGTGATCAGCAGCTTGTGCTGGAAAATCAGCAAAGTTTGATTGTAACTTGAAAAGATCACAAGTATGTGAAGCCCTGACTCATTTTGTAGGGTGACATAAAACAAAAGTAATCTCTCAATCATATTGTTTACTGGCTTAATTTAGTATTTCTGTGTATATTAAAAATAGGCACAGTTGCTTGTAAATAATCTGTTCTTGATACTTCCTTTTAGAGAGGACTGGTGAAGGGCAGCTTTCTGAGCTATGGTTTGGTCTCTCTGATCATGTTTTATTTTAAGAAGACAACTACAAATATATCTCTCACACTAAGAAGATTATTTCAATTGAACTTTCTAACCTTTATGACTTTGATCCCCAGACCACAGTAAATAGGCTATTCAAATTGGTATTAATTTCACTGGTGTCTCTGTCTAGTTTTAAATATTCCATTACATCAGTTGCACAAAGAATTCCCTGCATGAGGCATGGGAAAGATGCTGACCTAATTATTTCAGAAATAACTATGTAGAAACATCTAAAAAGATTAACAAAGGAAACATTATGTCACTACCAAATTAATAACTAAAATAGCATGAAAATCACTGTATAATTACCTAGGTTTCCATAGAAACTATGTTTGATGGGTAGCCAAAAAGACTTCTGATTGGGCTTCAATACTTCTGCTCTCCCTATAATACACATGATTTCTGAACTGCCTTTCACAAAGAACTAACCAGTTTTTTGATAGCATACATCCATATCCCTATATACTTTAAGCAGCACTCTTCAACAGCACTGATCACACATTTGTTTTTTTAAGATCTGAACTCTTGAATTACCTTGAAACATGTAAAAGTAATTTTTAAGTGTGTTATTCAAATACCACACTGTCAAAAAAGAAAAAAAATTCTATACAGTACTGTTCATGTGTTGTCACAATACAGAAGTTGCATAGAGGGGGGGAAAAAAGCAATTAAACAAGCAAGTTGTGGGTTTTATGACATTTTATCACTGTTAATTTTTCATTATACCTGCTCACCTTCTGAAAGACTTTGGCTGTTAAGTACTCGTCATATGGATGTAAGCAAAGCACTAGAAAAGGTGAAAAAAGCGTGGTCCATCCCTAAGTTCATATTCCAAAATAAACACTAAGTTTTATCCGAATTTGTTTCATTTAAATAATCTAGATTGGCAACTATTCATGTCAACACTGTTTCCACATGCTTCTTGCACAGCAGATTTTAGCAAAGCCACCTTACAAATTTCTATACCTAAAAAAGATAAACATTATACAGTACATTTTTTCCTACCAAAGCTGATGAGAATGTTGCCCCTGTGTTCAGGCACCATTTTTCCCAGAAGGCAGTATTTCACATAAACTCTAATTGAATTTATAGCTTATTTGCTCACAAATAACAAATGGGTATTTTAAGAAATGTTTTGCTCTTGACCTTCCAGAAGCCACACAGCCTTTTTATTGTTCTGTTGCATAAGGAAGTGTTAGGTAGTGTCTGAAACAGACCTCAACTCTAATTGTACACATGCACAGGAAAACTACCCATACAGGTTGCCCTGATTCCAGCAATTGGGAAGCAGGACAAGGCTAGGGTGGGAGCTGGTACAACAGATGTGGAAGGTACTGAATCTGCTACCTGGCCTACTTCTAGATCTATTTGCTTATCTTCGGAGAGCACTGCACAGGTGTATTTAAAAAGAGAAAATAGAGATCCCTTGCTTGAAAGAAGCAAGCTCCTGATAGGTCTGCTTTATTCCAGAGAAAGAAAAGTACAACCATTATTATTTCAGTACTCTGTGGGATTCTAGTAATAGTTGAGTAATTTATTTTCTATTATTTACAGTTACTTAGAACTTTCAATTAATGTTGTCTAACATTCTGGGACTTAAATTCTGTAACTCCTGTGTAGTCTGTTAGGTCCTGAGACTTTATGTCTCTTACCACTTTAGAATCACTGGGTTTTAAAAGAGAGAATCACTGTTCTATTTTGCACAGTCCCTGAATGCAGAAAACCTCTCTAAATGAAACTGAGATTGGTCCTGAGCACTGACACTGCTGTACAGCAAAGCTTAGCATCACAGACAGAACTGCAGACCCAAAAAACCACATTTTATTCTACATTACATAATCCACCAACACTCTTCATCCCACTTAAGGCTAGGCATCTTTCTTGGAGAACTGCCATTGTAGGCTCCTGATAAAGTCAACACAGAAGGGTAGAAAGGTATAGCCCTCCATGTGGTGATTTAGATCCCATCAGATCCCCTTCTGAGGCATTTGTACCTACTTATTGATAATGAGGGGAACTGTACTAATGAGACAGCTTTTTTGCCTCTAGTCTTCTGTGTGATTAATCCCTTTTTGGTTGGGTGGGTTTTTTTCTTTGACATAGCATTCCACATTGTAAGGTCTTGATTTGTCTTGTTTGGACTAGATCATTGTCTGGATTTGTTTCCATCATTGCAAGCAACTTACTGTTTCCTCCAGATGAGATTTGTGACTGTGTAATCAACATCAAGGCTACAGTTCTACATTTATTCTTAAACTATTTTGTGGAAACATCCTTATTTTCTGATGCTGAAAGCACTGAAGTGTAAAAAATATTAATTAACCTCAGTGAGCTTTCAATGAAAGCATAAACAAAGTTTGTGCAGACTTCAATATGAAAAAATTAATGTCCATCTCAAACAGTCTGCAGCCACCTTCTACAAAAGTTAATCCTTCTACACTGGTGGTATATGACTAACACTACTTTAAAATTCAAAATAAGTCTTAATAGATGATTCACTGTGTCACAGAAAGATGTCTGAAATAGTCATTCACTGTTATTTGTCTTCTTGTACAGTTTACAGAAATAATTAGTATTACATTTGACAAACAAGTGCAAACATCCATTAGCTAAATGACACAACATGTATTTTGACTAGGTCTGTAACTTTCACTAGAACTCTATCAATAGTAACTGCTGAACAATCTGTCATACAGAAGTACACATTTTAGTAGATGTATAATTGCTCTGGTTACAAGGCCACCGAGGTATTTAAAGAAAGAAAAACCATTGCATAGCCTACTCTGCCTTAGAAGTCAGAAAAAAAGAGAAAAAATCTCTGTAGGTAATGTGTAAACTACAGATACATGGAATTGGTCTTATGAATTTACTGATCTGCAAATGTGTTCCACCCCCTGATCCATAAACAATTATCACCAAAGATCCAAGAGTTGAGCAGAGCATAAATTTTGGTGTAATTACTGTTTGTTCTGTAATAATATTGATTACTGTCAACTGTATAACACAATACAAAGGAGTCTTTTTTCTACCATATTCTGAGTGCAAAGTACAGCTGAAATAACGATATCTAAAAATCCTGAGACTACCCAATTAGTTGAAAACTCTAGATAATTTATTAACTTCTCATCAGAAAGCTTACACCTGAGTTATAGGCATAAATTGGAATGTGTTTATATGTGTAAGCACCACTTACAGGATTCTGATATGGAGATGTAAATTATGGGTTTTCTGATTCATGAGGTGAAAATTAATTTTCTGCAGGTTTTCTGCTAGCTATGGTAAAAGTTAATTTTAAAATTTACTTATTACTATCCTATATAGTAAAAAATTAAAAAGCAAAATTAGAGTCAATTAAAAATGTCCAAGTTCAACAGTGATAGAATTTTATGTACTCTTATTCAACTATTGGAGTCCTTATCTAAAATTTTGTATTAAAGGGCCATAATATTCAATAGGAAATTAAATATCACAAAAATTCATTACTGTGTAGAACAGGCAGCATTTTCATTATACAGGTGCAAGGCCCTAAGGCAAAGGGTAAAATTGGACCATTCATTTAGCTGCTGGCTAGAGCAAACTCCTCTTCTTGAATAAAGGATTGAGAGGGACAAGACTGGAAAGGGCCATGTGTTATTTCCCACTGTTATTACCAAAAGCATTAGGCAGCACATAATAGTGACTTTCAGAAAAGCAAGCTAGAGAAATGAAGTAAGAGAAAATCAAATCACTGTCCCCAAAATGACAGACCAAACTTTATCAGTGTGCTGAACGAAAGGCATCTTGTCTGGCAAAATAAACACAGGTAATTTAGCCTTTCCACACAGAATCATCATCTCTATTTACCGTCCCCTTGTACACCATCTTGTACCCACTGCACACCATCTTGTATTCCCTCTGTGTGCAATACTCACTTCTCAGGCACTATTGATGAAAAAATTCTGTATGTTAAGTAGGCTATTGAGCTACTTTATAACCAGATCAAAGACTCATGTAGACTACTTTATCTGCCTCCAGCCCTGGTAAACAGCAGATCCCTAAGGCATAATATGAAAAATGGGACAATCAAGTGGAGTTTCCTGTAGATCATGTCCTAGCCTCCAATAATCTGCAGCTCATGAATTTCATTAACCAAGTATATTTGTATTTAATGCCCTCAAATTTTTCTCCTTGCTTCCCAAACTCATGTAAATTTAAGTTTCTTAAAGTCTTTCAGCAAAACGTTCTTCAGACTAACACACTTTGGTTGTTTGAACCTACCATCCACTACTATCAGCATCCTAGATTAATATATTCTACACTTTCTGTAATCCGGATTATTAACAGCTGTTAATAACCCCCTGTACTCCTTATGGGAACCAAGTCAGGTTGCCAATCTGACTTGGAAGGCTGAGATATTGCATATTTTCCTGTGTCCCACCCATCAGAGGAAGGTGACCTTGGTATGGGCCAATATAATTCTGTTGGTACTCTTCAAATCTGAATGACCCTTCAGCTGAGATTGCACTCTTCGTACATATGTGAATTTTCCCCTACTCCTTTATCCTGTGTTTTTGCATCACCTCTATTTCCTTCTTTAGAGTGAGAATCAGTCCCTTTCCCACACATGCACATTCTCTTTCCCAACCCAGCATATCTGGACCTCAGCAGTACCCTGTGTTAGTTAACACTTCAACTGAAGTATATTATTCTTCTTATTTCAATTCATGGTCTCCACAAGATTTTATTACCATGCATTAAAAAACAAAGCCAATATATATATATATAATAAAAACAAAGAGGTTTTGGCCACTTACCAAGTGAAGATAAGACATAATAACGTAGATATTAAAATGAGGACTTGGTTAAACATTGCGGACTGTGTGCGTTGGATGGCCCGGTGCAGATCATTCTGTAGTAATGGAAAATAGATGTTATTTTTGGTTTTGAATTAATAAGCCATGAGCTGATTCTGTAGAGGAATTATATAGTGCCCTGATGGAAATGCAGTCATTCAAACGCACTTAGAATTTGCTGATAATACAGAAGGGTGCAAAAGAGCCAGCTGTGATTCTGTGATTATTTAACTAGTTCTTTGTTCATCCTGGCACAATTCTGATACTATTGCAAGCTGCCTTAAGGTCTGTCTGCTCATGTCTAGCTTACAAATTACAGGCTGCAAGGACCAATTAAGGCCTAACAGTTTTGTTCCCTGCAATTGTGCATGAATGGCAGAGTAGCAAAAGAAACATCTACTGCCATTTCCTTTATTGGCACAGTAACAATTTATACTAATTGAGATTTCATTTCATGTCTTATTTTTTTCTAATTTTGATGCAAAGCAGTTTAGTAATGCCTGACCATTTGTATAATCTAAATTCAGATCTGGTTAGCTTCCTATCAATGTTGGACTGTACTGCCAAAATCCCACTGAAGACAATATACTAAGAAAACAAAAACTCTAAAATATTTATTTCTTTTGCATACTTACAATCATATTCTCTAAAGCATGCTTTGCCAGCCAGCAATTTAAAAATACAGGAATAAACAGGTTTCTTAGAACTGGCCAGAAAATCTGAAAGAAAAATTAACAAATCAATTACAAGCTTTTCTAGGAATATTCTGAGGAATAGAGCTTTTCTATTCAAGCAGCAATGAAACATTTAGGAAAAATACTTAATGTGTTTCTAGCGCAAGATATGGCTTTAAATAACATTTTTTCTTCCTTTGTGTTTAACTGCATGCAAGATAATTTGATAAAATAAGAACAGTCAGTTTTCACTGCAGACATGAGATTCTTATATTTTTATAACTGGATGGTTTATTTTATTGATTGTGCTGTAGTTTGAGTTGGAGGGGTTTGATTTTGTTTGTGCTCTATGGAAGAGGAAGGAGAGTGATCTGTATTATTACTTCACTCAAGTGGCAAACTATCTTGTTGACAAATTTCTGTTCCCACAGGCACAAACTCATCATCCACCTAAGATTCAAAATTACTTAAAAAAAAAATTAAGAGTATTTGGGCAACTATAAAAGTGCAATGTGCAAACGTATTAATTCAAATATGTTTACCGTGATGATGAAAGGGACAGCATTAATTATTTCCAGAAGAAAGGGTATTCTCAGAATTTGTTCCCAGATATTTCCCTTCAAAGAAAAGGAAGAAAACCCACAATGTCACACTGATGAGAAATATATATGATATCCCAATGAAACATATGGAGTCTCTCCCACTACCTGAAATTCAGAAAGATCATTCATCTCAGATTTAAACACATATGACAAATGTGAATATAGAATATAAACCACTCTGGGTTCTTTTTTCATACTGTTTATCATAATGTACCTCACAAGTAAAAAATATATAATTTTAAATTTATATCTTTACTAGAGCAATTCTCTGATTCCATATGCCAATATATTTCCTTGCTATGACCTAGTTAGTAAACTTAAATGAATTCTAATTGCATTAACCAGTCAACTCATTCACTCAGCTAATGAAGAGCTTCATTAAATTAAGTTTTCTTTTTTTTTTTTTTTTCAGAGAAAAATAAGCTTGTCTTGTCTCCTATTGCTCTAAGTACCTTGGAATTACACAGACATCCTGTCTCTGCTTTTTCATTCTTCAAAGGTTAGTTGACTTTTATTTTTACATGCACACTTACACATGCAGAGATAATGAGGTGAGGTTCCTGTCCTAAGGAATTTATTTTTTTAGTAACTCTTGTTTTTCAGTGAATCTTCATACAACTAACTACCTTTCTGGCAAACTCTTTTATCTACAACTATTTCCAATTCTTTTTCTTTGAAGTCTTCCAAAGCTGTAAAATCCTCCAGTGCAATGCTTCAGCTTCTGATCATGCCAAATTTTTTCTTATCATAATGCTTATTGTCTTGGAACACACGAAAACCAGAGACGGAACCCCACAAGAACAGCATAAAAGTTGCAGACATAGTTGCAAAGGAAATTCCCCACTCAGAAGGTTTTACCATCACAGCAACTGCTTGGATTAACCCTACACACAGGTCATTGCCCTGCAGTCCATACTAAGGTTTGCTAGGAGTCATGTACATCCTTCTGATAGAAGTTTGTGGCAAAATACGCAAATATGTCATACTTTCCAAAGAAAAAATACCAGCTTTTCTCTTAAGCTTGTTTCATTAACATTTGCATGCTAGTCACAGAGGTCTGCATATTCCTCTTTATTACTGCTAATCCTGCTATTAAGATATTAACTTATTAAGAAATAATTATTAAAAAGAGGAATAAAGTTAGGTTAGGGAAAGATAGGAAACATTCTAGAGTGAGTTCTTTCTTCCTTCCTTTGCACTTATCTTTTTATTTTTTTCTTTTCCAGCTGTTTTGGAGAGAGAAGTAAGGAAAAACATCTAGTGTTTAATATTTGAATTGGGACTACAACATCAGGTCTGTATTTCTGCCAGAAACACTTCCGCACATTTCAGGGCTATTTGAAGCTTGATCTTGCTTACATGAAATTAGAGGTCTTCCCACATATTTCAATCAAAGTAGTATTAATCTCTTAAAGTTGCTTATTACTAGCAATAGAATGAGGATAATACTTCTTTTTTTCCACATCTGAGCATTGGCTGTGGGTGATTAAATGTTGGGATGAAATTTCATACATTTAGAAAAGAAGGTAGTTGAACATCAGTGAATTACAGCTTTGCTCATGCTGTGTATCAAGACTCCATCATAGGTAAAGCAATAACAATGTACCACTCATGGCAGTATTACAAGAACTTGCATTAGAGCATTACATTTTCACCTTTCCTGTTAAAATAACTATTTGATATAACCACTGAAAATTAAATACAGGCTCTATAGCACACAAAATTCTTATTCCATTTTTAACTTTTCAAACCTGGAAGCCATTGTACCTAAGGGGCAGGGATTATCATCCTCCATAGAACTGCAGCTGGTGGGAGTCAGATATACCCAGTGAAATTATGAGGCTGTAAGATGAGGTTTTTTGGAGAATAATCAAAATAAATTCTGATTTTTCAAACTGACCCATTTTGTGATTTCACTAATTTCCTCATTTTTAATGTTGAAAGCTTTCTTCTCTGCATTATAGGAAAGAAATGTCACATAATTCACTTGTGCAAGCAAAATGCCTGTGTGGATGTGCTCCAGGTAATTAGGGATGCATGCAGCTGTAAGATTCTGGCTTCCACATATAAATGAATCGTGTCTTCTGCAAAATTGCCTTCTGCAGTGAGAATGTGTGGTACTGCTAAAAGCAGCTAAGACTGCCTATGCCCCAGTGATATCGCAGGATTGCCAGATGTCTGTGACAAGTTTTGATGGAGATGTCTAATGTAGACATCCTTCAGAGTTCTGGCCAAGGGCAAAGCCTCGTGTGATGGTTTAAGCTGTGAGAATGCAGACCGTAAACCATTCATTCTTGAATGCAAGTGATCAGCAGTATAACAGAGTGCCACATACTTCACATTCCTCCTATAAAAGCAATAAAAAATGCAAATTTACTGTACAGTAGTAGCATGATATGTCCTCACTATTCTATATGTTGAATCATTTCTCATGTCATCAGCCAGGCATCAGAAAGGTAAATGCCTTGGAGTATTCTCTTGAAGGATTACTCTATTTATTTTACAGGTTACTTGGGAAATCCTACTAATGTGCACATGAACACAAACACAATCACCTTTTTCTTTTCTTCTTCCTGGCTAATTCTCTGACTTATACCTACACTGTAAAGTGTTGCCAAAAAATAAGTAATCTGTCACAGATTTACATGAAACAAGACACCTTTAGTCACACTGGTTTTGCCAAAAAGCCTTACAGTGGGTGAAATAACAACCTTCTTGTCTTCGTGAGACTGGTGTATAACTAAAAAAACAGGACCAAAGGGAAGAACATGTTTGCATCAGATGGACTGCAAACCTGCATTTCAGATGTAATTCTTCCTCTTATGGGGAGTGGAAACACAGCTATCATGAAACTGCCTCAGCTTCTGTGACAGGTGTATGCAGCAAACCAGGACAGCAGAGCTTTACCTCCATCGCACTCTAGTATGCAACTCCTCATGGCAGCTGACTTGCCCATATTTCTCCCACCTTCTCTACTCACTGAAATCAGTGCAGATCACAAGCAGAATGCAAAGGGATAAAACGCTGCCCAATAAACTCAAGGGAAGTACAAATTGTGATGGCCTTTTACTATTCTGCCACTAGGTATTTAAATTTTGGATTGCTTCTGCCTATAATTAGTTTGCATTTGTAACCCCCAACACCTAAATAAGACATGCTCCAAGAATTACGAAGAATAATTTTTAGACAGCAATTTCAAGCCTCTTAGCATTATAGGACACAAAGGAAAACATTTATGCCATGTCACTTGATAAGCACAATAAAGTACAAGTTTCTAAATTCAGTGGTGGCTCTGATAGCTCTGATATGCCAGTAATAAAAATAAAAAAAAATTTAAAAAGGGCCATTCTCCACAAAATTTTCATCTTTAGAAACCAAATCCTTTCCTATTTTCTTCAATAAATGATTTTAAATTTTTTTTTGTATTTTTCTTCTGAATATACTAAAAATGCGGAGAACCTGAAACCCACTAGAACAGAGCATAACAAAACATAATGAAAAAAAAAAACCTGAATAAGAATTTTAGAAAAATGTAACTTTTAAAGGAGAATGCAAAATCCAAAAGTATATAGTGTTCACATCAAATGATTTCAAGGCATTTTGCAAATACATTCCAAGAGCATCAGAGAGATGGATAACACAAGTATGTAGGTATCCATAATTTTTTTTTTTTTTTTTTTAAAACACTCTCCTTCTTCTAGTTTTTTGGTGTGCAGTTTTAAAGGCCTGAAACTTGAGTTATACATATTGAGTAGCTACAGCTTTGACATCAATGGGAATCGTGTCCAATACATTATGGATAGACAGATAAAACTGTGCAACTGAGAAATCAGTATCAAAGAAGGTGACTTTTGAAAATGTGTTTTTAAATTACAATGTGCCAGTAGATAATGGAAAATAACGAACATTTAATTTCTGACTTCCATTTTCCCTCTCTAGATATTAAAGATTGCTCACAAATTTGGGAAACAAGGCTGCCTGTGACAATATCCATCCTCTAGAAGTGTGTTTTTCTCAGATTCTTGTTTCTACACCAGTGTGGGCACAGGCATATGAACATTGAAACATTTAACTTAGTTAACTTTTTGTACTGAATTACGCCTAAGAAAAATTAAAACTACTTACCTTATAGCTTAGATAACTTAGCAGTAGAGTTTCAAAGAGACTTATTACAGCCACAGACACCTTAAGTGAAAAAAAAAAGTGTGCATTAATACTGACTTCCATACAATATATGACATTAAACATTACAATGAAAATAAAAGATAACATAAAACAGCTTTTCCATGCAGCCTCTGAACCACAAACTTCCTATCTCCTACAAAGTACTGACGCAGTGCATCTGTTGTGACAAACTCCTCTAAACATGTAAGCTTCTATATTATGGAGTAACTTTAGTATATCTAACAAGTTCAAGAGCATGTCAAAAGCTACTCATAAGCAACTATGAAATTAGACCAAACAGCAACTACTTGACTCAACAGAGTTTGATAATTCTAAGAGAAAAGGGCATCTAATTCTACTTGAACAAATTGTAAATATACTGTAAAACTATATAAATTCAAATCAGTAGCTCAGATCAACTTATCTGTATGCTTTTGCTGTACTTGGTGTTCAAGTAGATTTCCTTGCCAATATCAACTTTAACATTGCTACAATACTGTAAATCAATCTCATCTAAACGGAAGTCTTTGAATTGGTCATTTACATATTACCTGTAATCCCCATAAAGGTAAACTTCGATTCACCCAAATAATGGGAGACCTGTTCATTATAATAAGAAAATAAACACAGAATTAATAAAAATTTGGCATTTTGAACAAAAACAAAAATTGTACATGTGAATAGAAATTAGAGCAGCTGTATTTAAAAAAAAAAAATTATCATTAATAAAAATTTTCCATCAGTAGTTATCTATTGAGTATTGGCATTGCTTGTATTTCTGAACCAAAGCCAATCATTAGGTTCCCCGTGGGAAATTGACAATTCTTTTGTGTGAACTTTTTGCTCTGTGTAATGTTATAAATGGTATCTAAATCTCAGGGGTTGTCATATCCTGGAAAAATCATATGTTGTCTTAGTATTTCCTGGACTCAATGCTAATGGGCACTCGATACAGCACCACTGGAGTGGGACACGCTCAACGGCACAATGGTTTACTGTCAGCCATTTACTGCTAGTCAGAATTGTGTTTTAAATATAGGCATCCATTTTTTCTGCAAAGTTTAAGCATCAGATCTAAAAAGAGCATCCAGTCCAGCAGTTCACTTATGCAGTCGGAGAAACAATTAAAAGTCAAATTGGCAGAACAGTCAGAAAAACAGGTAATTGCTTGGGAGCTATGAAAACATCACTATTATATATTAAAATGTCACCATTCCAGATGGAAATGGATTTGTCTTCCTGTTTTCCTTCCCTTCCCTCCATTATGTGGACTATTGTTTTGCTTTTACAAATTAGGAACTCACCAATCAATTGTTCCAGGTGTGTAGTTTTGATTGGTGGAACAACTCCGGTTTAATTCCTTACTGATAGTTGTCATACCATCCACGCAAAGTCCATTTTCATTAGCAAATGTATATGGGAACACAGTCATAAAAAACACGGGAGGAAAGGGATATCAATTACATTAAGTGTTTTATAAAATACATGCAATAGTTTGAAACACAAGGCAATGGATACAGAGATTTTTTACAAGTAAAGCAACTTTTAGAAAGTACCACTGTATATATTCTGTATTTGTAGATAAAGGACTATGAAGCATTTCAGGTTACATTTTTTAAAGTTTTATTTTCAAATACATTCTAATTTAAAACCAAGACAAATGAAATTATACTTTGCGAAGCTGAACCAAGTACACAATATATACTGATGAGCAAGAGATACTAGAAAACATGGATAGGCTGTGATAGAAAGAGCATATATACCTGCCACACACTCAGCAGGAAAGACTGCAGCAAACTACACTTGATATCTTCTTTTTGAGGATGGCTGGAGATTCATGCAGCAGTAATTCAAGTGCAAAATAGGTGATACCTCAGTGAAAAAAAATTGGCTGCTATACACAGGTGAGGTTACCTTGCCTTGAATTACTGGCACAAATCCTCCTTTCAAATGGTCATGTAAGGATGTGGGAATATATACTTGGTAAACGAGGAAAAATACCCTCCTTATTCTTGGTGAGCAAGGTCAGTGGAAAAGAAAGGGATTTGCAGATCATAGACTAGCAACAACTGTATTTTTATCAACTATGAGTGGGACAGGTGTTAAATTGTATCCATTAACAAGGATGCTTTATGTCTTAAGCTCTTTCCTGTGCACCTGCTGTGCCTGAAGGAGTAAATGAAAGATATTAACTTGTGCAGGCATTTCTGAAAAACAGGATGAGAAACATTCCTCCTGGATTTGTTCCTTTAAGAAGAACCAGGCAAAAATGTTTTCTGTGGCCACAATCTCAGCACGCTGGGTAGTTTCTTTTCATCGGGCTGTAACACAGTACCTAGAAATTATTTTTCCTTTCATAGCACTGCATTTTTAGGAATGCATCCAAGCAGTCACTTTGGTATGGATAAAACCATTGACATTAATGGGGCACAATTTGGGCACAGGGCTCATTTGGCTGGCATAGCTACTAAGACTGGGGTCTCAGTGAGCATGCAGACAGAATACATTAACTATTCTCTTGAATGTACCACAACATAAGGGAATAACATATACAGAAAATAAAGTACAGTCTCTAGCTGGTGAATTGTTAAACATTTGGATTGAAGGAACAAACAAGTCGAAAGGTGTGAGGAATTCAGCAGCCTGCAGATGCCTATGAATATGCATCTTTGCATATGGATACAAAAATATCACTATAATACCTATGGCAGAAGTACTGATGCTCTAACCTGTCCTGCATAGCCAGGAATCACCTGCAGTATAATATGCTCATTTGGGTTCAGTAGAGGTCACACAAGAAAAGAATAGCTGCATGCCAGAAACTCTGATTAGATGTAAAATTTTAAGTCCCTGAATTGCTGTGTTAATATGCCTAAATTTCTAAGGATGGATTTTCTCTTCTCCCTCATTGTGGAAAATCCTGTGAAAACTCTACTGTTTGTTTTCATCCTACATTTCTTCTTATTGAAGAGACATTCTAAGATACACATGGAGTTAGAAATAGTCTATTGCAGGTCTTGTTTTTCAGGGAGAATTTTTCATGGCCATTTTTCAGATGTTATCATTTCTCACAAATTTTGATTTTAAAAAAAAACCTCAAATGCATCTTCTCTACTTCCTGTTCACAAGTCCTTCTCTCATGCACTGCTGAGTAAAGCAAATATTCTTTAATTCTCTCTGCTTTGGATTTTGTTCTTGTAGAGTATTTGTCCTGTCCACTAGGTTTTTTAGTACTACCCTTATTAGATTTAACTGATTTTCAGATATTAAAATTAGAAATCATACTCTGTCCTTTGCCTAACACTGTATGAAGAGTGCTAGTTCTATCATCCCGAGCTTAGTATTCTCATATGTTCTTTTTCAGTATTTAAGGATGACAGAATCAAATCCAAAGAAAGTAAATAAGATGATAGATTGTGGTGCTTATTAGCTTTAAGAGTTGAGAAGATTCAGTATATCCAGACCAACAATACTACAGACATGCAGGATTATATAAATTATACTTTCTCCTACATTTGGTGATTAATTGTATAACACATTAAAAAAGCCCAAAAGCCTGATACAGAAAACCATACTCACAATTGTAAGTGTGCAAAATCAGGTGTTATGGCCACAGACCACTGTGAGTATATAATGTACTTTTGATCTCCGTCTCTTCCAAGTGTTCAGAGAAAGCAGAGGGCTAGGAAATGATCATCAATGTCATCTGCACAACAGTTCACTTTTACGTCTTTGTGCGGTCATTTCCAGGATATAGTGTGTTAGGTAAGATTACTTAAGGAAAATCCTAAAAGAATTGTTACATAAACTGGCCATTGGATACTTGCAATTTTACATAGAAATGTTATGTAATAATACAACCAAAATATATATGTTTGCATAATTATATCTGATGCACAGTATCTAAGCAGACAGCCAGGATTATTTTAGCAGTAAAGTAAAAAAAATAGTATTTTTTATTTTAATTCTTATTTCCATTCACAGTGTAAGACCAGCTTTATAATTCATTCAATAATTCAAAATATCTCTAAGACGTAAAACCAAAACCTTGTTGACAGAGTATCAAACATGTATTTGTTAATTTATTCCTTATAACTTAAACAATACTTTAAGAGCAGAAATGACAAAAAAACCCCAAACATTACCATCCAAGTCCCTGTGTAGGATCATCCAGGAGCACACGGACTATGTATAAGAAACAGCTTAGTAGCTTGAGAGAGAAATTGAATAATCGTATTCTCAGACCTATTTTGAAAAGAAAATAATGAAATAAATTCATGGTTTTTACTGTTTCACCCACTTTGAGGATTAAAAAAAAAAAAAAAAAAGAAACTGGAATAGCCACATGGTAACAGAGCAAAAGTCAATCTAGCCAGTAACCTGTCCCTAATGTGGGCAACTAGAATATTACACAGAGGAATGTAAGAATAAGCCTGTCAGATGCATATGTATCACACTTTTCCATCTTCAGAAATCTTAGCCAGTTTTGCAAATTTTGTAAAGTTTTATGTAAATAACTACTCAAGCATTTGTTTGAAAATTACTCTATGCCACTCATCTTTACTGATGCCATCCTTTGGGCCTTTGGTCATTTTAAAAGTCCACTCTCTTGAAAGGGGAACCAAAATTACATAATGCTTTTTCAGATGCAAGATGCAGCAACATGAAGAAAACATACTTTCAGCCATAGGCAGAGCATATGCAACAGCAAGTGCTTAAATATCAATATCTGAAAGTCTTCATGCAGTAGCTTCACATACAGAATATACTAATTCTACCCCAAATTTATAAACTATTTAACTGTAGTTACTTAATGTTGAAGTTGTGTCACTATGCATTCAAGAATCAGGACATCTAAAAGTCATGCTGAATGCACAACTGAACTGAATCAACAACTTGTTCTACAGCCCATGTGAATATTGAAACATTCTAGCTGAAAGGATATACCGCAAGTACTATCACAAAACATTACAGTATTTCCCACAAACATAGGTCTAATACACAAAGACAGGAGTCCTTCCCAGAGATCCACATAAACACCCCTATTACACGGGCAACTTATTTCAATGCTAATTGGAGCCATTTCATACTACAGTGGAACTTCACTGTATTTGTGTGCAATTTTGCAGTCATTAGAGGATTAGTTTAAACTCTCAGTACTGCTATTAAATTCAATATACTTTTCTCTAAATATTTGCATATGATTCTTACTTTTAAACTTTCATTCACTAAGTTAAAACTGTCAGTTCAGTAATGTTAATTGGGTGGGAGTCACTTTAAGCATTAATTTATTTCCATCTTGTGAACTGAGAGTCCAGCTCTACACAGCTGAACCCTTCCATCCCAAGCGGTATCCTACTGACCTTACCCAGATGTAACTACATCTGCACCTAGTCTTAGTAAGGACTATGTGTTGCAAATACTTTAGCAGGACTGCTGAACTCAATATAATCACTTCTGTGTGCATACATTCCCTTTTTAAGGAAATCATAACTGTCTTATATTACATACTGTTTGACTTTACTCAGTCTTCAGTTCAAAATCAGCACCTTACAGGTAAAACTGATAAATCACTTTTTATAGCTAGTAGTTCCTTTCCCATTAAAACTCAAGCTGCTACAAATAGAAAAAGAGAAAATAGATTCTTAAATATTCTACCAGGCAATTGCTAAAAGAAATCTTAAAGTTTATTACACAAACTCCTTTCTACTTTTAACTGTGAATTTGCAGTCATCACATAAAATATGGATGGACTTTTACAGTACCTCAATTCTAGGGGTTAAAATCCTGTGGACCATAGGAAGTCCCACAGCTGTTACTGGCAATTTGGTTTGAGAATATTAACCTAATGAGTCCTGCTGTCCTATCAAGAGTAATTAGCTACAGACTATTTATTCCCCAGCAGTGAAGAGAGTGAATTAGCAAGTGGATTGAGAGGCTGCATGAAGTAAGGAAGGTGTGTGTTGCTGTCCTATTAAGACCTAGAGAGTGCTATAATCCTCATTTGCAGCTTTTTTTTGAACCTCTGATGAAGAAAACATGAGTTGTTTGTTTGTCCTAACCCGTTTGTGGAAGTCTGCTGGAGTATGAATGGTTGCCATAACAACAAGGCTATTACAACTAGAAAAGCAGATAACATTAAAAAAAAACCCCACACCTAACCCTAAACACACAAAAAATGCCTACCAGGAATTCTTTTCCTTACCAATTTTGTGTTGTCTAACTTTCTTAGGTAAGTACAGTAAATGTTGATCTTGGTGGGAAATGCTTAATCTCTGCATTGATAATGGCTTAGTTTCTATCCATAATTTGAAACTACATATTGGTTTAGATGGCAAAAGAAAATGGTACTTCTCTGATTAAAAATTACATCGCTACAAGGGATGAACATTCCTGCCTGCTGCCTTAAATTCTTAACTCTCAAATCTTAGTTCTGATAGATCTAGAACTCAGGTTTTGGATTTCTATAGGAATGGCTGTTCCCAGAATGTGAGGCAGGGTTCTCACACTAGACATGCTTTCATCTCAGGGTTCTGGTCAGTGAACATATAATATGCATATAATGGTTGGGCTTATATATAAAGTAGGGCACTAGTACAGGTCATGTGATGTATGTGATGGGGTCTGTTATTAAACTATCAATATGGAAGAACAGACTTCAAGTCTATCCTGTTTCAGAAGGTCATGTCTCCCATTTCTGTTTGCCTCAGCCTTTAGAAACAGACTGTGCAGTCAAGAGGGAGCAAATGCAGTCATCCATCCTTGCTAGTTTTCATAAAATTAATACAGGACTATTTTTTTTTTCTGGTAGAAATCTTCTGGAACTTCATAGCTGGGGATGTCACCTGTGAGTTGGAAGTAAAGCATGTGTTCCACTATCATGGAGATCTAGGATTTCAAATGTGGCAAGGAGGGGGACAATCACCAGAGAAGGCATTTAAAATAGGGTTTCAATTATCATTCTATTCGAAAGAAAGCATTTCATATTTGTTTGCTTACTGTCTATTTTTGTTCTGTATTTCACATGCTGTCAGTGGATCATCATGCTCTGCTTGACTTAATTTCTTTTTCTTCATTCACAGCCAGATTTTTCAAGTAGCAGGGTCATTTACACAGAATATCTCTATTTTAACATGGGTGCCTAAAAACTTGTATTCAGCCATGCCAATCATACACTGTTATTCAGTTATTTGTTGTTTAATGAGAATGTAATTTCAATATGTCTATGTAACCAAGTTGTTACATACTCATTTTTCTTTAAAAGAATTCTTAATAACAATTCAAAATTATTTATTTTATGAACTGAATATATCTATGTCAAATCTTAATGTTTCCTTCTTGGTTTGAACACGTATTTGTTATTCTTACAGGCATTTTCAAGTACAGAATGATACATTATATTTGACTACTTCTGAATGTGACTTCACTTTTACTATGAATTCTTTATGCTTTCCTTGCAAGCATTTTTTGAAATTAATTGTCCAATTTAAATTTTTGATCTAAACAAAGTGACAAAGATACCAGATAAGGATTTTACAATCACTTTCCTTTATTCCTTTCTCCTAAGTCACTAATACATTTTTGGGTTTTAGCAAAATCATCTCAGTAGCAGCTGACTTTAGGAGTTGGACCAAAACATACAGTTAATAATTTATATCCTGGTGGTGGTTATCTTTTATTCCCTCTTTACTGAATTGAAACTTCACTTATTTTTTCCCTTTGGGACTTATTCTAGGCTGTGATAATGCAATGCGTGATCTTGGCAAGTACAAGCAAATCATATGAATCTTTGTTTCATATGTGGTTTGAACTTGGTTAGACATTTTCTTGCAGAAGATTGAGTGAAAGCTAAGTTGACATCAGACATAGATGAAGGCTTGTTTTATCAGTTTAAACCAGAATAAAAATGAATAAAACACTTGATATTTCAAGCTACTGGTCTGTTTGTGATTTAGATCAGAACAGTGTTCTGTAGAAAATTTATATAAATTCTAGAGTTGACTGTTCTGGTTGACAAAGCCATGTGATATTATGGAAAAAACTGTTTGATGAACATGTTTAGTTTAATTCAGTTATACTGTCTGAAATTTTGCTGATACTAGTGACAGTTTTCTCAATGATAGCAAGTACATCTTTAATTTGTGAAGGAAGGGTTTCAGTGCTCTCTCTGAATACAGACTAAGATCTAATATCTTTGTTTATCAACTCCCTGACACCTCTGGGCAATAGACTCCTCCAATTTCCATGAAGGATTGAACAAGTACACTTGAATGAGCAGCAGGTTACTATGTCAGCAGCAGGTTTTTGGAGATTTTATTTTGGGAATTCTGGTTCTGAGTATTTGGACAGGAACAAATATGTGCGTAAGTAGAAGGAGTGTTTGAACTTACAACCCTGACTACTATTTGGGGGGGCGGAATTTTTTTTTTAATTTGGTACTCTCATGACTATCCACATCATTTATTAGCAGAAGGAGCTCTCTGCTTTCTATGCTATTTAGGCAGTTGAATTAAGATGAATTTCCCATGTGTGTCTATGTAAGTGTAATAAATAATGCATATCCCTATGGATGAAACTCCAGAAGCTTTCTTAAAACTGATTCTCCAGCTTAAAAACAGCAATTAATTCCAAAAGCCATATTGAAAATGTCAGTTATGCACAGTATGGTGCCTTTTTTTGTTTCTTTTTGAGGGGGGCAGGGGGGATGAGGCAGGGCCTGGGAACACTTTGTTTACTTCACTTGGAAAGCAAAAGAATCTTAGCCAATAAAAAGGATCAAGTTCTGTGATGTAAAACTAGTACTTATTTAATACTAGCTCTTACAGATAGAAGGCCTTATGGTATGTCTAATTTTTGAAAACTTGGTCTAGTCTCCCCAGTTGTGTTTGTCTGGGTTTTTTCATACTGAGACACCAAAAAAGTAAAGTTGTTTCTCTTCTCCTTTCTGTCTTTTCCCAGACACAAAACCATGGAGCAATTTTAACTGTATTACAAAGGTCAAAACTTATTATTTCCAGTCTAAAAGTTTTATGTATAAACCTATTGTAATTTTCGTTCTTTACATATGCAAGGCAAATAGAGGTAAATTCAGTCCTGCTACAAATAAAAAAAAAAATGAGGTTAGTTACTGCTTTTCTCCACTAAGAACTCCACTGGTGTAATCAAGATTTGATAATATCCCATGTTTCCCTTCTCCTGGACCAGTTACATGGATGGATATAAATAGATTAATATCCTAATTCCTCCACATTAGTCTCTTTGATGATGGCCTATGAATTTAAGCTTCTATGTCAAAGAAGATACATTTTAATTAGACTAGAGGCTAAAGACAAGGACTGCATTTCTCAGGTACCACATCCAGGAGGAGGTATGTCCTCTTTATTAGTCTCCTTCCCAAATTATTTTTTTTTTTAAACACAGATCAAGCTTGACATTTTAGGAAGACTCAATTAAATAGAACACTTCAAAAAGCCAGGTACTTCTGCAGCATTTTCCCCCCTCACTTAAGTGTCCCTTTGCTTTCCTAGACACAAGGTCATGACTTGTCAATGAACCTTGCACTGTGAGATCCACGCAAATTAACTCGATCACAACACAGAAATCACGTCACTAAGTGTTCCATCCTACACAGTATGTTCTTTTAAAGTTTAAGTAATACTTTCTGAATTTGTTTCAGATATTATGTAAAACTGACTCCCCTACAGGGTAAAATTTTAAGTCAGAAGAAAATTTATAATAACTTTATTGTTGCCTTCAACTGAATTGGATTTTACTCAAAGTGTCACAAATATGCTTAACAAAAATTAATCCAACTGCTTACTTGATCTTTGGTTTTTGATGAAGAACAGCTTTAGTCTCTCTTTAAAGGTATTTTCATTCATATAGAACTCAACTTGCACCCTGAAATATAAAAGAAAATATTAGAATTGGATATAAAAGATAATAAATTAATATTTCAAAATAATTTGTTTCTCTAACCAACTATTCTTTGTAGAAAACTAGAAGAACATACAGAGCATGTTTAGCCAAAAGTCCACTTGCCTTTGAATGGCTAATGTTACAAGATTAAAAAAAAAAAAAAAAACAAAGAAAAAAACCACACACACACACAAAAAACCCACAAAAACCACCCCAACACACTAAAAACTTTTTGCTTATTCCCTTCACATGCAAAATGATTTTCATATTGCTTGGACAGTCAACACTGCAAAATAAGAAACATCTATGCATTTGATACGTTCATTGGAAGACCATTCTCATATTTGCCTCTTAGTAGGGCAGATTTCCTTGATGTTCAGGTTAGACCTTCTATTTCAATTTTACTTCCTTTCTCAAAAAGTGAGATTTTAGTGACTCTTCTTTTCCCTACCTTGTTCACATCTGTGTTAAGCATCATGCTTTAGTTCACTTGCTTGTATTCATCTTTAATCCAATGCTCATGTACCAAACAAACTACCCTCTCTGAACTTTTTGTCACAATGAAATACTGAGATGCAAAAGCAAAATTATGTTGCAATCTCCCAGTGTTGTACAGAAAATTACTCCCCTCCTGACTAAAGTACCAGGACCATCCTTTCTTTCCTCCATTCCCCTCAGATCTGCCAGGATTGTACTACATCTTTCTGTTCCTCAGTGTAGTCTGAGTACCAGTCACACAATAGTTACACAGAAGAGAAAACTGTTGCAGGGGCTGGCAAGGCAAGAAGGCATGCACTATTTAGAGAGAAAAACTTAGGCTGTTCCAGCCTTGTGGAGCTGTAAGGCTCGCTGTAGGATAAGTGCAGCATTAGTCTCAATTTCACCTGAAGTCCCTGCTTACCCAACTTCCTGAATCTCCCTCACCAACCCAGTTCTCCTCCAGCAGTGAATCCCTACTGCAGCACAATTTTTGTCCTTCCCTGAGAAGTCAGTCCTCAGTCTGAGAACTGTTCTGTTATTAGAATAAAGTGACAACATACAAGTGAGTTACTTCCTTACCTTTCACTTCCTCTGTTATATCATCATGTGTTGCACAACTGCAAATACTTGTTCTGCTCATAAGCATGCTTGAACTTTATTTCAGCATTTCTTCTCAGCAATCTTTTCTTTCTTCAAATAAAGGTACTTTAATTACTTGGTTTTATCTGATTTCTATAGCAGGATAGTGACTTTACTTTTCTCCTTCTTGCATGGGAAGCCTTTGCTGAAACAATTTTCATATAATCTAGTGTTATCTATTGCATCTCTCTTCCCCTCAAGTACTTCTCTGTACCATATATTTCTGTACACTTATGAAATTAGAAGGTTATTTATGATACATGGACCTAGAGTGGGCAGCACCTTGGGTAATGTGACCATTTCATGCTTGCTTATTACCAGAAGTTTAGGCATATCACTTTGTAGGACAAGGTAACATAAAGGAGGGCTCTCTGATTCACTCAGTGGAGTCTGTTATTTTTTACTAATCATTTACCTTTGGTGTGCTTTACTGTAGTGTTCCATGCAGAAGAGGTAATTACACTGCTTCCTATTCAGAGGAACCAAAAACATAACCTTATTTTTAAGAATCTATATTTTCCAAGGTACTTACTGCCATTATTGCAGTGACAGTTTTAGTGGGAAACATCTCCCATGATTTGGCACATGCCACATGCTAAGTGTATGTACTTAATCTTCAAGGATATATTTCAGTAGGTAAACAAAGTGGCAAAAGCTATTGAAGGGATGTTATTAAAGAATGCACAGTATTGGTGTTCTTTTTTCTTTTTACACATTCTAAACTAATCTCTCAGTTTTCTGTAAGAAAACTGCAGTAATCACTTATGAAAAGCAACATGTTAACATTATGCCATGAGTTAACGATAAAGAGGAAAGAGGATGTGGGAGCTAATCACCCTCCTATTACTACCATTATGAATTGCTCTGATAGCCTTATAACAGCTGTCTGCTTTTCTTTTCTTAGTAACCTCTGCTCACAGCAGACTGGGATTCCACAAAGCAACAGTTTCCATGGCAAAACGGATTATGAATTCTGCTAATACAGCTTCCGTGGTTCCTTCTCCTTCCCCTGACTTTCTTAAACTTTAGTGGCCTTGTACATTTGCAGAAAATACACTACCATGCATCTATAATCATTGTACTCTTATGATCCTGTGGCTACCAGACAGGGTATATATTTCACTTTGTTTCTTGAAGGTCACTGTTTACTAAGTAAAGCTAAGTGTGAATTGCTGAAGGAGCCACTGGCAAGGATAAGGACAGAAATCTCTAGATACTGCTCTTTCTCTGCTTTTCATTTCTAGGGAGAACACTCATTCTACTTCAACATTTGTTGTAATCTTTTAATGGTTAATATTTTACCTCAAGTATTTGCTTCTCTATTTTTCCCACTATGAAGCATAACCTAGGAGTACTTTGGGAACACACCATAAAAAATTCTGGTTCTCCTTTGAAATGTTAAGATCATTTCATAGCACTAGCAGTGAAGGGCTTCAACAAGCTTTTTCTGGACTTAACCAGTAAAAGTTAGTAAGGATGCTTGAAGTGAGGGAAACTCATTGAGACATACTTATCCTAAAACCAGATTATTCTGTTGCAGGATAAGTGCTCTCTGGAATCTGATTCCAAGCAAATGGTTTTGCTGAAATGGCACACATGCAGATCAGGGGGATAGAATATGTATATGAAGATCATCTGACATATAGAATAGATTTGGGTTTATTCTGCATTTATAGTGTAGTTTGAACAATTTGTGCTTCACATGTATTTTCTTTCTGTAAAAGACAGCCATAGCTCAGTCCACCCTAACCAAAGGAAATCAAGCTGAAGGATTTAAATGCTATTTCTCGATGATGGTTACAGGGACAGAAATATTTGATGAACATAAGGATTTTGTGTATGTAGTCAGTTAATCACTTCTGAATTTTTCTGTGCATGCAGCAGACATTGAATATTCCATGCAAAGCTGCTTTTGGAGGTTAAAGAACAGATTTTATGTTTTACTGACTCTCACTTCAGCTTTTTTGAAAATGCACAAATACTTGATTAACCTATGACAAAAATGAAGTTATATGATTGTCTTGAAAACATAGTATGGTGTTCTTCATCTTCTTAAAATTAAATACCATTGATAGTGGTCTTCACTAGTTTAAACCCAAAGAACAGTGATGTCAGTCGATCTTTCAAACTGTAAGAGGCATCTTGAAGTACCCAGAGTACAAGTATACTTTGCATTCTTATAATTCAATTAAGATGTAATTTGAGTAGAACATTTTAACGTAATACAAAGTATTGCAGGAAAATCCTAATTCATGTCAGGGACACTAATGTAAAGCCCTTCTGATGGCTGTAAAACACTGGAACCAATCTGTCTGCACTCATTACTTAACCCATTTTGCCTGCATTTTTCCATTGCTATTTACAATGCCATTCTAACTCTATAGCCACACTTTAGTAACATTACCTTGCACCCTCAACTCTACAAATTATCTTTCCTTTGTGCTAGAAAGAAGTAGATTTGACAGAAATAATCATTTCCAAAATGAAACAATTAGTTGGATTTCTCACTAAGTGCATGCAAAGAGCTGTAAATGTTTATGCTTCCTGTTTATTGATGTTGCAATGAAGAAAAGGTATTAACTGTACAAACAGATCAAATCTGAAAAACTGATTTACGTAAATTTAAATACATCTTTTTAGGAAGGAAAACATTTCGTATTTTTCCTACAAAGAAAGCCTTGTAATACAGAATGTATATATATTTTCTTTAATGGGATTTGCCCATTCAAAATGTGAAATGCTGTTAGATTTCAAACCTGAAATCTTACTATGCAGGATGGAGATAAGTGTTTAAAAATGAAGCATCTGAAGTGCTCAAGTGAACTGCTATTATCCTATCTTATTTTACCATAAAAAAAGAAAGGAAATAGAAATCATTTTCTTATGACTTTTACTAAAAAGATTTGTGTGTTTTAATGATGACTGCCATTGATAACATTTCTCTTATTTTTGAAGTTTTTCAAGTTCTGAAACTCTCAGAACTCTGATTTGTCTTAAGAGCTACAACCTTACTCAAGCTGTTTGCCATGCACTGTGCTGACCAAATCTAACTTTTCATGCACTTTCCTAAAAATGATTCAAACACATGTAGAATAATTAAAACTGACTGGTGTAAGGTCATTTTCTTATGGGGAATTTACCTTTCTACTATGAATAAAACAATCAATATTTCCAAGATCTCTGCAGAACTATGTTCATGTACTATTCTCTTGTAGATTCTCTGTGATACATAACTTTGTGAAAGTACATGATCGAAGGTGTGGAACCCGTGTTCTAATTGTAGTATGCAGGATTACCCAGTGTCTCTAATCATCCCAAATTAAGTTCTCACAGTACTCCTTTAAAACATTTAATGCAGTGCAATTGTCTATCTCAAATTTGAACTGTCATGTCACAAAGAAATGTTGGGTTATCTTAATCCTTAGAGTGTGTGCTATGACATCTGCACCTGGGTGATTCTTTTGTTCTTCTATTTCTACAGGGATATTTACCTAAAAGTTCCCTTCTGTATCAGTGAATCTGAGTTAATCTATCTAGTGATGTTTTTCCAGTCAGATCTCTATTCACTTGATTATGTAATTGGATGTTAACAGAACTAATGGATTTATAGAGATCAGGTATTATCAGTGTCACCGTAAAAATTCTCTGCATTAACAAAGATAGAAATAGTATGAACTGAGTTCAGCTTAATCACAAGTTATAGAAAAAGGATTGAGGATGCAAAAATAACTTTATAGCTTAGAACTCTATGTTGTGCTGGAAGTCTTTCTAATGTATCTTTCCCATAAATGCTGCTTGTTTCACTTAAAACTAAGACAGCATCAGAAAACTGGCCAAACTGAACTTTTCAGGTTGCATGAAGTACCTGCAACCACAAAAAAAGAAAGCAAAACAAAAACAAAACACAAAAAAACCAACCAAACCACACCTATGTAAAAGAAACCTTTTCCTTGAAATTTTTAGCATTTTGGCTTCTGAAAAGTTATCCCTTAACTGAACTTTTTTCCTTACAATTTGAATAGTATATGTATATAAATGGAAATGTATTTTAAAATCCAATTGTAAGGCAGCTTCATGGTCCTTTACAATCAGCTGGCTTCAGTTACATAAAACTGTCTTTGGGAATCCAATATAGGTCCATGGCAGCAATTTAATATTACAGCAGTAGAAATAGGAAATGACATTTTTGTAAGATTTCTGTGAAAAATATCTTCATTTTTTCATTCCTTTGAGGAAAGATTTTTAAGGGAAGTCCATAGTATGCATGCTTTTCAATAAATTAATAATATGATTTTTTTCCCCCCCAAATCTCCCCCATTCAAGTCTTGCATATTCAAAAAAGGAAATTATCTCAGTCCTGCACTCATGAAAACCAGTGGCAAAGTCACCATTCCAGTAATGGTGCAGTAATAAACATTGAATTTACAAACCACACTATTTGTCATTAGAAATTCTTAAGGAGAAAACACTATGATGTTTCACCATGGGGAAAAGAAATCTCAGTAGTGTCCCTCACACACTTGACTTTTTACTGCAAATATACTTTTCTGTTGCAAACTACTGACTCAGGTGAAAAAGTTAATAAATTGATCATGAGTGATGCATTAAGAATTACAGCACTTTGAAGCTAAATTTTGAAAGAAAAAGTACTGAAAGAAGATACTTGATAAATTTAGTAAAAATTTTTAAAACATCTTTTCTTCTCCCCAAAGCTTACAAGGTGGGAAAATAGATATTTTAGAGTGATTTTACTGCATGCGAAAATAGCTCTTTTTAACTTCTGGGCAAAAATATTTCACATGTAGGATATATAGAGCACAGAGCTGCTGCAATGGAAATCCATTATGTAAGGCTTTTTTACTGCTTAAGTCTAAATATCAAGTAATGAGATATGCCTCATGACTTCGATTCCAGACACTGGTCAGTTGTATGCAGTTGTGTCAATTAATCAGACCTGAATTGCAGAAATTTTAATTGGTTGCCTTTTTTTTTTTTTGGTAATGGTGGCAACTACTTGTCAAAAAGAGTCTTGAAACAAACTTGAATATCAAGCATACTGTGATAAGACAGTCCAGTCTTTGTCAGTCTGGATTTAACTCTACATTAGAGCATTAGGACCCAATTAGATAATAACCCATTGCAAGTATTTTTTTTTTTCCTGGTCAGATTTTATTCTGTCTTCATCTGGACAATCTCTCTATTGCTTTCTTGAAGTTATTTTTCTGCACCAACTTTTGTCCTTGCCATTCAGTATTTAAATTCAGTGTTAAGGGAAAGGCAATAGGACAGCTGGTGATTCATGAGTAACAAAACTTCATTAGGAGGAAGACACTTCATGTGTCTAACATGCCCTGTCCTCTCTATCACAACTGTATGTCCCTGTCTCTTGTTGATCTTCTAAAACAAAGGTTAGATGACAGATCCAGTCTATGAACCTGTCTCCTCTCTGACAAGCATACATGGGGTCAAGCACTTTGCCTGAATATCCCGCACACATCATACAAATGAATGAGAAATTACTGTTCTTAGAGTAACAACACACCTCGGGTTGTTGATTTAAATTTAACAGTATTTCTACTACAGTATTTTAATGCTAATCATTCCAAAGCTTTCATTTGAAGATGTTTATAAATGCTTGCCAAAGTTCTGTCTCTTGTAATACTGCCCAATAACTGTTACATTACTAAGGCTCATGTTCTCTTTCCAACAAAAAATTTTAGCTATTTCCTCAAGTAGGCACACTTGTGTCTACACCAAAAACAGTCTGCAGGGTCAGACGCAGTTTTAAGGGGGTTTTAACCCTCCATCTATTTACCTTCTTGCCTCCAACCTCTTTCTTTGGTCCTCTGAGACCTTTCTCCTGCTACTCCATGCTTAGACCACAGTTCACTGTCCACAGTCCTCTCATTCCAACTCCTCCTTCTCCCTGTTCTTCCATCAAAATTTTAAGGATTTTTCCAGTCCCTCCTTCAACAATTCCTTTTCTCTAGTTCCTTGCTGAATTCACCCTTTCTTTCATCATCTAGGTACTAGAGAATTTCACTATTTCACTTGAAAACATTGAGGAAGTGGCATCCTGTCCCACCTGTGGGTTGTTATCCTTTGCTCTAATTTCCTATACAGACCTTTGCTTTCAACTTGCCTTTCTTTACACTATTACCACCTGGAATCTCAGACTGTTTTTCCTTTTTTCCTGTCCTTTTCTGTTCTCCTCTGTTAACCTCACTTCTTTGTGGTCAAAGTCTCATTCTCCTGTTTTTATTTCTGCTTTTTGTTTTCCAGGAAGAACTAATTCTCTCCCCTAGAACCAGCACCTCTAACTCCAATCAGAGTCAAAACAGAACATACAGCCTTCTGTCTGTAGGTCTCCTTCCATGTCACTGTTAACAATTTCATAGTTCTTTGTTACTGTAACAAGTGCCACTAATTTAGTGTTACCTCTGGCAACCTGTCCCTTCTCATTATCCATCTCCTTCTGTCACCGTATCTTTTAGCTTAATAGTAAAGCTAAAGGTCATTTCTTTCCATCCAAATTTCTAGTGTTCAAAATCTTGTCCTGTGTAACAGATACCTCTGGACTTTATTACTATTAAAGTCACCACTTCATGACCTTGAGAAATCTGTTTACCTTTCCTCTCAAATTATTTCATCAACTTTGTCTACCTCCACTATTGCACATTAGGATTGACCACATATATTAAGTCTTTAATAAATAAACAAACTCTGCAGCACTGCATAAACACTGTACATGCCCTTGCAATGTTGGTGCTATGGCCCTTAAAAGATATTCCTTCCTTAAGCCCAACAGACACTTAATAGTGACCACTTATGAAAATATCCACTGTGTGGTCAAAATAGATGGATGGTGGTGATGGAGTTGTGTCACTACTACTCCAGCACTTAACATGTGATGTTATTTCTCAGTAGATTTTATTTTAATAAGTTTGGATTCAGTTTGCATGTTCCCCATTTAACAGTTTTCTCTTACAAAGCAAGCAGTAAACACTATGAGACACATTGTCATGGAGATTAACCAGATAAAGATAGAAACAGGTGTTCAGATAAATAGCAGCCTTAAACTGTTCTGGCAGATTGCATCACAGAATAGAATATTAAATAAATAAAAATCCTAAAGACTCATTGCTTACTTTAGATATGGCAGTTTATAGTTCCACATACCTTTCTTAAATATTAAAAAATACCTGGGAATGAAACATGTCATCTTTGCTTGGTTTTGGTTTGGTTGGGGTTGTCTTTTTTTGGATTTTGTGCATAGATGTGGTGATCCAGCGCTTAAAGCAGCAAAAAACACTGTGTGAACATAGTTCTCATGTTTAATGAGAGAAAGGATGAGGCCATGTCTTGACTTCAAGGAAATGCTGAGCAAACACCTTTCAGTTTGGTCCCTTGCAAGTAACTCCACTTAGTCTTGAGATTAGTGATTTAAATTTCTCTGGTATTCACTGAAACTATGCTTGTCATCTGTAAGACAAATGTATCTGACTGTTCCGTTACTGCTCTTCCACAAGTTATCTTTTATTTCTTATTTTTCAAGATTTCATCTTTTCAAAAACAGCAAGTAGAACAAAGCTGAGAGCTGTCTATACATGGTACCCTCACAGATTAGATGGCTAATCTGTTTTATTTTTACTTAAAAAATAAGAAATTAAGATTTAGTTTTCTGAAAATGCAGCAGAAGGGAGGAGGAAAAAAAGAACAGATGGATACAAAAATCAAAAAAAGGAACCAAAAAAACTTGTGGGTGAATCCCAATCTGTCACTTTCTAAGTGTCACATGACCAAGTGTAAAACTAAATTTTAAATATGACTCATTAATATGTTACCTGCAACACAGAGCCAGCTTCCTACTAGATTTGATCCAGTGCCCACTTAGATCAATGGAAATACTCTATTCACTTACACCTGAGTAAAATAATCAAATAATAAAAATTTTCAAACTAGTTTTTTTTATTGTTTGCAGTATTTAACTAGTATTTTTCTCCAAAACTCAAAGTAATTCTCTTTCTACTTCAGTTATACAATATATTTTACAAAAAATTGGGAGGTAAACCTAAGATTCAATAGAGTATATTTATATTGATTCTAATATAATTCCACAATTTTTTATTGTCACTACCCTGTTTTATTATTACTTCTGTTTGCTAGCTTTTCTGCTTTTGTTCTTTTTTACTGTATTATGCTAGTTATACTTAGTAAACTTCAATTATAGCCAACAATTTATTCAGTGTTTCCTGAAAAAATGCACAGTATAATTGTATCAAGACAGAAAAAGAAATTTTAAGTCCTCGGTTTTTGGGTTTTTTCCCCCACACTGAAATACTGGGATTCAGGAAGTTAATCTATATTTTTACCAATTACATACTAAACTACAGGGAAGTATTAGCTACTCAAAAGGAAATAGAAGTTTATGAAAAGTGATCATAAACTACAGCATTCAATGTAAACAGATGAATTTACATGATCTCTGTATGGCATCTTACTCACTGATTAACATTTCATAAGGAGAGAAGTTTAAGAAATGCAATGTTCTCAGTTCTAAGATAGAAGTGTCAACGTGTCATGTCAAAAACACATGTCCTTTTTTCCCCCTCTGAAAATTGTTTTGTTCCATAAGGTTTATTATATTTTATATTTCCTTTACTGTTCTTTAAGCAGAAATCTATTTATCAAGGAAAGCACATTCATTAACCAAAAGTATAGTTTTGTTTTCATGTGACTTTCTGTACTACTTGGAATTTTTGACCCAATTAAAATAGAATGTGTCTTCTATATTTCCTGTGATGTGATATTAACATGATAGCTCAAAATTTGAAATACACAAGTCCCTTGAAAATATTCTGTCTACTATAGAAAAACCCTGCAGATAAAATTCATCTGCAGTCAATGAAAGCTTGGCACTCAGTCTACAATTCACATGTGCCCATTCTGCAAAGGCAATCCAGGTATGAACTGCATTTTCAGAAGCTAGTCACAGGAAAGTAAGCAGTGAAATTCTTGAGACACTATAACCTTCAAATATTTAGACCTTACTTCACCCGAATGAAGTTGTTGCTAACTTTAGTCTCCAGTGAGATCATCTGCAGACTCTATGTGCATCTCTATACCTATGATACATCTTTACTTCCTTGATTATTTGACCTCTTCCTTCAGCAAAATTGCAGAATGTTTCTTCAGCTTAGGAGATGTGAAGGAAGAGAAGTGTTCAATTTTCCTTTCTGTTACCGCCTTTACCACTTACTCCTTTTCCTTCCAGCCCTAATCCTCACAACTTCCTCTTGCCACCCCCAGCTGTCACCACAGTTTGCTTTGTCACCTTCTAATCCCCTCCGGAGAAAGATATGATGAGTGTGGAATAAGTGCCAAAACTGCTCTCCAGGGCCCTGTGCAGCAGACTCACTCAGAGCAGTTTAGACAGCACAAAGAAGGCTGAGTTTTATGCTCCATGGAAGGTAAATCCTTGTACGCATCTACATAGCAATGTAAACATAAGTATGCTTATTTATATAGGACTAACAGGTTGAAATTATTGTACTTTCACAGAAATTGCCTGGAAACTGTATTTGACAGGCATCTTGTAGTGTAATAGTGTAAATAAAAGTCTGACAGTCCAAATCACTATTGTAGTAATCCACAAAGGCCAAAAGATAACACTTATTATTTCTCCAGTTGCGCCTTTAAAAACAAACAAACAAAACCAGAAGAATGAAAAAGTGTTGCAAAGGAGTCATCAACAGCAACCATTACATCAAAGCTTAAGCACAGACTGCAGTAAGGGGTAGCAAAACCTCACAGTGTTGTAAAAAAATCCAGCTGCCCAGGATTGCAATGCCAGAAGTAGCAAGCACACAAAGTCATTAGGTTCAGACTGGTGGAACAGAGGGATGATAAGTTTCCTTACTTTTGCAGGATGCAGAAGAAAGAGGAGCAGCCCTAAAAGGAGAGGCTCAAGTCTGGGGCTGTCATTTGAGATTACTGTTACTTGCACTCCAGAGAAAAAGCTGCTACCAGACCTGGCCATTCAGAAGTGTTTAGGACACGAGGCTAAGCTTAGACTGCACTTCCAGGTCTACCAGTTTCAGTTTGAACTAGATGAACTCTTTAATACTGTGGTCTATGCCTGATAAACTTATAGCCAAGTGTATACACAAAGTGGAAAATATGCATGGGTGTTCAGTACAGAGTCTTTTGTAAGTGTAGAGTTGGGATCTCTGCAAAAGCAGCAAAATCATTAAGGAATAGTCAGCTGCATGCATGGCTTCATGAATCCTGTTTGGTATTTATCAGCTTACTACTGGCTTTCAGGACAGTCAGGTAGTTTTTAGTTTACAGATGCAGCAGCTGTTTGATCTAGGTTTGGAACTAGACAGTTGTTTATTTATGAACACATAGTTCATTGCTCTCAACAATGCAATTGCTTGCCAACTATCATTTAATCTATCAGTACTGATCAATCAACACTTGATTTCTTATTACCAGATAAACCACTGGTACAGATTTGTGTACAGATTAGATGTAAACACAAAATCACTTATCTGTCAGCCATGTGAAATAGGGTTGTGCTGACTGTTGGCAGAGAGCAGTAGATATGTTGTCAAGTTAGGATGTTGTTCTATGACCAATGGAAGAAGCTGCCATCTGTACAAGGTGCAGGGGGAGTGTCTCTGCTCATATCACCCCTACAAGGGGGTGACCTCTAGATTAGTCTAAGATTTTGTTCTAATTGAAGACTATATTCTTTCCTTTAGAGAGAGCATTTTCAATCAGATCAGTTTGTTAGTCAGACTTATCTCTGTGATTATTACAGCTAATGCAAAAGCATAGCAGGTACAAGCACTCTGGGACAGCTGGAAAAGGCAGGACCTTAGTGCAGCCACAGTGTTTGACCAACTTAGAGTAATCAAACTATCTCATTGCATTGCTGTAAGACAGCACATAAAATACAGGTAAGAAAGGGCAGGTGGGGAGACAACAACCAAATTCTCTGATCCAGTACTGTACAATGTGTTGTTCATGGAATTGCATTCATAAATGTGGATATAGGTATGTGGGTCTACATTGCCATTGAGTCTTTAAAGAAAAAAAATCCTACCTCTGTCACTATATGGATGTTAAAGCTTCCAAATGGATAGTTTATGGAGAACATATTACCTGCTTACTTGATCATGTTAATAATCATCTAGCCAAAGCCCATTTCACAAACAAAAGTTACATCTGTCTAGAGATGCTACAAATGTTTCTTTGCAACCTTTCCTTAATGACACTGTCTGTATTAGGCTATCTAATAACATTTTGCAAATATTAACTAATACAAAAGTTCCAGAGTACATTTTAGCACTTCAGAATACAGCACCAGGACCACTTAGGTATCATTGGGAAAATGTTGATGACTTGTTACAATAATAACTATATTGATGCTAAGAACAAAATTTAAAAAAAATAGAAATATCCATGGGAACAGGATGAACCTTGACAGAGGGAAATGTCTGAAAAGGGGATATATGAGAAGGCAACTACATTAAAATAAGCAACAGTGTGTTACTCTACTCTTACACTATTTCCTCTTATCACTTGCCACTATCTGCTAAATAAATGACCAAACAGACCAGTTCAATCTGCTAAGTAATGGACTAAGTCTGCCTCACTGCAGACACTCTTCAATTTTAAAAGAACCCTAATTGAGCAAAGACAAGTATGGCTGGGGGGGGGGGGGGGAGGGAAAAAAAT
>JAWWEU010000005.1:22858563-22893571 GCA_035583155.1 Acropternis orthonyx | reverse complement strand
GGGGGGGAAGGAAAAAAATTGCAAGACCTTTCATCCTTTTAACAATAGCAGCTAGAAAACTTAGAATATTACATTTCAGCTGTATAAATTTACACCATCAACTGAAACAGCATTATGCACTGCTAGCTACTAAAACAAAGCATGATATGAGTCCCTATTTCAATTGATAGTGTTTATAAAATCAAAATTGATCCTTTTACAGGTACAGTCAGAACTACAAGTCAGACATACAAGTGAGAAAATGCATAAATGCAGTATTCCCAAAAGGAGGTTTTTACAGGTCATATTTTTGTGGTAAACTGATTCTGGAGAAGTATCAACTACCCATAGTCAATAGCTGAATCCCCTGTCCTACCCTACCATCCAAACAAACATCTACTCATGAAGGCTACTGAACCACTGTTCTGTCTAGAGGAAGGCACTGTTCCATTTATTTCTGTAACCTTGTCTATTTTTTCTTCATTAATTCTTCCAAAATCAAACAAACCTCAAAACACTAAAAGTGTCTCTCAAGTATCATTCTTTTATATGTCTTCAAGGATTAAGGGTAGTTCAGTACCCTGAATTCTTCATTCTTCGATTCCTATCTGATGTATACAATCCTGGTCCTATGCCTCACCTACTTGCTGCACCTTGCTTGATCTCTGAGACATTCTTTCTGAAAGGAGCATCATATGCTACTCTGTTGCTCTACAGAGCTTTTCTACAACAGCCTGACCTAGAATCAAGGTCTCTGCATAGTATCAAAATACAATTAATAATAAAAATACAAGGCAAGTATTTATGGAGTTCAAAGTTAGATTATTTTTTTTTACATGACAATGCTTTCCTTCCAATGCTCTTTTGTTCCTCTCATTTTTCTCTTTATATACTCCTAAGAATGCTTTATTTTAAAATAAAACATAAGAGTCTCAATGATACAATTCCATAGCAACTTACATTGGAGAGCACTTTAATAGTTTAAATGGACAGCAGATAATGCTCAGTGTGGAGTGATTTATGTTTCTGTGGTATTGCATAAGCCATGTTCTTAGCAAAAATATGTCTACACAATTCCTAACTGGGCATGAACACCATGTATGGGTATAGCAGTCTCAGATATATGGTTAATGTTACACAATGAATATCATAATTCTGCTTAGTTTGATAGATTCCAGTCATCGTACTCCTAACACTGCTAAAATGTTAGGGAGTTCCCAGGCAGAGAGTCTAGGCTACAATGCCAGATAGTGAATTGACATATTTAGCAGCCACAGTGTTACAGATAAAATTTAAAAATAACAGGTAAATAAAATTGTGGCAACAGGCAAACTAAAATATTCTTATAATGTACATTAAGAATGATAAAAATATAAGTACTAGCTAGCAAGTCAACAAGAGATGAAAAAAGAATAAATGGCACCCATGCCAAGATCCATGAGTTGGATTTAGCCTGGGAACAAACTAAGAATGAAGCGAATGACAGATATAAATAGACTATGAGCTGTAGCACTCTGCTCCATTATGAGATAATTGGAAGAGATAGATAAGGGGGAAGTCTGAAGTGAACATCATGTACTAAAATTTTTATAAGGCATTTGAAAAGGTTCTCTGGAGATTGATACTGAAGGTAAAAAAATCCAATCTTCACATAAAGAAAAGAAGTAAACAACCCAAAAAGTAAAATAAACATGTTATTATATGAGCTGGAGTACCTATCCTCACAGAAGACTTTTTTTAAGAATGTACAATAAAAAATACTATTACATCTACAGAAACACACACTTTTTCCACATTTTTAATATACTAAATCAGCCTCAAAGTCAGAGGAAAAGAATCTACTGAACAGGAAGGTAACAACTTGAAAAATATATTACAAAACCTTTTTTTCATAAAGGAACATACAAATGGAACAGAGATACTTCTGCTAGAATAAGCCAGATAACTTCTTTTTGACATAGCAAAGCAGAAGCTGGTTGCACCTATAAACACTAATTTGTCTTTAAACCAGACAAAAAGAACACTATAATAACTAGCAACAATAAATATTTTGCAGAAAGCTGTATACATCTATTTAGTTGCATACCAAAGCAAGTATAAATCCATATATTTCCACTCATTTTCTATGGTGTGAATATATTAATTGTTTAGGTAAAAATGTGGCCATCAGCATTTATTAACCTGACTCTGACTTCTGTACATCCAGTCACAAAGAAGATAAAAAGACCCATATACATTTTCCCCATATGCAGACTTATAACAGGCTCCATTAAGAGATTTTTGCAACTTGTCTCACCACAGGCTACAAATCCATCTTTATACTGTGTAAGGCAAGAGCAAATGTAAGAACTTGGATTTGTGCTAACTTTTCAATCTTCATCCTTTTGTTAGAAGGAAATTAGTCTACTTTAGTAACTTTTCAAGTTAAAGTTTCCCAATATTCTACTGCATTCACTCTGTTCTACCATTTCATTTTACACTGAAAATGAAGGGTATATATTTTTTAATAACAAAAGAGAAAAGAATTATGAACAGTTTCCAGGACTGTGTGATTTGGAAAAATCAAAGAGTTCCAAGGCCTTTAATCCTTCTCCCCCACCCTGCCTTTCTAATAGCTCTAACTGCATGTATACATCTTTCCCTCCAGGTACCTTTGTGACTGAACTGAAGGGTCTGAAATCACAGCTGTAAGTTTGAGAAATTACCTAAAAGACAATGCAAAGCTTAGGACTTGGAGTTTACCACCTTCACTGGAAGAGCAGAAAGACTACAGTTATTTTGCTTTCTACATTTTAAACATGCCAACATCTAATGATAAGTAGTTAGAATAATTGTTGCCTTCTCTTGCCTGTCTTTGAGATCCAGATTCAGATCTCTGCTGTAGCCGGGGCTTCTTGTATTCTCTGTGGTCACTTGCTTTTTTCAGTACTCTGCTCTTCAAATCTAAAATGTTACCACAAAAACTACAAAGAGATAAAAGTTATAAAATCATGCTTTCATACCTCAGTGTTGTGAAATATACATTATAATCACTAATGTGAATGAAACAGTCTCAGTTAAAGTGATGGAGTGTAAAATGTCTTGTCTTCAAAGTGGTCCAGATTCTTATTAATGAAGCCATGGAATAATGACTGGCTTGGGGAAACTTGATGAGGAAGCTGTAGCCAATTCAGTCTAGATTCAGAGATGAAATGAATTAGTCTACCTGGACGTTTGGAGTTTGTTTTTCTCAGAATCTTTTTGTTTGTTTTCAATTCTGCACAGTTGAAAAGAAAATTAATTTAGTTTATCAGTAGAATAACTGTACTTGGGTTGACTTTGTTAAACTATTTCTCCACTGGAAATGTAAAAGTATATCTCAAATACATTAAAATATACTGTTAAATAGCATTCCTACTCTATTTATGGACCTTACTTATGTCAGTATTTCAGAATTTATCCAGCCATCCTACTTATGCCACCATATAATGGGTAAGATGATCAAATACCAGTGGGAAATTTTCTATACCACTCTGGCTTTTCTCTATCATGGCTTTAAAAGTCACCAAACTTTCAATGAATTTACTGAATTAACTTATATGACTACAATTTTTATGCTGAATTTCAACTTGACATATAATTTTATTTTGTTTATCTCTACATCACCTTATCAAAATGTCAGTCAGACTTCAGAGTAAAGTTTAGATTTTCTATATATGACTAGAGAGCTATGTAGTAATTTGTGAGAGCTTCCCTTGTAAGGTGAATGAGATCAAAACTCCCTCCTAGCCACCTACTTTAATGCTAGCTTTTCTCCGATGATAAATTACATTTTTATATTAAGCTCTATACACAAAAAATCGTTCTAGTTCATTATTTGGCAGTGTAAACTTCAGCCTGGGGTACTTTCCAAATTAAAATAATTGAAATTAAAAAAAGTACTGGACCTGCTTTGCCTCAGAACACAACTAAATTTTCCAAACTCCTGATACTCTCCATATTAAGCAGTTTACATGCTCTTCAAAAAGGGCAAGAGAACTTGAAATGCAACCTGGTGCTGAGATTTGCAAGAAAAACCAAGTGCTACAATATGCAGTTATCATTTTTGCACCTGCTTGTTGTTCAGCAACAGACTTGTAGAGAAGTTGTACTTACAGAAGCACCCAAAGCATGTCCGTCCTTAAAATAATTAATAACAAATTACTATATTCTTTTCAATATTTTGACTGATACATATAATTTATCAGTGAACTTCTCTATCTTCTAGAAACTTTCACATTGCCAAAGACTGGTCACTAGGCTATCACCTCAAATATTCTACAGAGGAACTGACAGTATGCATTGGCAGCACTGCCATTTAAAATACATGTAATAAGTGGGGTTCACTGGCATAACAGCCCATGAACCTCAACCATCATTATCAGCTGTAAATACATGCATCCCAATTTTGCAGGGCATGAAAACATAGACATGCATGTTATTTATTCACCTGAAACTTAGAGTAATAAGCTACTATTTCACATTTGATAATGAAAAAGATCAACATATGAATTTACAGGTAATTTGTTTAGATTGTGCTTATATTTTACCTATTATATCTGTTATAGAGATAAAGGGAATTGAAGCTAGCTTTGAGTTTTCCATATATTTGGAAACATGTCCCAGTCCTCCACAACTGTCAGAACACTTTTTGGCTAATTTTCTTCCTGTAGATTTAGTGGTTTTACAGTATTTTGATGAATACTTAATGACACAGCAAATACAACTCTGGTCAAAACAATAACATACAATACTGATGCAGTATTCTACAGTCTTGCTGCACACAGTCCACTTTAGGTGGTATGGCAACATCACAGATAAAACATTGATATTTGGCTTCCACAATATAGTTTCAACTACAAATGTGTTGGAGGTGAAGGAGCAATTGGAAAAAGAGGAGCATGACAAATAAGGAATAGAGCTGGCATTAGTTTTGGGGTTTTCCATTTGTGCATGATTTCTAGGGAACAATGACTTTTGCATGTTATATCTACATTACATTTTGCAATAAGGGATTAATGCTGAATTTTTTTGGTCCTATGATCTTAAGTGAAAGATGATCTAGACCTTCTTGGATTGTGAATCTTTACTTGATCATAGGTGCAGAAAGGTACTTGAAAAAGCTTTACAGCATTAAAGAGATTAGACTTCCAATTAAAAGCAAGCTTTGTGCTAATTCTCACCAAACCATTACTCAGTAAAATAATTTAGCCTTTCTTCAGTTTCTTTTGAGGGAAGGATTAGAACAGCCTCTTCCGAGTTACTGAAAGTCATTATGGAATTGACTGACAAAATTGTGTAGCAAATGAGCATAGTCCTTTTCATCTGAAATAAATACCTATCTAATTCTGACTGTTCCTCACATTCATATGCATTCTGTTTATGAGGAAAAACACCCACAATACACAATGACATTTAGTTTTTATAGCTCTTTTTTCATTCTAGTCATAGCCAGCAGGATTCCCAAAGGAAAAATATCCCTAGTTAATGATAGCACTCTTAAAGGTAATGATACAACATATACTATTTTTAGGGTTTTTAGTAACTAAAAATATTACACCATTACCTTTTGGATCGTATTCCAAAAATACATATTGACCATTACAACAAAACATGCTAAAGCACAGAGTAACATTACATCAGGCAATTTAAACTAAATTCTTCTGCATTTATTTCTTCTACAAGCTACATTCTTAGTTCTACTGATAGAAGTAAAATTAGGTAGGAAGAAAGAATATGACACCCAAAACAATAAAGGACATTAGTTTTAAAGTCTTTTTTTTACTGTACTCTGCTCAATTCCCCACCTGTCTGCAGCTTTACTTAGATTAACAATATTGATTTATTACAGGGCAGAAAAGTATAGGAACCATGTCTGATCTGAAAGGAAAAGAAGTAGCAAAAAGTCAAATTAAATTTGTCATGAACTTCCCACAGATACCTCAACAGGCCTAGAAAGAAGTTATCTGAGGTTCCATATATAGCTGAAGTGTTAGAGAGTGAAAAAGAAAAAAAAATTTATACTGCATATGCTTTTTACACATGCCCAGGATCAGGGTAACTTTATAAAAAGGAAGTGTCTTTTTAAAGTTACATATTCAGACAGTCCACACTTGCAATCTGGAAGCACTGAGACAATACTCCAAAAGCTGCCATTAGAATGTCAACAGCTCTGAGAAGTAATAGAGCACTGAATATCAGATAACAACTTTCCTGAAATTATGGGAGCTGTATATGCTTTCAGTCTCTTGCAATCACATGCTTAACTGTTACACAAAAGGCAAGTATTTAACAGATAAATACAAAGAGAAATATTCAGACAGAGCCTCAGAAAGTCATAAAACAAAAGCCCAACACTTGACAGTAGGTGTCTCATCTGATGCTTCCCACAGAGGAAAGGTTGTCGCAGACTCCATTTACTCTACCAAATCAACAGGACAAGAGTGCTGCTGACATTTCCTGCTGATGACTCCCTCCTAAAGAATTGCACCTTGATACATATCTGTCTTCATTTTCTAGTATTTAAAGCTGCTTTGGCTCCAATGTTGACATCCAGATGGAGGATAAAATATGTAGGACTTCTGAAGCAATACTTGCAGCTTAACATAGGTATACAGTGTAATATATCTAACAGTGCTGTGGAATTGATTTGCTTCCTTTCAAATGCAGCTTGATGCACAGTGCAAGCACAGTATATGATTATTGTTTTACATGAAAAAGAATTACAAAATTTTAACACAAACTGTAAATGTCTCATTAAGGAGTGGCAATGATTCAAGAACTCTGAATACATAATTAAACAAGTGTTTTAAAAGTCATTATTATCTCTAAAAATGTCACCTGTCTGATACTGTTCTCTCCACAGCTAACAGGGTACATATAATTACTGGCTTCATATAAATCTCAGTCTCCTTACTCAGAATGAGCTATTACGCTTCCTGATTAATCCATAAGGCATGGTTTTAATTATCTCTTCATTAGACTAAGAAAAATTTAAAATATCAAGTTTCACAATATTTTAAAAGTTTAATTCTGTCATTTTATTCATATTAAATAGCACTTATCTCAGTACTCTCTGAAGTAAAATGCTGCCCATCAGTTATACAGCTAGTAGAATAGTTTGCCCATTATTTAATTTTTCAGACTAGTCACTTCAAACTTTCAAAATGTGTCATGTGTATTTAGAAAATAACTTAGCAGGTGCCTTCAGAAAACTGGTCTAGTGAAGGTAAACACTATTTTCCCCTCTTAAATATGACTTCCCAAATGAATGCAGATATCTCAGAGCTTGCTGACTTTTGGGAGAGTCAAGTTATTTAAGATCTCGTTAACCTAATTGCACTGGTGAGGTGGATTAGGACAGGTATTGTTCTGTCATCTTGTTTTCAAGTCTTACATAGATCTTAACACTGATCAGATTTAGGTAGAAAATATGGATGCAACGAGGTAAGATCTGTGTTTATGGACTGCACTGGCTGTGTTGATACGAGGAGTCCTGATAACCAATTGCCAAGTATCTAGGGCAACAGAGGAAGGCACAGCAGTATTTCTAGCTCTTTCTTCTCTCCATAGGGCCATTTCTATCACTAGAAAGTGGCTCTGCCATCTTAGAAAGGAAAGAAATTTCTAAATGCTCAGTTCACCTTAACCTAAAGTGAAGTAGCATCAGGTTGCTACAGGACTCTACATCCCCTCCATCTCTGCCTTGGAAGAAGACATTCACCTCATGATTTTGGTAATGATTAACTTCTAACAGCTCATTTTTATCTAAAATTAAGAGTAAAACCTGAGGTCTTTCACAACAGTCTCAGACTGGCTCAAGCTATATGCCAGAAGCCTGCCTTTTAGAGGCTTCTGAAAGTTTCCTCTCCTATACCCTCAGATATAATTCCTCCATGCTCTGAAATATTTCTGGTACCCAGCTTTGTTCTTCCTACCACATGCAAGGCTTTGCCAACATCATATCAGAATGTTGGGATAAAAATCCCAACATTCTGAATCACCAGCTAGTCACAAACAGTAACTGCCACAATTAATTGTATTAAATGGATTCATAATGTCAGCACAAATTTAACTTTGGGGTTTTTTTTCCCCTGAACTCAGACTGTGATCTGCAAACTGACAAAAAAATAGGAAAAACGGGGAGCAAAAAGTAATCAAGACTTTAAAATTAATTCAGTGCATTTTGAATGTTGTATCATTTTAGCTAAACTGTAATTTTCATGCAATCTGTGGTCAGTATCAGCACAAAAATAAATGATCACGTGGGTCACTTGGAATACAGTTTGTAAATTAATTCCTCAGTGTCAATGAGATACATGGTATCTGGAACTACTCTTGAGAGATAAGCTTCATTTTTATGATACTCTTAGGTGCATTAAAAATGCCTATATTTTGATAGACTTGACTAATCAACACCTGCACATTACAGAATAGTTTGTTTCATTTTTTGTGGTTGTATTATCTTCTTTGAATTACTACTGAAAGAACAAAACAGTAATTAAAAACTGGACAACATCTACAAAAATGCCTCTTCAAAATATATTTAACTGATTAAACCCCTTTGAACAACAATCAAATGCTAGATTGTTGTACACAGTGAAAATATAGCTTACTCACTTTTCAAAAGGGTACATTCAGCTAAATATAGAGCTTAGCCCTGTTACTGCTGTCTGTGCTCAATGGTGAGAACTACAGGGCAATAGTGATAAGTGACCAGGGCCCTTGGCTTCTTTTGAATTTGTGGTGAAGATGAGAAACTAAATCCCCTTCCAGGGTCAGGGAATGCTGTGTATTAACAGGTGTTATTCATAAGGAACAAACATAACCACAGTTTTCTATTTGCAATACAGCTTGTGGGGTTTTTTCCCCCATCTGTATTTGTTTCAGATTTGGGTGGGTAACAGTGGTTTTGTCTGTGCTGCAGTTTTCTCAGGTCAAAGAGGGAAGAGAAAACCAAGTGAGAAAAACATGAAATCTCTACATTTTTGGTTATTTAGAACAACAAAAGTGTGAGGCTATTCATAATATTTACTCCTCACTGAATAATTTAACAATCACTATACTGTAGTCTGTAACTTCAGGCTACAAATACAGTAAATGTTAACAACTTTAACGTCATACAATGCTAAAGGGCAAATTTTTCTTTGCCAAAAGCCAAAGGGGTTTGACTCAGGGTTTGGAATCTGGGAGACAGGGCTGGGCTTTCATGGCAGAGCTAATCCACAGTGAGGTCTGTTGCTCGAATTGTCATTGTCTCTGCCAGGCATATGTATGATCCTTGTGCTCCCTCTTAGATATGCAGTTATTTATGGCTAAAGGTAGCAGGAGACTTGTAAGATCCAGGCAGAGAGGTGGGCAAAGTTTTTCGCTTTTTGCTAACTCCGTAGATAACTTGCACTGATCTCAAGCTAATGCCTTCCTCCCGCATCTTCCATAGCTTGATACTTGGCAAGTCAGGCACAAGGATGTCAGACTTAGCAACCTGCTTTCCACCACAGAAGTAAAGCACTTCCCAACAGATATCTCTGTAAGTGGAGGCAGGACTTGTCCCTCGAGATACATCTGAGTAAATAATATCACTGTTTCTATCTGTGAGCATAAACACTGGGTTTTGTCTCCTAATGACTGTTTCTGTTTTATTGCTACTTCCCACCAGGAAGTTGACTGCTAACATAATTAGCAGATGATTGCATGGGGGAGGCTGAAATCTTTAACAGCTGTTTTAGGCATTCTGTACCAAATCTGTGCTGCAGAACATTTACATCTTTTGAATGGCATTCTCTCCAAAGACACAGATTATGGGACCATGGAGTGGAGACCTCCAGGAAGGACCTAACTTGCTAATTTACTTGAAAGAAAAAAAACAAAAAACAAAAAAAAAAAACCCCACTTTTAAAGCATTTAGTGGATTAGTATAAGCATTTGGGCATACTGTAAGTATCAGAATTCAGTACTAAAGATTACCTTTAATTGTGAAGTCTAGAAATGGAATGTATAGTGCTGGAACACTTGGCAGTTTTATTTTACAACTCTACTCTTTTCACAAAAGAAAGTGCAGACATTTCTGATGCTCCAAGTGATCTATTTCTTTGTTAGAGGATAAAAGGGAAACAAGATAAATCAATATTACTATTTGTCGTAGAAGAGTCATTCTGAGTGTAATATACAGTGCAGCACAGAGCTTATTATTATAAAATAAATAGTCATAATCACTGGCTGTGATAGAATAATAAAAAAATAAGAGATAAGCCATTTGGGAAAGAACTGCTTCAGTTCCCCATGGGGTATTATACTGTCTGCCAAATGTACAGTACTATGTGTCAAGTTGTAGATGGAAAAATAAGAGCTTTAGCAATAAGAGTATAACTAAGTAACAATTGAAGTCCCAAACATGTTCACAAATTACGCATCATGTTGTCCCAGAGGAGGAAGACTACTCTGTCTCTGAGAGTTCTTAAGATGAGGTACTTAAACTCCTCATACCTTACAAGATTTTGCTGGAGCATGCTACCAAAATCTGCCTTGGACAGATTTAGTTACACCAACACCCAAACGTTACTCTTCTCATTTCATGTCCTTTCACACTTCCAGTGTGTGCTGCTTTAAGTAGAATATACAAACAATGCATTTTTGCCTCTATTATTGGAGCAAGAACAATGGTAAAACAGAAATTAGCATGAGACTGATGGAACTGCTCTCTACAAAGCATTACTTCTCCTTCCTTCCACACAAGTGAATTGATTCCCTCTCTTATCTATAAGAGGGACCCAGTCTTAAGATAAATTTAGAAGGCAGGTGAGTATGAAGATATATTAACTGTTTACTTATGTGGGATCATATCTAAACATGCCACAAGAGTGTAAACTCTGGTCTCATGGTGTGCCAGATGCAGTAGTTTTACAAATGTCAGTATTTTCCTTTAATCACTCTTTAAGGAGCAAGAAAGGACTTGGCCCATAGGTGCAGCAATTCTTTTCAGGGTTTAGGGCAACTGAAACTTTTCAACTACCACTGTGCAGAGTCTCACTGCAGATACAAAAACACTTGTACTCTTAGTGAATTAGACTGTTAAGATCTTGAACAATTCAAAAAAAAAATCAAGCTTTTACAATAAAATTTAGGCTTCTAAATCACTTTATGTACTTTGAAAATTTACTTACAAGGACAAAACAAGATAAATTTGACAATATCTGCTCAAGTCCAGTTATTTCTGGCCTCTGTTAAATGAAAGAACTCATAAAAGATAGCATGTTTTCTAAAATGAGGAGACCAAATTGACTAAGGTGGGTTTTTTTGGTGTTTTTTTTTTTTTTTAAGGAAAGAGGAAGATTATTTTGGAAAAAACCATAATAGAATTTTCTTTTGAGAAAATTATAATAGAATTTTTATACAAGTTGAATCCAGACTCAGTTATTTTAAATCACTTGAATCAGAAATGTGTGGGCTTTTTATTCCCTTTTAGTTTAACAATCTCAGGTGATTTCCAAAAGGAAGGGCAAAGGGAGGGCTTTACTCACTAATTCACACTGTGACAAATGACTGTTAAAGTACCTTCTGAGAATTGCAGTAGGGAGTTGTTCCTTGAGAGTCACCAGTCAACATGACAGCCAGCAGTGTACAATTGTCCAAGTGATGTGTGGAGGTGTTCAGCATTATCTGGATCTCTTTCCTTTCCAGATAGGTGGTAATGTTCATTTATGCAGTAAGCACACCAGAATGGAAAGCTGATTTCAATTTAATCCTAGAAGTACTCACTGTAAGAACAGTTCTTGCACAAAGGTAAAATTTAGCCTTACAGTTTTATAATTAAAATATATACTGTAGCAAAATTACTCAAATTTCCATCTCAACACAGGCACACTATTTTAAACATATTTCCAGTACTAGTCAATGTTCTTGCTACATATATACAGAATAGAAAAAACATTACAGAAACAGAAAATGTAAAGTTTTGTTCCATGACTGAAATTGTAAACATATCTTGCAACAGCACATAGAAAAACTATGAAATCTGATGCTTTGAAGGGGGGCATGGGGAGGTTGGACTACCCACAACTTATCTGCTTGTATTGTTCCCTTGGACACACAACCTGCCAAACCATTCCTAGGCACTGCACAGTTCAAGACATTTTTGGCTGCTGGCTATAGCCAGAGCACACACAGGAAAACTTGAACAGTTCACTAGAATAAGCAGTCATGCTTCAATGATGGGAAACATTCCTGGCTTGCTAGAATTCACTAAAACAAATGCAGGTTTTATATCTTTAGACGCCTCTGAAGACAGGACTAAACGTCTGTACATAAATAGTTTAATAAATGTGAGGTAAATGCACTCTGCAAGATACTAAAGACCTTACTAAAAAGGCAGTGATATAGATAGAATGTAAATGCTTTTCTATTTTAACTTGGAATTTCTTTACACCTCTAGTGTCCTCTGGTTTGGCTATTTTGACACACGTTAACTATATGGATGTAAAAACTCATCATCGTATCTTTCCAAAACTTACGCAGGAACCTAAGATAAACATATTCTTTTCTCCCCTCCTCTGAAGCAAACTGTTTACAGGCTTTCAACATGTCACGTCTTCATCAGGAAGGATATTTTCTAATTTTGTGTTGCTCTTCAACACAGCTGGTAAGGCTAAGGGATTGACGATCAGCAGGTTTACGAAATGTTTCATTACAAAGTTGACTGTTACAATCACAAATTACTGAAACTTGACTGAATTAACAAGTGAAACACTTGTGCTAATCACTCAGCTCCCCCTTTATTTCCGCTTCCTTCCCCAGCAGCCAAACAGAAAGACAAATTTCATTATGACAGTCCAGAAACATCTCAGAATATCCAGCAAATCAAAACATTTTCAGATGCTTTCAGTCATGAAGGAAAAACACAAAATTCACAAAGGGATATTAGCAATGTTTACAAAACTAGTGAAAAAGTCAATGACTCAATCTTCTCTTTACCCTTAGCCCAGTGACTGGGATATTTATATGTCCAGAAGAAACTGGGTACACTCCCCTACTTATCACAAAAATTAACCTATTTGACACACACACTCTATCTTTTACAAGCCATCCTGTAGAAGTGATTTTCGTAACAAACGTGTGCAACGTAAGCATCAAGCTTCATTTCCACAGTTTTTGAAGGGAACCAGGTCTTTTGAAAATCTACCCTTTTAAAAATCAAAGCTGGTTTTAACATCCTTTTACTTTCAGAAAAAAAAAAATCACTCAGCAAGTTCAAGAATGCCAATAAAATATTCAAAGTAGCTTTCTCATTGAACTAAATCATTTAACAAAGATTTACCATGTTCTTCTGCACACAGCAACTTCTTTTATGAAAAATAATACACAATCCAATTTGGCCATTTGTGGAATATGACAGCACAGAACCCATCTGTTACTGAAGCCAACTGCAGGGCTGGTTATGAATCTAAGCTATGAAAGCAGAATTTTTTTCAGGGTGGAAAAAGGAGGGAGATGGATGTTACTGTATTGGAGAAATATAGGTAAGAATTGAACCATGAGCTAGATACCAAATAAAGAAAAGAAGGCTTAGTGAAGATCCTCTATAGGAAAAGTCCTCTAGAAAAATGATGGTTAAAAAACCCTCCAAACAGATACAGATCTAAGAATAAAATTCATGAATGAGAGCCCTGTTACACTGAGCTAAGCATTTTAGAACATGTGCCTTTTATAAAAGAAATAGCTAATCAAACTCTCATCCTAAAGAAACATAACCAGTAGGGTTTCAAAATTGAACTGCACTTATATCAGAAATATATTTTTCAGCAAAAAGAGGAGAAGTCACATCACACCAATCATATTTATTATTAAATACTACCATATAACAAAATTGCTAACTATGCTGTGATTTGGTGACACAGAATCCTGGGTGGTTGGTGGCATAATTCCATCTCCTCTCCACTCTGAAGAATCAACAAGCATCTGAAAACACAGATATGGACCACACGCCACCCAGTCAGGAAAAAGCAAGCATCTTTCCAGAAAGGGCAGAATGGAAGAAGAAGAACAAGACCTCAGAGATGAACAGATTAGAAAGATCAAAAATGGAGTTGGACTAAGAAGACAGAGTTCAGCTGCTAACAGACCACACAGATGGAAAACTCTTAATATAAATCAGACTGCCAAAGTTGAGAGCAAGTGGAATTAAGACGTTGCAGTGAAATGGAAACAGGCAGAAAATTATTTCCAGCCTCTCAGCTAAGGATTCATAATTAAAATGAACTATCTTGACCACTGACCATTGTGCAGCCATACTAAAACGGCTTCAACTGTACTTCAGTACTCATCAGATATTCCATTCATAGTTGATGTCCATTCAACTGGAAGGGTTACAAGCAATACCTTTGGCAATACCTTGCATTCTATTCCAATTAGAGTGTAATATAAAGATGCACTTCACCAGAACCAAACATGAACCAAGTACTTAAGGATGCAAAGAAAAAACAATAAAACAAAAAGATACATTTGTGTAATAATAATCATTACCAACTAATATGCAGTTGATCTCAGAGTTCCCATAAGTCTGCAGTCTTTCTCATTCAGTATTTTCTGAAAGTTTGTCCAATAATCTAAAAATTCCATTTGACAATATTTCTATGCAGAACATCTATGCTTTTTCCATAATGGATAGCACAATACACCATCAACATAGGAAGGGATGGTTATTTCAGTATTACACATAATACCTTCCAGTTCAGAAAAGTAAGAATCTGGACAGGGGCCTATTGTAAAGGACAAACAAAGGATAATACTTGATTTTTAAGAATGGACCTTGTTCAATCACTCTAAAACTAGTATCAAAAAAGACTACTATGGTAACTTGCAGAGCTAGAGGAGACAGTGCTGCTACCACAGCCTCTTGTAAAGAACAGTCTTGCTTGCACTGTAGGAAAACCACTGCACAGCCCTCCTGCCACAGTGCAGCTGTGCCCAGCCTCAGCACAGAGCAATGCAAAAAGAAATCCATTTACATTTTTATATTTCAAATGTGTCAGAGATCTTTCTTTTAAAGCTTACTGGAATATTTAGAAATAATTAAAAGTTAGTATTCATTGTCCACCAATCCTTTGCTGCAATTTTCAAACAACAACCATGCTCTGTAAGACTGTAATTCTGCTATCAATATTTAAGGATTGTTTATTTTCATTTCAAGTGTACATTGACTTGAAATAGATATTTCTATAGTTAAATGGATGTTATGGTCATGCAGTTGCTTATACACAATTTCCTGTTTGAGCCCAAATCATGCTTCTTCCGTAGAAGGTAACTTTATAAAGTTCAAGTCAAACAACTGACATTAGGGAAGTACTTGACAAAAGCTTAAACTAAAGCTAGGGAAAGTGTTTAGACCACCATGGTCCAAAAAGATATACAGAGAATATTTTGTTAATTTTAGCCCTCAAAAGTCCACATAAATATATAAGCTTGTTAAAATATGAAAGGTGGTGAGTTTTTTTCCTGTTCCAGTAGAAAATAAAATACAGGTATAAGATGCCAAGATCTACTCAAATAATACTGTGATCAGAAGTAATGAACACAATATGCTCATAGTTCCCCCCTTTTTTTTTTTGGAACAGTAAACCCCTTCCTTGTTAAACATACTCTAACTCTCCATTATGCAGATAAAATGCTGTCATTTCCAACCAACAACATTCATTTTTTGTGACTACATTAAGGTGTCATTCCCCATTTTATAGCTGTCTGAATAAACATCATTTGTTTAATTGGTTCACTGCCTAACGTATTCTCCCAAACAAAGGTAACAATTAGTTACATATCTGCATAATCTTGCAATTACCAATAAGAACCAACCTTTCTTAAAGTAGTTAAAATCTAAATTACACAGACCAGCATTAAAAACAAAGTTTCGGACTGCCATGCTAAAGATATATTCTGACAGTGTAAATACATTGAATGAAAATTGATCCAATAAGTTATATTTTGCTTTTCTGTCGTTTGACCACAGCAAATTGTTACTACAAAGTGGATGTGACACATAACTTTGCAAGATGGGATCCTGTAATAGTCTATTGACACAAGAGGTTGTGTGGTCAAATAGAGTGGCATGATGGTGTTGGTCTTCACAAGTGCTGTTCATTTAGCACTTTGAATTTCAACACACGTTCCTGATTTGCTTGTTTGTTTTAATACAAGGGTTTGGTTGTTTGTTTTTTTTTTTAATACACTATTTAACTTCAGACAAATACCTTTTTAAAGCGATTTACAATTAATGACACTGACAACCCGTTAAATAACTCAAAGAAATAAAATAACGGTAGGTGCAACCAAGCGTAGGATTACAGTACGAAAAGATACTGCATACAACGAAGCCTGGATATTAGACGGCAAAAACATCCAGTAACACCTACAATTAGCCTCTCGACAAACGGGAAAAGCATGTTTTGTTTGGGACTTCTCCCCTCAGTGAATCTGACCATGTGGAGACAGTATCGTACCTGTCCTCCTCCTCCTCCTTCCGTAAGGCAGGGCAGGGAAAGGTTCAGCCCTTCCCCGGCGCCGGGGGCGCCCCGGAGGCTGCGGGATACTCCGCTCACTGCTGAGGGGCGCCGGCCCGACTCGCCCCCGGCCGCGGGCGCGGCACCGCAGCCCCTCGGCGGCCCCCGCACCCCTTTCCAGGGAAAGTTTCCCAGCGGGGCCGTGCTCCCGCGGGCGGTCCGTGCCCTCCCGGAGCGCTGCCCGAGCCCCGCGAACGCCGCGCTTACCTGTCGTCGCTCTGCCAGCCCTGATCGCCCAGCAGCAAGTCCCGAAAGCGGTACCGCGGGGGCAGCGGGGGCACCTCGCTGTCCAGGTCCACCATCGTGCCCGGGGAGGGATGGAGGGGAGCCCCCGATGCCTGGAGAGCGGCGGGCACCCGCCCAGCCGGGCGGCGGGAGCGGCGCGGGCGGTCCCCGCGGCGAGCGCGCACAAAGGCGGCGGGAAGGCTGTCCCCCCCGGCTCGGGGGGAGCCTCACGGCCCCCGGGAGCCAAGTCCCGCCCCGGGGGGACGCGGGCGGCGGCCTCTACAGCGGCGCGACCGCCCACCCGGTCGCCCACCCAGCCAGCGAGCGAGCGCGCCGCCGCGGCGGCGACAACAACGGGCTGTGCCACCGCCAGGCGAGCGGGACCGTGCGGAGCGGCACTTGGCTGCGGGAGCCGCCTCGTCCCAGGAACAGCATCCCCCCTCCTCTGCCACCTAGGGCTGCCTTACGGGCACCTCTATATAGCCCCCGAGATGGGGGGGGGGGGGGGAGAAATGGGGCGTTTTACCTTGAGGAGCCGCAGGTACCGTCTGCGCGGCCCCCCATGTTAGTGAGGGTGGGTCATCGGGACACAGCTGGGTCTTGTCACGGCCCCATCTCGCGCTCCCCGTTAATCAGAGACACCTGGGCAGTGCCGGAATCCCAGGTGCAGCTGGTTACACATTTGGTCAGTTTCTGCGTTTAGTCAACTGCGGGGTTGTTGTGCCTAGCAAGTAGCGCGACCCTCTCTGAAAGCACAGGAAAGTTAAATTATTCCCAGGATTGAGATCTGTAAGCAATGCCTGAAAGTGGGAGACACTCTAGAAAGTATTGTAATTCCATACATGACTTATGAAGCACATAATACCAGTGTGATTTGATTGAATTCACTATCACTCATAGTGAATAATGTTTTCAGATTTGGCCTTAAAGGTCCACTGTAATCTAGACTGTCATACTAATCATCTAATGCTCCAGTTCTAGTAAACATAAACATTACTACATTTTTTGCAGCCTATCCTGATTTGCTTTCCCAGATTAGGTCTTCACCTAAACTATTCAGTTACAGCATACCTCTCCTAGAATTAAGTCATGCAGAGTCTTCACACTCCTGCAGTTTTTAAATTCAGATTTAGATTTTGCTGGATCAGAGCCTTAGTGATAAACAAGAATTTATTTCCTAAATGTGCTTTAAACACCACGTATTTAATAAGGAGCATGTGTGGATTCATTAGGTATATTAAAAAGTGAATCTTCTATTTTCCATTCAGTTGGATTTCTGTGTAGAAGATAAACTAGTTAAAAGCTAGTTTAAAGCACAAACAGTATCAGCTTAAGTATGGCAGCCTGATGTGTATCACACAATAATGTGCCCAGCTGAGAATGCAGCTCTGAGCTTCATGCTGTGATGCAAAGATTTCTGTAGGTAACCAACAGGTAGTCCAATTCAGGACTCAGATTATCTCTGCTGTTGTTACAGTCAATACATCTTCCCTTGCTTCTTTAGCACAGAGATCTTAAGCATAGCTTCTGTGATTGCTGTTTCTTTAGAAAGCTGCAGGTTAGTATCCCAGGTCCTGTAAAACCCTGGGAATCACTGGAGTATGATGCTTACCCTTTTTCACAGCTTGCTGCATTCAGCCTTTACAATGCGCTTCTCAGAAGGGCTTGTTAGATGAAGCAAAACAGATGCATGTATGTGGCAAGAGTTCAAAGGTAACTTGCTCTTTGCTTTGGTTGATATGGTAAATAAATAAAATAGTGAATTATCCTGCTGCCTCATTCTTGCCACTTTTACCATGCTGTGTTCTGAGGTCAGAGCTCACTAGAACTCTAATTAAAAAAAAAAAAAAGTCCAGGATCTTTCTTCCTTAGAATATTTGTCATATGCTGCCCATTTTTCCTTTCTTTCTCAGCTGCTTCTTTAATTGAATAGACAGTCTCCTGGAAGAAAACAGTTTCCTCTCTCTGCCTGGGTATTTTTTCACCTGCCAAAATTTGAGATGGGGTGAAGCCTGTATATTATAATTCTTTGTTATAAAAGCAAAGTCATTAGGCTAACTGTAGTCCTTTTATGAAGTCCAGGAATCATAGATTGGTTGGGAAATAAATGGTGTTTCTACTACATCTTCTAGCAGCCTCATTAAGTTTTCACCTGAATTGATCAATTTAACATGTGTTTTCATACTTGAAGAGCTAAGTAGCAGTAGAAGCTTTTGCATTTTTTCTACCCTGGAAATGCACTTTAAACTGGTAGTAGCTGACTGGTAATTGAGCAGCCTGGTGAACAGTTGAGCAAAGCTAATAGGAAACAAACTCATTACTAAGACTATAGTCGTGCGGTTTATACAGAAGCTTAATTTTGTGCTTCTAAGTAATATAAACTCTTTGCAATATAAAATGAGCTGTGTTTTTACATGGCTGACAGTATGATGCCTGGTCATTCTGAAAAATTCCAAATATATAAAATTGGACAGAAATGGGATTTTAGGTAGCTAAATATAATACTTGGTTAGTAACTCAAAGCACTTGGGAAACATACGTCTTCAAGGTGAGGAGACACTGAGTCATCTGCTTGGAGACAGGTGCAGTGCATGAACTATTATACTGGGTCACTGCAGTCAAACTAGTTGTTCCTTCTAACATGTTTTGTGGTAAAGAAAAGCTGTGAGCCACAGCTCAGTTCTTTCAAGGAACAAATGTAGGTTTGTACTTTTGGGGTGACTCTGGCCCTGAGAAGTGTTAAAAGCATCTGTGACCCTGACTGGGAGCCTGAAAATAGATTTTAAATGATCTTTTTTTTCTGTTTTTTAAACTGGCTTATGTATAGGTGGGTAACTCGAAGTACTGGGCTTTGAAGCTTGGGAGAGAGAGGGTGGGTTAAGAACTGTGTAACTGAGTTTATTCCTACCGATTGGGTATAAGTCTTGGGTCATGCTGGGGTACAGAAAGAATGAAAATTGGTATTTAGTTTTTCTTTTAGGTTACTTATATTTTTGATGGCATATAGGTAAAACAGGCTAGTGCAATGCAAGTGACTTCTGGACTTTTTGAACACTTCCAATGTATATGGAGGTACACATAGGTTATTAATACTTAACTCCATGTGTTCTCTTCTTCTATTTAAATCTCATGCAATCAGATTATCAGATAAGTTTTTAATGTTTTCCTCAAAAAGATTCTAAGATTTTCTTTATTGTTAATCAGTTTAAATATTGACACTTGATAGGACATTCTTTACTGATGGTATTGGCATCTAAAATAAGTCAGGTAAAACAAAGCCAAAACTGACAGCAAAGAGTTAGAGAAGATTCTTGTTCATTATAAACTGATGCATTTCACCCTCTGAAAGTGTTGAAGGTCTCCAGCATTGCAGTGCTGAAGTAGTCCTACCAGACACAGTTCTTCCCTCCATTGCTTTTCAGTTGTATGCCATGACTCAGAGAGTTGTCATCCCTGGCTGATAAGCTTATCATCCAACCATTGTGTTTATTCTCCTAAATATTACTAAGAGGTTATGGCTGGGGTAACAAAGAATACTGGCAAATATGTATGTTTAAACAGAAGGTGAAGAAGAATGAGCCATTTATGAAGCAAATGCACACTAAATCCTTTTAAACTGTTCTGTAATGTGAGTAACTTGAACTTATTGTCCTTTCAAGGAAGATAGTCTGATACTATCTGAACGGCGTTCAGTTAACTCAGCAGACATGAACACAATGCTTACTGGAAGGAGTAGTCTAGTCTGCAGAGAAAAATGGTAAGTGGAAATGCCTTCTTTGCAGAGTCTACATGTTTATTTCTGTCTGTTGGCGCTAGCAAAGGGTTAGGAAGGCTGAAAAACTGATTGGCTAAAAGATAAATAAAACTCCAGCTAGTTTTCAGGCTTCTTCCTAGCTGCTCTCTCTCTCTCCTTTTTTTTTTTTTTCTTTAACACCCATAATTAGGAAGTATATGGATGTTTATGTTGCTGTGGGAACTTTTGGAACCCTGCAAGTTGATCAGTTCTGACTTGAATGTTTCTGTTTGACTTTGGGTTTCAGACTATAGAACTGGGGACTAGAATACTGACAGCACTGGAAGTGCAGGAGACAGTTCTCCAGCTTTGACAGCGAATAGGGTACTTAGGGACTCCACATTCACAGTTAAATGGTTTGGGGGTTAAATTAGTAAACTGTGTTTAAATGATATTTGATTCACTTTAGCTGCAATTTCACTTCCAAAAGAGTCCGCAAAGGTGGAGTTTTTTGTAGAAAAAAGCATAATGTAGAAAAAAGCATCTGTTAAAATGTACCTACACAAAATTCTGAAGAGTCCTTACTAATAAATATTCTTTTTATCATAAAACAATTTCAGTATTAAAAAAGGTATACTTCTCAATTAGAAAACAATACTTTTTAATTTTTTTTAAGAAATTTGTTAGTATCTTTTTTCCCCTCTGGCTTTCAGGCTACCAACTGCAAAGCAATCTCAAATCTGGAGTACAGGATAGAGATGCCTTAGTGGACCAAAATCAGGCATGTTAGACAGAGTCACAGCATCCTCCATTCTGACTGGATCTGAGAGGCTAAACCAAACCAAGAGCAAAAACTGGTGAGAGGTGTATTTTGAGGACTTTTCCTCTTTACCTACCATGGTACAGAACTGTTATTTAGTGGTGTGGATTATAGAACTAAAGACTAAAGCTGATGTTTTAATGGTTTTAAGCTCATTGACTGCAATTTCAGCTTTTCAAAATGTATGTCTACAAAGCACATATATCACCACTGTGCACTGATAATACTTAGTAATGGACCTAGGCCAGGATGCCTAAGTGGATATTGAGTTGGAAGAGGGCAAAATTACCTTTAAGTCATACAGCCTTCTGTTTTACCTTTACCCAGTACTTGTGCTTATGGAAATTGATGGAAAGAGACTGTACTTTTAGATCCTTACATCCACAATATCTACTTACTGTGCATTTACTTTGTATAATCCAACATACATTTTCTTAGACCCATCATTTTACTGCTGGATAAGGGCAGCCTTTTTTTACCTTCTCTATGTTTGTGACCATAACACCAAATCTGTTAGATTAAAGATGATCTATTTATTTCCATTTCAGTTTGAACAACTCCCTGAACTTTGACTTATTTATTTTTTTGTGGCATTTCCTATTCAGATGATTACTTGTCTTGCATCTTTTCCTAATATTCTCTGTCTGTACACATTATAATTTGAAAACATCATCATTTTCTTACTTCTCCCTTGCTGCAAAGGAGTTGTCACCTCAATCCCGCTCTTCTCTTTCACATCTTTTTCTCAAAAAGAACCTGCTTAGAGAGGTAGGTCAGTATGAGCTTATTGGGGTTTTTTGGTATTTTTTGGTTAGTTTAAATGTACATTTGTTACATCTTACTGGATTCTTCACTGTTAGGGATAAGGCCCATTTTTGGTTCATTCTGAATCTTAGAGTACAGTCTGGGGATGGGGTCTGAGTACTACCATAGTATAAATGATAACTATGCTATCCAGTAAGTTTTTGCAGTGTTTCTGTAGAAAGGAATGCTTAAGTCATCTCTTTGCTACATAGCTTGGTTGTGTGCTGGACTAGTAACAGGAATAGTCAGTTGTAATTTTAACTGTCCTTCAAGATAGCACAACCCTTGAGGGAATACTACCAACATGTGATGAAACTTCAAAAAAATTGGTAATCATAATTTTCTACAAGCAACAGCTCAAGTTTCAAACTGCTCCATGTTTTTTGGTCTTCTTTTTTCTAAAAAAAGCTATTTATTTCTAAGTAAATCTTACTATTCCTACATACCTCTTTGCTATTCTTATGTACCTTTAAATCTGTATTGATCCTATTTACTTTTTATTGTGTACTTTGCATATCTCCATAATTTACAGTCTGATACACCTTCCAGAGTACAATGCTGCAATGTTTGAAATTATTTAAACTTCGAGGGGAAAAATGTTCTTGGAGTCTTGCTATCTTTCCACTTGATGCCTACTTTTTTAAATGGCTGAGCAGTAGCAGACTGTTCTGCTGGCATGAAAGGTTTGATAGTGATTCAGAAACAGTAACAGACTGAAATAGCCCAAAGTGAGAACAGAGTTTTAAGGTCACTGTAGAGCTGCAAAGGTAGGGCAGAAGGAGAAATGTGAGGGATTTCAAATTTGATAATTCCTCTGAAAACATAGGGGGCAAAGAAAAAACCCCAAATAAACAAAACAAAAAGACACCAAACAAACAAAAACAAACAAGAAAGAGCGATGTGGTTTTGTTTTTTTCAGTATGTATCTAATTGAATTGAAATCTTGGTGGGTAGAGGGCATGTTTTCCATAGCCCAGCGAGCATGACTGTAGTGCAAGCATGATCCTTATAAAGTTGTTTCAGACACATGGCACACAACATGACCTGATCCTTTTATTCTTGTACACTAAGCCATTACAGCACAGATCCAAAAAGGAACAGCATACACTTCAGGGCCACCTACGATCCTGGTGCAGCACAGTCCTCTGACATCTGTGGTGACCTGGAAAGGAACTGTAGAAACAAGAGGATTAGCAGCACTGCGTCAGGAGAGAGTGACCTGGTGGGAAGTGATGATAACCTCTGAATTGCCTTCCAGTAAATCTCCACTTGGCTGTGAGCAGGAGGACTTAATTTAAAACTAGAGATACTGACAGCTGCTTTTATATAGGAGAACACCTTTTCTTGTGAAGAACACCTTTTCAAGTAATTTTCACTTCACTTTTGAGTACAGAGCACCAAGGCAGGAGAATGAGATGGTACTTAAACACAGATAATCAGAAGGGAGTTTAGAAATACTTAGAATTGGACATGGTATGTCTCCTGTCATTGCTGCAAAGCCCTGCTTGAATGCGTGATGTTACCTAATTTACCTTAGAAGAAGTAGAAGGAATACTCAAGAATTGCTATTTTTTTTTCTGTTTGCAAAGGTGCTCATCCTTGCCAAGATCCTCATGGCCCTTTCTTGATAAAATGGCCTGAGCAGCAACAACTGTTAAGATAGGAATGTGAGTTCAAGCCTCCAAAACTGTCTGAGAGAGCATATGCAATCATCATCTCGATTAAACAGTAACCAAAGATGTTACACAGTGAGTTCTGAAATAAGGAAAGTGCCAATTTGGAAAGAAATGTATGGGACAAATGAAATGTTGTAACAGGAGGGAGGACATTGGGAACAGGGCCAGTAGTGAAAACCAGAGGAGGTGGGTTTGACAGTTTGTTGTATTTTCATCTGTTGGCTTCAAAACCTCTGTTTATGCTGGGCAGAGAATCCTCCTTGTCTATCCCTGCCACCTGCCTTCATCCAGCTCGGGCAGTGACTGTGCAGTGCAACAGGTAGGGACTCACACCTGTGGATGGTACCTTGTGTGGTGCTTCCTCCCTGCTGTGTGCATTAGCAGGTTGGAAGGTGCAGCATTGGTACACATTAGGAAGCCACATCTCCTACAGGAGGTGTGTGTGAGAGGTAGACTGTGTGTATAATCATGCCTGGGTGGTACACATCTTTGTGGGCATGATTAGAACTTTGGGACATTAGTGAAGAAAGGTTCTTTAGAAATTTGTTAGGTGTTTGTTAACATTTTGTCTATTGACAGTGCCTTATCTGCTTTATTGCTGATACTGAATGTGAATGTATAGTCCACTGATTGTCAGTTAATTATGTTCTATTAATAAATCAGTAAACCGGTTTGATTGTGATTTGGTTTAAACTAAGTAAACTGTGCATTTTTATCCTGTCACAGGATACAATCACAGGTTGTGATTGTAGGTATCACATGATGTAAAATGCAATTGTGAGTTACGGAAGTTGTGTGCCGGGGTGGGGGGGGAAGAGACAAGTGTTGACGATGAAAAGATAATCTCTCTATTAATACAGTGGGATAGGACATTTTCCTGAAGATTTTTGGGCAAAGCAGTGATTGATTCTAGAATTCTGCAGGCTCTAATAATATCATTAAACTCAAATGTGACAGGAAGCATGCTGTTAGAACATGCTGAAATTACACTGGCCAGAGATGCTATTTCAGCGGTGGCTAATTAAGCTCCTATTACTAGTCATCATTAGTTCCCTATGGAATACACTGGCTTCCTCAGATCTGTCTTCCAAACACTGTTCTCAAAGTTATTCAGGTAAATAAGCACTCTGAATTTTGATGTTAAGCCTCTACATTGAGCAAGGAATGAATAAAAGTAATTTATTGAGTAATTTATTCTGACCTCATACTGACTGCTTTATGCACAAGTCTCGGACAAGATAACTTCCTGAGGTCCCTTCCAACCTGTACTTTCCTATGGTCTTATATCTTGACATGCAGTTTTGCTCATACAGGGAATATGTGGTGGTATTTTGGCTGTCTGTGTCCGCAGTAATATTTGAGTATGCTCACACGGCTTCTTAAAGAAACAGCTTTGCTTCCTTAGATAAAATCGTGCTGTCTTTGGCTGCATAACTACTTAGATGTTTCTGCCTTTCTTAGGGTAAGGGTACCCTAGAGACGGCTTTTCTTCTGCCTGCCTTAGAGCTCCTGAGGCACCATTTGCCTGTGCACTCTTTTGTTAGCGGCTGGAGGTGACTAAACAAAGTCAGACACAATTAAAAACATTAGTTTTAAATTGGTAGCCCATGGAAGAGGTGGGAATGGAAAGAAAATTTGGTGCAGAGACAAGTGGGACTGGTCTTAGTGCTGTTAGAGTACATCTGTCTGCAGCACACAGGGTTCTGTTCCACAGGAAAAAAAAGGAACTATAGATTTGGGCAGTGAGAGGCTGTTTCTTGGAGCTCAAGTTTGACAGGTACAAAAAAAATATATTTTCAGTGGTCAGGTATACACCAGTAGCTGCAAAATGGATACAGATCGATCATCACAGGGTCATGGAGCAGAGTGAGAGTTCATTCTCCACATGAGTCATTTGTCTAGGAAAGAGGGAGGGAAAAGAAGAGATACTGTGCTCTCTGAAGAGTTCTTATGGGTGAGACAGCTGAATGCCAATTTTCACTAAGATCATATCTTAGAATTGGAGACTGAAAACACAGCCCAGGTTAAAAAAAAAAAAAAAAGAAAATTAATTCCAGCTGCATTTTCAAAGAGAGGTTTTAAATGCTTTGGAATTCAGGTTTGATTTGAGATCTGTTCTGTAGACACACTAGTTTTGTGCTATAGCAGTACACTAACTAAGCCAGTAGTACTAAGGATAAGTTATGGGGTCTTTGGGAGCACATACAAGGTTGATCTGTGTATATTCCATGCCAGTCAAACATCACCACTAAGGGCTATCTGGTCTGCAGCTCTTTTATGTCCATCTCCTGTGAGCACTTTGTACTATTACATTTTTTATTCCCTAATTCTCAACCTCAAATAATTCTCTTATTATGATCTGAATTTCCAAAGGAGTGCACTGATAAAGCCAAGATATTTCTTGAAAATATTAATAAGATTGTTACTTACATGAATCCGGGAGAAGTTCCTCTGTTAGCCTGTTTGCCATATAGTTCTTTTTGCATAACCTTTATAATTCTCTTTGGAAAGTTAATTATCTGTCTTATAATTTATTCACATCTTCTCTGTCTTATCATTTCTCACTGAACAAGTGCTTCAACATCACCTAGGTTTATTTAATCATGAGTTTGATCAAGTACATTTCCTTTGCTCTGGGCAGTTGATTATCTTATATAAGAACTGGTGAGTGAACAGTAAGCCACTCTGTACTTTTGTCTGCTTTTTATTTTGATAATTTTCAACATAAATCTTGATTTATATGTGTAGAGAAATTAATTTTGCACACAGTTAATGTGAATTTGTTTTCTAACTAAACATACAACACACAAAGAATCGCAAAATAATGTATTTGTAGGACTGCTTTTAGATACCAAAAAAATAAGCTTATATGAGTATGTAGGGGATAAATCTGAAGGAGAAAAAGAAAAAAGAAGTAATATGTAAAAACAAGCAGATCACAGGAAAGGAATGTGTCGACCTAAGTTGTCAGGCTTTTATTTATTTATTCATTTAGCAAGGTTTAGAGAGGGGAGGGAAAAAAACTTGTGTGTTGCAAGAGGTTTAGGGGAAGTGACCGCTGAAATCGGAGTATAAATGCTTTGCAAGGTCAGTCCTTGGAGCAGTTAGTGAGTAAAATAGGAGTGGAAATAGCACAAAGTAATTAAAAAAAGTGGTCGGATGAGTTTGTGAATCTCTAGAATGTTGTTCCTGGGCTATGCAACTCTGCTCTTATGTTGGATGTATTGTGCTGCAGAAAGAGGTAAGCTTTAATGTGGAAAAAAAGCAACCATACCCCTTTCTTAAAGAGTATGTGAAGATGGTAATTAAATCTATATGTAAAGGCATTGTAGCCATTTAAAATGAAATTCTGACAACAGTCATTGAGATTTTTTTCTGATAGTATTTAGTACCTTTACTATTTAGTATCTTATCATAGGTATTATTTCATCTATTTATTTGGATAACTACTGCTGTTATTGATTTGATGTGCAGTTTTTTTAATGGTTAGTACCACTATAAACTAGTCAGACAACTAATTTTTTTATTAATTATGTTTGTTAATTATTCTAACATCTAAAACCGGTAAACAATTCGTAGACTGAAATAGAAAATATTCCATAAATGTACATTTATTTCTATCTGGAATAATCTATGAGGTGATCTGAGAAAGGCGAACAATTACTAAATTGACTGAAAAGCTTATGAATTACGTCTTGACTGACAGAATGGTTTTAGTCTATGAAATGAGATAAATGTATACAAGTATGCTTTTGTACATGTTAAAAGAGGTAGCTAGAATTCTGTGTATCTTTTCACAGGCCTCTGATGTTTTCTGTTTCTCTATTCAATTTATTTTTTTCTATTTGTGTTTATATTGTTTAATCTATCCTTAGTAATTTTTCTTTTTTTTACTTTCTGTCTTGGTTTCTTTGCATAGACTGTTGAGGAAAGGGTGCTGTGTGGTTTTGATCTAGTGTGTCTTTGTTTGGCTCAGGTTGCTTTTAATTTGGGGTGAAGATTATGAATATCTTATTAATGAAAACAACCCAAATGGATTTTACTTTGAAAAACTGAAAAAAATCAGGAAATTAAAGAAACTACTTACCTTAATTAAATATCTTTATAATAAATACTTCCTCAAAGCAATTATTAAAGTCTAACTTGTTTGCAAAGAAGTCCAGAAAAGTACTGGAATTTGAACTGAAAGTTTGCCTGAATTTGCACTATGTTTTCACAGTGCTTTCTTTAGGTCAGGGAGATTGCAAAGGAATCTGAGTGTACCGAAATTTGACTTATCCAGGACAACTATTACCATGGATCATGCAGGATTCTTGGTTCAAGCTTCATATTGAAAGTCTGTGTGAGTTGTTCTGAGAGCAGGGTTTTTGCACAAGGACTGAAAAACACTTCTTGAATGTGTAGTTTGTTCTTGACTTTGTGGAAGTTGCTAATGATGGCAAGGAAGCAGCTTCAGCTATTTCTAACTGAGGTCAAATCACATGTAAATACTGAATGAGTTATTCCAGATCTCCTAGCCTCTCACTAAAGGATTTGAAGGTATGCGTTTAGTGCATGCTTTTGAATATAGAAACAAAACCCTTCCAGTATTGGTGAGTACATAATGTAATTCCTATAGTTTTGAAGTACATCCTGTCAGTAAATTTCCTCATCTAAGAAATGGCATTAAAAAAAATAATTAGCTGTACTCAGAAATATATATATATTATACATATATACTCTGACACTTGATGGTAACACATACCATCAATATCAGGGCAGGAGTGGGAAAGAACAATCAGAGAGAGTTGATATAAAGCCCAGAAGGAAGTATTACTAAGCATTACTTAGGAATGATGAAGAAACTAGGATTATTTTTCATGTTGGTGTTTTTTGGTTTTTTGGGGTTTTTTTGTAAATGTAAACAAGAGGCCCCATTCTGCACAATAGGGAATAAAAATATGGTGCAACTCAGACGTAAAGGAGGAACAAGAGTAGAGAAACTATCCCTGTACTCAATAGCCTGTTTTTTAGATCTTAGATTTCAGTATGCTGCTCAGCTTGCCAACTGAAAGTGCTAATTCAAATGAAGTCTAACGAAAAACATGTGGAATTAGAAAAATTCCATTTCCCATCATTACGAAGAACTTTTTGTTTTGTAAACTTAGCTAGAGGATTCCTGTTCAATTTGATTATTCCTGCATTTTGCTAAATGGTAGAAAGTAAATGTGTCTTAATCTTGCTAAGAATAGTCTAAGTCCCTCCTACCTTTTTTATAGTAGGGTAGTACCCTCTAGTGCATAGAAGCAATAGTTTTTATTCAGATGTAATTATTCATAGGAAGGAGCATACTTATTAAAGCAATTGGAAAAAACATGCATGTGTGTTCCTTTCACACCTCAGCAGTATTGCCAGATTGTCTAACTGTTCTGGCTACTTAAGATAGCCAAACTGAAGTTATTAGCTCTCACAATTAACATTATTTTCTTTATATTGTCAAAATGCCATACAGAACACTTAAAAATACTCTTATTTTTTTAGTTGTAACAAATCTTTTCCCCTCATTTTTAAACAATTTTGTAAAATTATGCCTCTAATTTGGTAGGTACTCCCCTGACTGAAATACAAACAATGTTCACTTTGTACAACTCTAGTAAAATTCACTTTCCACATTTTGATGTTCATCCTGCTCACTTTGTATTAGAAATCCAAGCTACCTAATCTGTGGTTGTGATCTCTGCAGTGTAGATCAGTAAGCTGTAACTCCACATCCCTTACATGAGGAGGGATCCTAAATATTTTTGCTGTAGTCCTGTTCTCGGGCAGCACCTGGACAACCCATAGGAAAGCTTCAGTGAGAGTACTGCTGCTTTCTCAAACCTGGGGCCTGGTGAGAGGACTTTTGTGCCAGGTCTCTGCTGAGTAATTAATGTACTCACTAAGGAATTTCCTTCCCTGGTGGATATTTCTTTTCCCATTTATTTTCTGAACAGATATTTAATTTCTTTTCCGAGACTTTATTTCTCAGGGATTGTTTTGTTTCTTCTTGATGAATTCTCACCTTTCATGTTCCGATGTAAGGCAGAACTTCATTGTGTCTAGTTAATTAGACTGTTCAGACTCTTACTCTGGGTAAAGCTTCAGCCTTCAAAAGGAGTACATTTCAGTCACCCAGGTGCTGAAAATTAGTCACTGAAATTAGTTATTATAAACAATGAAAAAATTGTTTCTTAACAAAATCATTTAGTCTTTCATTAACAGCTTCCCAACATTTCTTTCTTTCTGCTTTAGTCTACCTCTTCTTATTCTCAAGCTGTTGAGGAACTTCTTAATAAAATTAATTCAGGCTCATTTGTTGTAGTTCATAATTTCCTGGACAAGAGGAAATAAGTTTTGGAACATCAGGTGATGTGAGCCTGGGGAGAAAGTTTAGACAATGTAAAGGTGAGAGATTTGACAGAATTTGATCAAATGATACATGAAATTAATGTCAGTAAAGATGGTGGTGGCTGGAGAAGCAAACAATCGGAAAGGAAACTCTGCAGAGTGCACAGAGTTGTTCTCTGTGGTAATGGAAGGACAGGCACGGAGCAGCTCCTGCAGATGGAAGGGTAGGAGGTGTCTGTGGTTAGAACCAGGGCACTAGTCTTGTTTCAGTCTTTGTAACTAAAATCTGTTTCATGAATCATCACTGTCCTGTGTGCTTTCTTGGCACTCAGCTATTTTCATGTCCTTCTAAAGGTCTATTCATATTCCCACAAAATGTGGATTCCTGGTAGTTTCCTATTTTGTACTAATGAAGTAGAAAACAAATGTTTGTTTGATCACAAATGTTCTTGCTACTTTTTGTATTGTAAACTTATTTTGCTGTTTGTAGAATGTACTTCAGTCACCAATATTTTTATTTAAAACTTTTAGCTTGTGAAGAACCTCCTCCTAGGAGGGTTAAGGAAGTGCCTACTAAAAGATGGGACAAACCTCCCTATGCTCATGGTACTCAAGTAACATACAGTTGTCGGCCTGGATATATAAAACTTGGACGAATTATGTTTCAGTGCGTTGATGGAGTGTGGCAGCAGCAGCCCCCAGTGACAGAATGCAGAAGTAAGTATTTATGCAAAATACATGCAAACATTTGACCTGACAGATCACGTTCCCTGCCAGTGATGTCAATGCCAAACTGCCATTGTACCTTTACCTGTAACTTACTTAGTTCTACAATCTTTAAAATAATCATCCCATAAAGTATGTATGCATAAGGAAACATTTTTTGAAGTTCCTTTTCTCCAGATCAAAGGATTTTTAAAATTTATTTATTTTTTTATAGATTTTACTCTAGGCCAGCCTTATTAACTCAACTTATGTTACTAAGACTAGTTATGAAGTTCTTAGAGGCTTGTTTCAAAAGTTTTATTAAATGTCTAATGCAGATAAAATTTACAGTCAAAGCATGATAAAGCACTAACCTAGCTTCTGAATGTGGCCAAGAGACAGTTTATTCAACTACTTCTATGAACAATACAATTTCTTGGAAGTAGGATATTATTTTCCCCTGCCTTTTCTTTTAATCTGTAATTCGCAATTAGAATGAGAGTTTAGTATCTCAAGTGTACTGCGTTAAGAGCTTAGAAGTATCTCTCAGTCTCATATAGAATTCATTAGTGAAGAAATTGAAGTTTATTATCGTTAGTCAGCAGATACTACTTTTCTGTAATAACTGAGTTTTAAACACAGGAATTTTAGAAATATGAGGGGTTTTTCTTGCATGTCTAACATACAGAATTTTTGCTAGTAGAATATAAATGTTTGGTTTGATAATACAAATTTAAGACCAGGTTCTATTCAAACAGAGATTGATACAAATCATGAGTAAGAACTAAGAAAATTGCTACTAGCTTTGTTTGCATTTTTTTTTATTTAGTCACCATCTCAGTTTTTAGATTTGTGCAACTACTCAGCGAACACGGACCTGTACAAAATTTGGAGTAGTTTTAAGTACCATGTTTTAGCAAATACTGCCACCCAGTGAGCAGCTACTGCCACCGGCAAGGAGAAGGTGGGAAGAGAGAAGGGACGTTCTGCCACAGCCTAAGGGAACACGTTCCCTTTCAAGGATAGGCCGCAGTAGACAGCAAAATTGATCATGAGTTTTCCATTTTCCCTGAATCCCACTAGAGTGAGTTTAGGGCCTACTTAGAGACCTCTTCACTGGAAAAAAAATCAAGGATGTTGATATGCCCTAAGAAATTAATTGCCTCAATCAACAGGGACCAGGAAAGACTCCTGAGGGGGATTGATAGGTTTTTAGTTGTGCAGTTTATTTTGCAGTCCGTATTATAACATCAAAAGGGGATGATTGAGAGGGATGGTATGTTCATCTATGCCATTCTTTTGGGCATCCAGGGTGAAGAATTAGGAAAGTCCTATGGGGAACTTTGAGCAAAAAGCACTAATGGTCAAAATACTCCCATGGCTTTAGAGCATCCCTCTTTACTCAGCACAATCTCCATCAGATTTCATTTCTTGTCATGGATGGATTCTCTAGTGGAAGCTTTGGACATGTTTGTGTCACAAATTTCATGAAAAGTTGCCATAAATTTGTCATTAAAATTAAGATGAGCTCAGCCTTTCTAAGGAATAAAACCTGGTGATTTGGAGTTTTATTTTTGGGGTTTTTTTAATTCAAATGAACACATGCATAATCCAGTATGTTCTCATTGAAAATAGTAATAAAAAAGCGGGCTATTAATCAAATCTATGATGAGCATGTCTGAATTTTTGAAAGGCCTGTACTCACAACTAATTCCTGGAAAAATGCTGTCTTTCATATTTTCACATTCTTATGTATGATGTTTGTTTCTTTTTTCTTAATCTTCTTTCCTTTTTTTTTTTTTTTTTTGTTTGTTTGTGTTTGGTTTTTTTTTTTTTTTTTTTTTGTTTTTTTGTTTTTTTTTTTTTTTTTTTTTTTTTTTTTACCAGATAAGCCCTGTGGGCATCCTGGAGATACTGAATTTGGTTACTTTGAACTTATCAGCGGCAATGAATTTGTATTTGGTGCCAGAGTTGAATACAGATGTAATGATGGGTAATACTTGTTTAATTCAATGTATGAGATTTAACATAAGGTTAATAATAGTGTCAGTTATAAATTTGTTCTCTATAATGTAGCTTTAAAGCATCTTACTGACATTTATTGCTTGCTTATTGTTAAATTTGAATTTCTGCAATTACAGTAATACTAAAGATAACTCTTTCTCCTGTCTGGTGCTACTGGAGTAACTGAGCTCATGCACTTGATACTGTCATCCAAAGTTTCTAAAATACATAAGGCTTTATCTAACTTGAAATCATGGCTATAGATTTGAGTAGAAAACAAAAATAGTGACCTGTCTGCATCATGACTCCACCAGCCAGCCAGTTCAGATGGAAGTACAGGTCCATATGCTGGAATCTGTGCTGCCAGGAGGCAGCCAGGATGCAAGTAGGTTAGAGAAGTCACTAGGCTGTACAACAGTCTCCTCTTCAGAACCACAGCTTGTCAGTCCTTCTTCAATCGTTCTTTGCGTTATGAAGTAAATTGTATTGTAAAAAGTGTTTGAAGGAAGACATTTCTAGTAGACTCACTAGTGTGTCTTCACTGAATGCTAGAAATTCTTTTCTCTTCCTCCTCTATTCATCTTCTCCAATGAAAAGTGCAGCAAGTCAAATACATGGTATTGTGCTTAGTTAAGTATGCCTGCAATTGGATTCTTTCTTCTGGAATCACAAATCAGCCATCGCCATGGTACAGTGGCTCAGCCATGTTCTAGCAGTTTTTGTATTACTGGAATCTAGTCTGAGTTCCACAATGAGAGCTCCAAAATCCCTTAACTTCTGTTTCTCACTGTCATTTCAGACCAAGCAGAGGCCATGGCATTGTGGCCATGTTGCCCTCAAGCTTAAGATAATACTACCTCATAAAAGCATGATGCATATGGTTTGGATTAAGTCCTGTGAGAATGCTGTCACATGCCTTTCACGTTTCTTACTAGAACAGAGGCAACAGGAGTTTTATTCTGCTTCCTACTGACTGTGCAAATTACTCCTAGGTTCTTTATTATGTAGCCAAAGCTTGCTATCTCTGTAATGAAGAGGGCTTCTTACTAATTCCATCCTACTTTCTGGTTTTATTTTATATTTTCTGATATGAAATTAAAAGAAAACAAGTAGGAAACATGCAGATCAAAAAAACTTGTCACATTTGGCTATTCTGTGCTGGAACATTTCAAACCTACTTCCTTTGCTTCACAAACAGCAGCATGGTTGTTTCTGTCAAATAATGAAACTTAATGTTAGCATTGTTTACCTTTTATTCGGTAAGATACCAGATGCTCAGCCAAAGAAATTACCGCGAATGCCAGGCAGATGGATGGAGCAATGACATCCCTCACTGTGAAGGTAAATGGAGTTTTATTCTCTATTTAATTAATTAATTTAATTATTTTTTAATTTGCCAGTTAAATTACATTTAATTCTCTGTCACACTGCCTCTAGATAACATCCGTCTGATACTATCTAGAACTAGTCTGTGATCACTTACTGGTATTAATTCACATTTGTTTCAATTCAAATTAGGCAGCAGAGAAGCTCTTACAACGACTGCTCAGCCAATTTAGACCAACAAGCTTTTTGTTAAAAACCATTTGCAAAACGGAGTCCTGTCACTTCCAAACTGATTTAAAGCTCTGCCTTGCCTAAAGGCCCTGATAGAGCAGTTGCCTGCAAAACGTGGTTGCAAAAGATAGCTGGGATGCTGCGCTTCAAAGGAGCGTGTAGGCATGTGTGTTTCTAGCTAAGAGCAAGAGAGACACAGACATCAAGACTGGATGGCTCAGATGATGCTTCCCTGATCTTTGATGATGTATTAAAACAGACCAGTTAAAAATTATATGTGGGCAACAGTGACGTTTTTCGTTAGATTAAGCATCTGATGTCAGGAAAGGGTCTAAGTAAAGAATCACAAATGAAAGTAGATACCTTTTTCTTGTCTAGAGTTGGTTGTCTGTGTTTTTGGTTTAGGGATTTGTATTACATCTGCTGCAAATGATACCTGGATACATAAATAGAGAGTATATTTTTAAATGTGTAAGAAAATTACAGTGAGTTTTCTGTATTTTCACTTTTTCATGTGTCAATTCATTTTACAGAATAGAGCTCAAAATTGCCTTCCCCTCCCACCCCCAACCCC
>JAWWEU010000005.1:22677580-22857566 GCA_035583155.1 Acropternis orthonyx | reverse complement strand
CCTTTTCCTTTCCTATTTTTCTAGTGGTCAAGTGTTTACCCGTACAGGCACCGGAAAACGGAAGAATAGTTCTGACTGGTACATTTGAGGTGGACCAAGAATATGCCTTTGGCCAAGTTGTAAATTTTGAATGTAATGCAAAACAGAAGCTTGTTGGAGCTAAAGAAATAATTTGCTCATCTAATGGAAAATGGAGTAATGATGTGCCTCAGTGCCAAGGTAAAAAGAATACTATTTACAATGTGTAATTAAGAAGCTTTAATCTCACAGACTCCTAAGGGCTGGGTACCACATAGGAAGCTACAAAGCTTTTGCTTTATTTCACAACAGTTAGGCATAGTTTGTCTGTAAGCAATCTCTATTTTGTATATAAAGAACAGGTAGGATAAGAAAGAGAAATACAATATTGGATGCTAATATAATCATAATAGACCATCTGTTTGTTCCACGTTTTTGCTACGAGCTGCATGTTTTGCCAGACTGCAAAGTCTTTGAAAATAACTTCAGTATGTCTACCATAGATTCAACACTTTAGTGTTAATTTAACCAAAATAACTAGAAACAATTTTCAATCTATGTGAACTAAATTTAATAAGCAATTAAGATTTTAAGTCTTAGGGTATATAGAATACCAAAAAATCATGATGGAGGTTTCTTTGTTTACACTAATGTGTTTTGACAAGTTAAAAGTTCTTGTTTAGTTTTTACAGAACCACAGAAGAGGTGGGTTGGAAGGGACCTCTGAAGGTCCCTCAGAGCAATTACCTAGGGCAAGTTGCTCAAGACCATGTTCAGTCAGCTTTTGAATATCTCCAGCAATGGAGATTCCACAGCCTCTCTGGGTAACCCATTACAGTCTTTGAACAGTTTTTAGTAAAAATATTTAAGTAGTATTTCCTGTATTTCAATTCATGCCCATATTTCAATTCATTGTCCATTCTCCTAGTGTTGCTGGCTGCCAGTGAGAAAGGTCTGGCTCCATCATCTTTACTTCTGCCTAACCCACAGGAGTCAGGAATTCACATCTCCCTATCCCTCCACCAAGCCTTCTTTTCTCTAGACTCTCTTAAACCTCTTTTAATCTCAGTTTTTCACATTTCTTAATTATTTTCATGTCCCTTCATTGGATGTGCTCCAGTATGTCCATATGTTTCCTCTGTTGGGGAGTTCAGACCTGCCCTGCCTGCAGCTTGTACTGTTGGATGGGCTTATTGCTCCCAGTTTCAGAACAGAGATTGCATGGGGTTGGATTGCTGGTACGTAAGAATGAATCCCAGGAACTTTATGGTAATAAACACTTAAATAGTCAGACCATCAAGTTTCTTAGATTATTTATATGTTATCTGATGGGGACATATGTGTTTAGAAGAGCAGAGTATGTATGTCAGGATGGCAGATACATATATGATTAGTTCACAACTTCAGTGCTGCATTTAGCTGCTTTGAAATCCCCACTTATTATAATTTACAGCATAATCCCACAGCATAAAGTGGGATTAAACATATGTGCTTGTAATATTTGCAGAATATAGGGAATTTCATTAAACAATGACAGTTCTAATGAGCTATATTTCATCCTAAATACAAAGTAAATTCAGGAACGAAATCTAAGAGAACTCTTGGTTGTCCTTTTCTGTGACCTACGAAGCAAAACCTTGAATATTCTCTGGTTTTGTGAACTCAGTTTTAGGAAACTGCAAGATCTTGGTGGGTTTATTGGTTTTGTCTAGGGGCTGGGAATGCTGATGGTTTTTTTACAGATAGTTAAGCATTCTACTGTCAGTTTTCCAAATACTTTAATTCTTTCTTCCTTTTGATGTAATTATTTAACTAATAATCTACTGGTTATGACAGCACCCTAGGTTTGCTGAAAACTACAAAGAAATTAAATTATCTGAAAAATGGAAAAATTTCAGCTAACCTAGTTTCTGATTTTGGAATGTCTTCTGCCTTATATATTGATCCTGAGATCCAATAAAATCCAAAGCAAAGGCCCTGAAATCTGTCTCATGAATCAATTTGTAATTGATGCTGTGGTACTTTCTACCTGGAACCCACACTCAGGTCATTGAAGAGTTCTCAAATAAGTTTCAAACTGTTTCCAAATGCAAAAGTTTTTGTGAATTCAAATTTTTTTAAAAAAGGGAAAAAAAAAAAAAGCTAAATTTTATTACAATAGGAATTTATTCTTAACAAATAAAAATAAAAAGAAAATATGTGGATTTTGGTCTTTCTCTATTTCAGATATTACCTGTGATGTGCCAGAAATTCAGAATGGATATGTACGTTCTCCAAAGCAGTCTTACAAAGAATTGGAAATACTGCGGTTTGCCTGTGATGAAGGATACAAATATGGTGAAAGAGCAGATGCGTTATGCACTGAATCAGGATGGAATCCACCTCCCTATTGCACTGGTTAGCCTGGCCTAAAGTTTTGCACATTTTAGAGGCTAGTCCTGTTTGACATCAGCCCTCTGACTCATGGATTTTACTTTAGTTTATTTCAATTACAGCACTTAAAGACTACATTTAAATATCTAAATCCAGCAAACAGGAAATATATATGTTATGTCCCAACTGAAGCAGTTTGATGTAAATTTGAGGGGAAATTATTAGTGCCTTCAAGATATTGCCAAACTCTTGAAACTGGAAAAAAATGTTGGCAACAGGGCGACATTGTAGGATGTTACGTACCACCTACCTTCCTGGGACCTCTTCCAGAAAGACTCCTTTAGAAATAAAGACTTGTCAGTCTTGGGGCCCGCTCAATCTTTGACCTTTCTACTTCAAGATTAGTAATGATGCTAATTAATATGCATCGCCTACAGTTTAGAAACATACTGCTTGTGAGAAGTGCCAAACAAAACATTCTTCTAGACACCAAATGCTGGGCCTTTGGGGCATACTCAAATAGTGGTTCTGCATCCTGCTTGATTTAGCACTGAACCTAGATGATTCAGCAGCACATGCATACAACTGATTCATCCACCTGCACAGCAGGACCAACCTATAGCTACCTTATAGTCATCCCCTCCCAGCCCTGAGGGTGTTGGTGGTTTTTTCTGAATTGGAAGTAGAATACAGAAAATCTAAAGGGCAGGTTCTGTTTTATAAAGAAAACATTTGCCTGGCTTCTCTGAGCATAAAGATATCATGAGGTTTTTACAATTGATTCTTGACCTTTTTCAGTTGTTGAAATACTTCCAGTGTCAGTGCAAGACTCGACTCAATCACACAGCCTTTGAAAGATCAGTTCCTAGTTAAGTATAGGTATTTCTCCATTTAGGACCTGTCAGTGACACTGCCCTACTTTGGGACAGTGTCCATAAATGAGCCCAGCATAGCCCAGCTGCAGAATGACCTACTGGAAAAAATTAGTGACATATAGTTTGATTTCCTCCAGTTCTTACTCCAACCATTCTCTTTGCAATTTAATTTTAATCTTCTAATTAACATGACAACAGTAACAGCTGTCACTCTTCCAGAACCATGCATTTCTAAGAATGGGACAAAAATGTAACCTTTTCTTTGCCCTAAGATGCATCTTTTTAACAATTCTATGCGCTTATGGTCAATATACTAAGAAAATAAAAACTTATGCAATAAATTTAAACATATTCTTCATTTTTTCTCCTTTTATTTAGAAGTTGTGTGCTCTCCTCCAAGAGTTCCTCATGGGAAATTTGTACCTCAAACAGGCAGCTACAGAGCAGGTGATACAATCACAATACAGTGTGATTATGGATATCATTTTAAAGCCTTGACTGGCAAAACCACAGCTGAATGCACCCGGAATGGCTGGGTACCTGAGCCAGCTTGTGTCTGTAAGTAGCTCTCATGGATGAAGATACCAAATGTAGAAGTATTTGAAAAAAAAAAGAGGTCAAGTGCAAAACTTAAGGAGTATTAGATATGGGAATCAATTATTCATTTTGTTTCTTTGTGACATAAAAATTTGATGGTTTAGAAAAATCACCTATAAAAACAATGGTTTAATCTATATTTACGTTATGTTTATTAGTGCAGGTATTATCTATTACTGTATTTGTGAATATGTTAAAATGTGCTACACTCAGCTCACTTGTGCTCCACCCAAGGAATAGCATCCCAGTCAGGATAAGAGGACATAGTGAACATTAAAGTAGCCAAACTATAGGTAATGATTAGAAGATGTCTTTCCTCTCACTATCATGGTTTTAGATTTTTACTTGGAGTTGTAAGCTGGCATTACGAACAGTCCTGGTTTTTTTTTCCTATGTGTTATATGATAGTTTTTCCCAGTAGGCACAGCATAAAAAATAAAGATATAAATTAGCAATTAGTTTCAAAATCTAGCACTCTTTGGTCACTGAAAGTAAAAGAACAACTTAGAATGTGAGAGAAATCCTGATGAAATCCGTCTTGTAAATGAATATTTGGATAAGATGATTTGAGCTATTTCTGTAAAGTGTTCTGTTAATATCTGTATTAATGTTTTCTCTATATTAGTATGGGTTTTAAAATTCAGATATCATTCTGAGACCACTCATGGTCTGTCCAGTGGGTGATCTGCATTTTGGGAAGAACCTGGGTAAACTCGAATGAAAGCTTCTGGGAATCTCCTCCTTCTATCCTTGACTTCTCCCTGAAAAGGGTTAGTTGTTTTCAGGAACCAAGAGAACAAAATGCTACAATTTGAAAATAAAAATGATAAGAGTTAGGAAGAACTTTCAGTACAGGATCCCAAATGTTACAAATGGAAGTGGAAACAGGAGTTATCTCAATTTTAAGAGTGCAGAGTTTCCACATCTGAGCCAGATGTTTGGGCTGCCGTCATGATCAGCATAGTAAGTTTAGTCAAGACCCTCTACAAGGACAGTGTCATCTCACTGGAATAAATATTTACATTTGGTGTCATGAATCAGCCTTTGGAGTCCACTGAGAATATTTCCTGGATTTCTGTTGGTTGCAATGGAGCTGGGAGAAATGACTTAGCTACAAGTACTGACAAAGACACCAGAAGCAGAGTGTGATTGTTCCTGCACTCCTTAGGGGTGTGCCAGGGTGTGCAGTCCTGGTTATGTCAGTTCCTGAAAACACTCAGATGATGAAGCTGAATCTGAATTAATTGTGTGCTGAGCTTTTCATCATGCATGTGTTGATATTGTTGCTGTTAAATTCTATTTCAAGCGAAACCGTGCGACTACCCAGTTATAGAAAATGGCAAGTTAACTTACTATTATGAGAACTACAGACACAGTTACTTTCCAATGAGATTTGGGCAGAGTGTTGACTACAGCTGCCTCGAAGGTTATTCAACCCACAGTGGACATACTTGGGTTCGAATTTTTTGTTCTGAAAGGGGCTGGTCTCCAGAGCCAAAATGCCTGAGTAAGTACATTTCCAATATATGCTTGATTCTGTTAAAATTATCAAAGGTTTGTGCAGCAGAAATTGTTCTGATGGAATGCAGGACCGAACAGTTTGTTAAAGGTGGGCTGCTTTAGCTGACCCCTGGAACTGAATAGAGCCCTGGCCTGGAGGAAAGAACTCAGATAACACATTATATCATTCCTTCAGCCATCTTCCTTATGTCTGGGCTCTTGGGGTGCAGCAGGCCACAGAGCCAGTGTGCCAAGCTGTTGATAAAATCTCTAGAGCTGGTTTGAGAGACTGATACACTTCCAGAGAAATAAGATCTCCGGGAGGCAAATGCTGAAATTCACTCCGTGCAAACATCAACAGTTCAGAGATATAGCAGACTAAACCAGAGCTGGTACACATGAACAATAGGTAAAGAGATTTCAGCTACTAGATCACCTCTTATCACTTTGTGTAGTGACTTCCACTTCTGTTAATGTGATTCATTAATCTTAGGGCAGTGAAATAAAACATACTTTCATTCAGGTTTGCACATAAGTGTCTTTTTTGGGATAGAAGGTTACAGAAATGTGCTTGCAGGCCTGTTTTTCAGTAACTGTTTTCCTAAGAATTAATTTACCTCAGTTCTTGCTGTGGGAATAACTGTGGTTAAATGTACTTACCTTTCTTCTTTAGAAAAATGTTATGTCAACCAGCTGGAAAATGGTTATTTCCCAAATCACTGGCAGAATTTTTACAAGGAAGGTGAAAAAGCTAGATATGCCTGCTACGATGATTATGTTACTAACCATGAAGTGGTCACATGCACAAGGAATGGCTGGTCTCCTCTTCCAAGATGTACCCGTGAAAGTGAGTATGCTTGTATTTTGTTGAGGTTTCTACCTAAACCCAGTAAATCCATCATCACATGACCCATGTTAATCCATCACCAAGTCAAGGCAGTGCTGTGATTCTCTCACCTGCCCTATGCAGCTCTTGTGTCCCTGTGTGCTGCTGAGGTTGGTCGCTCTAAGACACACACAGTGTCACCCTGTAAAACAGACACATGTGGCTCCTCCAGATATAGAATGTAAGCCCTGGGATGGAAATCATAGTCCCTTTGTTTTCTGTAGTGAAATCTTGTTATAGCATAGCTGTGCAGTCACAAATAGCAATCATTTCCCTTGCACAGTCTCCTTTCAGCTTCTTGCTATGCCCCCTGATCCTTATTCCTCTTGCTTCCTTTCCAGAAGGTGGGAGTCATGGGAAGGTTTCCTCTCCTAACTTCACTTCCAGCTTTTGTTCCTGATTTGCATCAATCCTGAAATTGCTATATCATCTCACAGGAACTTGAAGTATTTACATAATTATTTCACACAGACAAAAGAAACAATTCAACCTAACTTGTCTTGGACTGTAAGAATTTTTTTTTTTTTAGGAAACAATTCCACACTGTTAGAGACTCTTACCATATAATGTTTTGGATTGCCACCCACTGAGATTTTGACATAGCAATGAACAAGCAAAATAAAATTTTGATTCCTAGTGTTAGGCAATTATGGGCATCACTGGTATAATCACCAAAAAAATTGATGGGAAATTTAAACTTTTGAGGCTGTTGAACTAAAGTACCATTAACTCTGCTCACAGCAACAAATTGTATCCTCTAGTGTTCTTCAAAGAGTTTGGGGTTTTTTTAATATCTTTGTTTACTTGGCTCTCTAATGTGGAAATATTTCCATTTGTTGTAGTGTTAATTTCTTAAAATGAAGACATTCCTTTCACAGAATGATTTAGTAGTCAAGAGTTTAATATTCTGTGGATGTTTTCTTTCAGAATACAAGACCAAAACAGCCAACCAAGACAACTGATATCCATCCATTTAAAAAAATGTATCAAACATTATATATTCACAATGTATTAAACATTGTGTATAAAAAGTATTAAATTAACAATGCATTAAACAATGTATTGTACATTAATGTTTAGTTAATATTAAATGGCTTAAACAATGTTTTCCAAGTGACATGAAATCAATTACAACATGTCCTGTCTGCACTAGTGTTTTATTGTGCTAGAAGGGGGCCTTTGGTACAGATTTGCTGCAGTCCTGCAGTATGTGCACTCCAAATGCCTTCTTAGCAGGACTGAGGTGACTCCGGCGCATTGTGGTGCTGTGCCCCTGCCTTGCAGGATGGACAGAAAGTGCTTCCTCTGCATGCGCAGTGCTGTGCAGGCCCAACATGAATTTCATTTCTAGTCAAGACCAGATGTGGACATGCAATTCATGAAGCTTGCAGGGTTGCTGCAAGTCAAACCCCTGTCCATCCCTGTTTGTGCTGCATGAGTTGGTAACTGTGAACTCTGATTTTTTTCCCTTTCCAGTTGTCTCCCAAGATGACAGCTCAGTGCAGAAGCAAAACTTCATGTGCTCTTAAAAGTGTTCTAAATCCTACTGCTGCTTCTTTTGTCATCCTTCTGCTGTGATTTATAAGCATACAGTTTAGCAGTATTTTGCTTGGAAGAAATGTTGTGTATGTCTTTCAGAAAAATGCCAGCGTGTCAGTTTTGAGAACGGTTATTTCACCTCGCCAAGCGCCACATTCCGTTTAACAGACGTGGTCTCATATAGATGTCATACTGGCTTTGTAACTCCAGAAGGACAAGACCATGGGAAGACACAGTGCCAAGAGAATGACTGGACTCCACCTCCAAAGTGCATCAGTGAGTAGATAAATGTTTCAGAGCTCCCTACCACTGTCACTGTACACAGACAGGAGTCCTGCGTACTGAGTTTTGTCATCTAGACTGGTGTTTTCTTACTGGGCGGAGACTCAAATCTCTGATCCTTCAGAGATTAACCTTTCTCAGGCTCCAAGAAATAATGAGAGAAGACATAAAGGTATTGAGTAATGTGAGAAAAAACTTACTGTCTTCTAGGTGAGCCATCTTTTTAGATCTCTTTATAATTAAGTAAATGGTAATCAGTGACCTCTTCAGTGATTCTTACCTGATAAAAGGTACATTTGTCCAAATTTACTCCCAATTTATGAAGAAATACCTGTGAACTAAGGCATTCTGCCAAGCACTTTCTTTAAATGTGACCAAACTGGAGACAATTAGGATTCTTTATTTGGAAGTTCCTTCTCCTGAACAGGGGTACAGTATAGTAAAAGACTTAATTTTCCAGTGTTGTGATACTGAGGCTCATAATATTGACCAACTTCAGCTGCTATTTTATCTTGTCCTTATATTTCAGACTGGCTTTACCTAGGTTTTTGTGGCTTCTTTTCTGACCCCCTCACAAATGACTGGGAAACAGGAGTACAAACCATTTGCTACAACATGAAAAATAATAATAATATGTAGCAAAAGGAAATAATGGAATCTAAGGAAGAAGTATTTATGCTAAATATTACTTCTATTTATGAAGATTAATGCAATAGATAATATGTTACTATGCTGCATATTATACATTGATATTCTGGCAATGCAGAAATATTAATGTTTCAAATATAGGTACAGGGATGATGCTTCCAAAGAGCAATGTTTCTGGATAACAAAATGTGGTTTGTTTTATTCTACAGAATCATGTAAAGCAGAAAAGGACATTTTGATTTACCACACAAATAAAACTGTGTTCATGCCTGGAGATACAATTGAGTATTCATGTTTGGAGGGATATAAAACTGCAAATAATATGCCAACTGATACCACAAGCTGTGGCATAAATGGTGAATGGAGTCCAGCACCCCGGTGTCTTGGTGAATATTTTTGTCTTGCTAATCAGTCTAACTCTGCATGCACTCTGTGAACCTTTTTTCTTTAAGACTTTCTTTGGTTTTATTCTAATCAGTAGCATTTCTTGTACTTTCTGTAGGTTGTACACTATATGTTAAAATATTTTGTCTTTGTAGTAATAGAATGTGCAATGCTGACATTGCCCAATGGAGATTTCTCTCCCAAGAAGGGTAAATACCCCAATGGAGATGTTGTGAAATTTACCTGTGCAAACAAATACGTAAGAGTGGGACCTGCTTCTATTCAGTGCTACTCCTTTGGATGGTTTCCATCACCACCAGTGTGTAAAGGTAACAAACTTAACTTTATCATAGTAGGAAATAGATGAGAATGCCTGGGTCCTAAACACTTCTGCAGACACCCTGTATAAGCCAGTCTTGTTCCCAAAAACAACTATCGCATCTTCATCTCTAAAAGGCCAAGAACTAGGACTCTTTGGATAATTTCATAGTGTTCTGCTATTTCATGTGAAAGGTTCTCAACAATTGAACTTTCAGTGTTGGACTTTCTGTTAGCTTTAGTTATGCCAGTTGACGTTCTGCAATAACTGAAGGTGAGTTGGTAAATAGCCTGCACAAAATATTAACCAGGTTATTGACTGTAATGTTTGAAACAATTTATTATTCAAAAATGCATAAATAATGTGCAATATGGCAGCCAGGAGTGATTAATTTGTGTAATGTCCGCTTACTGTATCCTACATGTTCGAAGTTTTGCGATTGCCTAACGTTGATACCTAATAGATACTGTATTCTATGTTCTTTTTTGTGATCACATGATATTGAAGAAAAATAAAAGCTGGTTTGGAGATGACACAGAACTGGACTCAAGCAAAAGAAACCCAGTGAAGGATTTTCCTGTGAAATTCCTTATCTTCATCTAGTAGGATGAATAAATTCATGCAGAAGGAAAAATATATACCCCATACTTACCCTTTTTAAGACAGATCACAACTTACTGGCATCTGAAAAGTTTCTGGTGCTGTTGCTACACTCTTTCATGAGGTGCATGGGCTTTCATGAAGCTTGAGAGGATGGGGGACCTCATATTTCTGATCTCCCTTTCTTCCTATTCAATCAGTTTTCATAATAAAAGCTTCATTCACTCCATCAAAAGTGAATTCCTTTAATATACTGCATTGTATCACTTGCTGGGTGACTTTTAGAACACAGGTTATTATTACTCACGGAATTGTCAATTTGTTAAATTTTTTTTCCTAATAATACTGAAGTTACCATCCTTGTAACACCTTTTTTTGTCTTAAAACTGGGTTGGTTTAATCAAGCACTTCCTTTGTCATAGCAGGCATTGACCGTGCATGGAAGTAAGAGACTAGAGAGAGCCAGGATCTGTTTGCGATCTCCAGCCCGACATGAATACAGATATTCAAAGGCATAAATCAATGATCTGTTTAACCAGTTCCTGATTGACTGACTTTTTTTAACTTTAAACAATGAATTAAATTTATTTTATGTTGTGCTTTACAAATAACTGTGCTAAAAGTACTGAGTTCAGAGCATAGATTTGATCTCTCAATTCAGGGAAGGCCAGAGGCTGTGGACCTCCCCCTGAAATTACCCATGGAAGTATTTCTGGTGGCTCTGACGAACAATATCAACATGGGGACAGAAAGCAATATGAGTGTAACATCGAATTTAAATTGGTTGGATCAAAGGAAATAGAATGTGTTGATGGAGAATGGTCACCTCCTCCCTCTTGCATTGGTAATGTACATAACTCAACTTGTGAGAAGTCTGTAATTCACTGTAGGCTAATTATCACAGATATTTTCACAATCAAAATTACATATTTGCAGCTATGATATGTTATGTTCAAAATCAGGTTGTGAATGAAAGGTCATGACAAGCCATTACCTTTCCCTGTCACTACCACTGCAACAGTGACAGCCCAAAGCAGGAGCTGCTGCTCACACACAGAGGTGACAGCATTGCAGTCCTTTGAAGGACATTAAAATGGTTTTCAGTTCTTGTAATAATTCTAACTGAAAGCATACATTACACGTGTGTACGTGTATAATCAATTATAATTTTGACTGATCAGAATCATGGATTCAGGTGAGGGTTTAATAGAAGGTTTCCTTACACTTTAGGGTTTATGTACCAACAGTTTGGAAAAGTAATGTTAGCTGAAACTACTTGTGGATCATGCCACAGTGTTGGAAAAGGAAGGGAAAAGACAGGAGAAGGATTTAGTAAACTGACCAAAATATATACACATATTCCAGCTGTGTTGAAGTTTGGTTGATACAATTAATGGGTGTAGGCTTGGCTCAGCAAATGCAAATATAGTTATTTTTATTTAAGTTCTTTCTGCTTTTCATATGTAACTCCAATATTATTGTGGAATACTTCTCCTCTTTTCAACAGAAGATAAAATGCCATGTCAATCACCTTCCTCTATTCCAAATGTTGCTCTACATCAGGCAGACCAAACCCAGTTTTCACATGGTGATGAAGTAAACTGTGGATGCAAACCAGGCTCTGGCAATTCTAAGCAAATGAAAATAAAATGTCTTAATGGAGAATGGAAGCCTTTACCTATTTGTGCTGGTAATCTCTTTCCATACTATTTCCTTAATATTTCAGATGTGAGTGTAACATAGTTCTATTCAAAATTTCAAGCACTTCAGCAATCAGTATGTAGCCAGACATACTGTAGTTTCATGCATCAAAACTAAGTGTTTTTCCTTTACTCCTCTTTTAAATGGGAGCATGTCCTTCATCCTGCTCCTACCTACTCTGCACCTGCAACTTAGTAAGCACTATGAGTAACTCTGGGGAAGGAAATAGACACTTGCACAGTTGTTTTTAAATCAAGTATTTAAAGGAATTAAAAGTAATATTAATAGCCACAATGTGTTAGGCTTATCCCATCCTCACCATTTTTATGTTGATTAGCCCTTTTCACAGAATGGGTAAGGTTGGAAGGGACCACAGTGGGTCCTCTGGTCCAACATCCCTGCTCAAGCACTTGCACAGTAAAGTTCTTCCTCATATTCATGTGGAATTTCCTGTGCATCAGTTTCTGCCCACTGCCTCTTGTCCTGTTGTTTGACACCACTGAGAGGAGCCTGGCTCCATCCTCTTGATACCCTTCCTTCAGATATTGGTAGACATTGTTGCAGTCCTCTTCTCTTTTTGCTCATCTCCACAGCCCTTCTATAGTTTTAGGGAAGAAAACATTGGTTAGTTTTTTTTATTATTATTTGCTGCATTCAGCAAAAGGGGTTCTGTCAACATAAAAAAATTGCTTTGTGAGTAAGAACAGTCTCTGCTTTAGGCAGCTGGAAAAAAACCCTTTGTTTTTGTAATCTAGGACTCTTCAGGCATTACTTCAAATTACAGTAAATAAAAACCCACTTTCATGTGGACGTGCATTAAGAAACAGATGATGTCTTCATTAGTACATATTTTGTGAACTAAATCTTTTTTTTTTTTTAGCTCTTTTTGCTTATTATTTTCAGATCCATCTCCCCAGTGTGCACTTCCAGAGAATGTTGAGTTTGTGAGCCCTGGTCAACATCCCATGTCAAAAAGGAAGACTGGGTTGCATAAAGTTATACATTATAGATGTACATCAGTTGATGAAAATATTAAACAGGCAACTTGTGTGTCTGGAAAATGGACACCAGAGATTGAATGTACAGGTATGTTTTTAGATATGCATACCACTTCTTTTTATGTAGGAATGATAAATGGTCATTATTAAAGCTTCTTAATATTGCTGTAATAGTCTGAAATAGAAATGCTTACATGCTTATGTATATGCTAAAGGATAGTCACAGCCATTTAAGCAGTTAGCTAGGTTTAGAGATGCACTGCTTTAGTGAGGCAGACAATGATCTCTACTCTGACAACTGGAGCAGTTGTCACTGTCACTTCTGATGTAAGAAAAGACGCAATGATAAATTTAAGCTCTAGCCTTCAATGGGCTTTACCCTAATGCAAATGAGAGAGCGCATAGCTCAAGCACCAGTCAAAGTTCCTCTCTTTCCTGTAAACATTCAAAGCTTTTCCATTCCTGATTTCTTTTTTTTCTTCCATTTTTTCCAATTGCTTCCCAGTGAAACAATAAGAAAAATGCTGTGGGCCAATTCAAAAGCACAGACCTAGAGGAGACTGCCCTTGTGTAACACACACCAGAGTTCAAATGCTTGCAGGACTGTCTTTATGAGTGGCAGAGAGGATATTGCCCACAGAAAGCATGATTGTAAAACAATCATTGCTTCATTGCATGCTTTGATTATACCAGATTTATGGGAAAAGAAGAGTCAAATGGGAGAAGCACATAGCACACAATCACCCTAGGGAGTGATCAAAACCAACTGTCCCTACCTTCTCAGTTTTCTGGAACCACTAGAAGCAACAAACCAAGCTCTGGAAGTCTCCTCAGATCTCCATACTAGATCTATCTCCTTCTCTCCTTTTTTCTTCTCTTTGGCAGAAGAGCCTTTCATTCCTTGTGTGGTGAACTTCAAGCCTATTTCTTCATTTTCTTTTGTGATTCTCCTTTACCTCTATCAACTAAGTCTGAAGAAAAACAAAGCAAAACAAAAGACCTCCAGAAGCTGATTCAATTTTCCTAAAATAGTTCACCATAGAGGAATAGGGAAAACACAGAAGAGTGTGCAGCTATGTAAAAGGGCAAGAAACTCCAGCTTAGCTTGGTGTAGGCAACTGTGACTGTCTTTTCTGACTCTGGAAGCATATGAGCATCTGAAGGTAGCTCTGGTGTTTCTGAAGCAGAACAAAATTATCATTGTATTAATTAAACTTGAGATAGCTACTGGACAGTTATCCAACACCAATGTTTTCTTGGTTATTCATGTTGTAATCTATGATGAACTACTACACTTTATCTGATGTTCTGTTACAACGTGACTATATGTCCTTAGCTGAGGAGAGTACGTGCCCACCTCCACCTCAGGTGTCTGGTGCTCAACAGACAACAGTTGCAAGGAATTACAAGAATGGGAGTAAAATAGCTTTTTCATGTCCAAATGGTTTCCAGCTCATCGGTGCAAAGGAAATAACCTGTATAGATGGGAAATGGCAATCACCACCTCACTGTGTGGGTCAGTACTGGGATATTTTTTTCCTATTTATTTTATTATGACTATCTGTCTTATACGTTTGCACTCATCATTAGCAGAAGTGTGCTGTTATTTACATAAGATCATCATGAACAGGTAACTGCAGAAAAGCAATAGAACATAAGCTGCTAAAGTGCAGTTAACCAGCTGCAGGCTTTTTATTTACACAGGCTGATCTAAGATGACATATAAAGCTTTCAGGTAGTCTCTCAAGAGCTATGTGCTTATTTGTTTGTGTAGTATCTTGCATAATGCAGTCTCAGTTTTGACTGGAAGCCTTAAATAGTATCCTGTATTCTGTAAATCAGCATTATTTATTAATTAGGTGCAGTTGGAATATTAATTGTCTTGCATTGTTGTTTATCTGTATTTTCTGTGGTTTTTAGAAAGACCATGTCTGCCACCACAATCTGTAGAATGTGCTGATGCTCCCAGGCTGGAAAATTCAAACTTAGAAATTGAAAAAGAAGGGAAATCAATTTATCTAGCTGGTGCTAAATTTAAGTATGTTTCTCGTTCCGGATACACGTTAAGTGGATCAACAGAGATAACTTGTTCTATGGGAAAATGGACTTCAACTCCTGCATGTTTGGGTAATTTTAAAAAATACTTTTTTTTTGTTTTAAGTACATTTAGTAATGAAATGGAAAGAATTTTAAACTGGAGGTTTATTTTGCTGTAGAATCTTATCTTCCGTCATTAATGTCTTCAGAGCAATCCTGATTGGATGCAAAACTGACTGTCTGAATGAGGCTTAGTTTTTAAATACTCCTTTGTATTTTTGCAGTCTTTGTTCAGTTCATATCTCTGCCAGATGAGTCCTAGACATATCCTTATAATACAAGGATCTGTTTTGTACAGAGTCCAGTAGTGACTAAGAGTTGCTTTGGTGTCTTAGTGATGGAAATTACTTCAGCGTAGTAAGGGACAGAAGCCTTTAGGAAAATTTTCTAGCATGTTTAGAAACAGGATTTAAATATTTTGGTGACTGAAGTCTGTCTGTTTAGGGGAATTACTTATTTAATCTTTTGTATGCTACCTTTTATGTAATTATTAACTAAATATAATTATATAATCCACTATCAGTGGATGACTATGCTGATATTAGAAATAGCTCTCTAAGCCATATGTTTGGTGGAAAGTGTACACTCCTTTGGTGTGCATAACATTAGCATAAGCGTCAGATTTCTGTTATCTTTTCAGAAATGCCATGTGGAAATATTCCAAAAGTTGCCAATGCTCAATCTGAAGGCAGAAAAAAGAACGTCTATGAGCCTGGTGAAACAATTCGCTACCAGTGTGATGCAGGGTTCCTGATTGTTGGTTCCCCTGAAATTATTTGCAGGGAAGGAAATTGGACAGCACCGCCTTTCTGTGAAGGTATAGGTTCTACTTCTAAGTAGTACATGATCCTTCTTAGTATTTCACATTTTGAGTTAATATAATTTCAACTCAGGCATGCAAGTGAGTCAGGCCAATAGAGCCAACCGGTGCCTTGCTTTGAATGGGCTGCTACAACTCCTATTTTCTGGCTCCTGAGAAAAAGTATGCAGGGCAGATCAGCAAAGCAATCACTTCCCTGTGGACTGAAGTTAGTAGCTGAAACTTAGCTGTCTGTTGAAATCAAGCAGGCAGATGGTTATAGAGGAATGCATGCTGGCTGCAAAGGAGGAGAAAACTAGTAGGGTAATTTATGTTTTTTTCACAAATGTGAAAAATGTCAGTTGCTGACAGTTACCTTCAAATAGTAAATAAATCACATCACTCTCCAGCCCATTGGTACACAATGTTGTACAGCACCAGTATGCACAACTAGCTGATCTCGGTTACTTCTTTTCTCTTTTTAGTCATTTTAGGTAGAAATAATGCTAGGTGGTCAAACATTGCAGAATAAAGACCATCAAATTTTCTTTCTCTGCTTATAGAAAAGGATCTGCATTACACAAACCATTTTTGCTCATCACTAGCTCTGGAACGCAATGTTCTGCAATTCTTATATTGCTGCACTATTGTCCCTACATGCACCTCTCTTTTCAGATGTTAGCTGTGGACCTGCACCTGAAATCCCCAATGGTCGTGTTGCAAGCATTCAACAGGAGAGGTATCTGCCCAGTGCCAGAGTGCACTATCAGTGTGAAAGCAATTTTCAAATGACGGGTGGAAATTTCGTCACTTGTATGAATGGTGAATGGTCACAAGCACCAGTTTGCAGAGGTAGGAATATGTGCTTTCACCTTGCCTGTTAGCATGGAGTACCTAAATACTCAAAGACTGCCTTTTCTACCTGCGTTTTCTCTGGGTACCCCAACTTCATACTGGCTATTGTTTCCTTGCACAGCACTTTAATTTAGCTTGATGCTTCTAGAAACACTGGGAATATTTCCATAAACAGCAAAAACATCTTGAAGCAGCAGGGCCTAAAATGTGCTGTCATTCTCCTGTGTGTTATTGGTACTGCTCCAATGTCCACCATTACAGCAACCTTCAGTTGGAAAGACATGTAAGGGCTTCTCTCTTCTGTTCAAAGCTGCCAGGGAACATCTGAACGGAAGCAGCAGTAGGGGAGAGAAGCAGCTGTTCTTTTCCAGGTGTCCTCTCTGACCAATGAAAACCCCAGAAGAGACCCAGGTCTAAACCATGTAAGGTCTGCTAGGGCCATGGAAGTGGAAAGATTGTTCCTGTGACAAGGAATGGTGAGGAGCTGTGGTCCTGTCCAAATCTGTGGCTGCAGGATGAACAAGTGCTCTGTGGCTTTGACACACCTCCATGGAGCTGGCTGCATTCACCCATCCCTGAGTAGTAGAGGCTGACAAGCTCCTGCAGAGCTGCTGGTCCTCCAGAGCTCTCCAGTTCAGCAGAGCATCAAACTGATGCTGTTACCCCACTGTGGTTTCCAGGAATGCCAGGGCTCCCTGGGGAGTGACATGCAGGAAGGTGAGTGTGTCTTCTGTTACATAAGGTGTAGCTACAGAAACACTGGCTTTTTCTAGAAGCTCTTATTAATCCTGCCATCTCCTGAGAGTCTCAGATAATGTTCTGCTGCCACTGTCACACCTTATTGTGAACTCCTGTGACCCACCTGAGATAAAATCTGTACAGAAATTATAACAAGGCTGATTCCTATAACCTTTGGTTGTATAGATGAGCATCTTGACAACGACAACTGCAGCCCATGTCTCTTTTCAGATGTGAGATGTGAACCTCCTCCAGAAATTGCTGGTGGTAAAATTGAAAATTTTAAAAAGTCAAGGTATCTGCCCGGGGAGAGTGCTAACTATCAGTGCTGGCAAGGTTTTAAGATGACTGGGACTTCCACTGTAGTGTGCCAGAATGGGACCTGGACAGAGCTGCCTAAGTGCAAAGGTAATGTCTCTCTCTCTCTCTCTCTCTCTTCATAGAGACGCCTGTCAGAGATACTGTAATGAAGCTGGCTCAGTGGCATTTACTTTTCCAAATTTCAGTACCCTTTTTGTGCACAATTGCAATGGTTTTTCTCTCTGATTGGGAAATTTCTTTCAGGAAAAGGTGGGAGATGTGGCCCACCTCCAGTTATTGAAAATGGAGAGCTTCTTTCCTTCCGCTTGGAAGAATATCAACAAGGTACAACTCTGGAATACAAATGTCCAAGCCTCTATATCTTGGAAGGATCTCAGTATATCACCTGTACTAATGGGCAGTGGACAAGCCCCCCTGTTTGCCTAGGTATGTTGAAGCATGTGCTGGGTGGCCAAAGGCTGTGTGACTGCTTCTCTCTTTTTCTCAGACCCTGAGGGCAGCATTTGTGCAGCAGCACTTGTGCTGGGGCTGTGATGCTGGTGGAGCAGAACAGCACCAATTCCTTCTTTTGTCCCAAAAGAGTTTATTCTGAAAGTTAGCTCGTGTAGTCCTTTCTGCTGCCCAGAGGTCTGCAAGGAATTTGGCTGAGCCCCCACTCTGTGAGGGGATCCCCATCTCTGTGCAGAGCTCCTGAGTGCTCCCAAGTTGGGGACACTGCTACAGGCAGCAGGATGAGCAAGGAGGAGCAATCTGAGTGTGTGGCAGTTCTGGAGCATCCAGGGGTACATCTGTGATGTGGTCAGGAACAAATAAATATAGATAAGTACTGAGCAGAAGGGAAGGAGGGATCTCAAAAAATACATGGCAAAGGTCATTGGTGCCGGCTATCTCCCCACAGCTCTGTGTGGCATCTCAGTCATGGTCTTCTTTCCCTTTGGCATTGCATGTGAATGTCTTTTCTGTGGCAAGTAACAGAGGATTAGAGCAAAGAGCTGGAAGGATTTTTTGATGCAAAGAACATCTGTAGGTTCTAGGGGCAAAACAGATACCTCTGGTGTGTCTGTAAGAAGTGCTGACACTCTTCTCTTGACTTTTTCAAAAGTGGCCTGTACAGCATCAGAGGAAGATATGGACAGAAACAATATTGAGCTGAAATGGTCCACAAAAACCAAGCTGTATTCCACATGGGGTGACTACATCGAATTTCGTTGTAAAACAGGATATTTGGAAGAGCCAGGGTCTTCTCCCTTCAGAGTCCAGTGTTTGGAGGGAATGTTAGAATACCCGCGGTGCAGTCTGGGAAGTAAGTCACCTCCTCTTCAGCCACAGGTTAGCTGTTATGTTGCTGCATTTTTAGCACTGAAGGGGAGCAGAAACCCTTCCCTTTCCTTGGGGAAGTGCCAGGTTGCAGAACCCTGCTATAAGCTGCAGGCAGTGAGGGGCAGTGCTCCCATGAAGCCATTGACCAGCATACCTGAGCTGCAAAGACTGCTGGGAAAGGGCACTAAGCTGGTATCAACAATTTCAGAGCGTCAGTTGCACAGTGTGAGATCTACAGCCAAATAATAAAAGTCCTTTTTTGCAGGGAACTGTACAGTGAATAGGAGGCATATGGAAAGCAACAATATTCGACTAGAGTCACACCTAACAGGAACTTTCACCTATCGCTCTGGGGAGTTTATTCTCTTCGAATGCAAAGCGTGGCACAGGCAAGTTTCAAACGCTGAGAAATTTAAAGCACAGTGCCTGGATGGAGTGATTACATATCCGACATGTCAATGTAAGTGTGCAGTGCTGAGGACATTAGAGCTGGGGGTGTAGCAGAGAGTTTTGCTGAAATTGCCTGTCTGCTGCTCTGTGGTACATCAGGATTGGTATTTATGACTTTCCCCCTTTTTTCTCTTTACACTTCAGCACGGTTTGGATAAATGGAAATGGCACAAAGGAGCCCAACTGTGGAAATGAAAGAGCCCTCAACCCATCCAGTGATTTGAGCTGTTTTTCCTAGTGTTTCCCATTTTGCTGTGCTTTGCTTGCACCTTAGTCAATGGTCTGTCTTGGAATTTGTTATTATTTTTATTGTTGGATGATTGTTTGCATATTATCCACATTTTATCTACCCACATGACTGTACTTGCATTTTATCCATTCTGTACTGATGTCATTGTTATTTTTATTAACATTTGTGTCCTGAAATAGGCTGGCTTTGGTGACATACTGAGACAAGAATTAAAGCTCATGAGTAATTTGATTATCAGCACGTGGAGTGTGTTTGGCCTTGTCTATTGCTACCTTCTCCCTGTGTAGGCCTGGAAGTTACCCTGGGGTCACAGCTGAGGTGAGTGTCCCAAGTTCCTGATGAGAAAGAGCAAGTAAGTGGAGTGTCCTTTAAATGCCTCAAGGAAGGCTGTAGCTCACAGCCAGTTCTCATAGGGGACTTGAGACAGACACTTCCTGGAAGCAGGTAATCAGCATTTCAGGGTGGAGGTGGGGATGACTTCTTGGTTCAGGTCCTGGCTGGGCCAGTCTGCAGAGCCCACAGCTTCATCTACTCTTTACAAATAGGGATGAAGTGCCTGTGGAAATCGGCAGCAGCCTTGCTGTGGTAACCGTTTCTGATGGAGTTCATGATTCAGAGGGGAGAGGGGAAAGCAAGTAACAGAGTACAAATCATGCGCCTTAGGAGAACAGATTGTGACTTTTTTAGGAAACCAGTAGCTGGGATTGCTTGGGAGTCATAGAGGAGTCCAGAAAAGCTTACAGGTCCTGAAGGACAGAATCTTACAAGCACAAGAATATTCAAATTTGGTCTTCAGGAGGAAAAACACATCTACTGGGACTGGCTTGATGAATCAGGGACACTCCATGTAGATGTCTGAAGCAGAAAAGAAATCAATGTACAGGAGACTGAGGCAAAAACAGGCTACAAGCTGAGCTTTCCATGGCAGTGACATGGTATGTATGGATGTTAGCAAAACTGAAGCTCATCTAGAGCGACACTCACAAGGGACAGCAAGGGTGACAAGACTATATTCTATTACTACACTAGCATTAAAACAATAAATGTGGTATGTTGCTAAAAATATAGAAGAAATCCTTATAGTGGCTTTTTTATTAAAATAGACTAAAATGGATGCAAGGCAAACATTCTCCACATTCTTTATATCTTCAGTCACACATGTTCATAGGCAGAACTTTATGGGTACCAGTATTTAAGTGTCATATGAAATCATACGAAGTAGTTGAATTAGATATTTTAATATTCTTAATTATTATTCTTAAAGCAATATTTTAAGTACTCACAAACAGTTGGATATTTTTATGTTTTAAATGGGCTTATAGTTCCCCTAAAACCTTTTTTTAATACTTTCTATCTTGTTCCTCGAGCCTTGTCCTTTAAATGTTCTTACCTGTGAAAGAAGAAACGGGTGCTGTCAAGATGTACAAAGTAATAAGCCTTCCTTTCTCACTGTAAAATTATAGCTAAACATCCATTTGAAAGGCATGTAATCTCAATTTAGGTATATTCTGTAGTCACAAAATTGCTCATGCTATCAGTATCCTCACAAAGGGCTCTACCTGCTCCGTGTTTTCGTGTTGGGGCTCAACACCAACAGATTGTGATGCATCCCCAAGTTTATCACTGTAGGTCTTATAAAACTCTTTCACCCTAAATTTTCCACGTGTATGCCAATATTGCATCCTTCTGCTGCATTGCTAATCCTCACACCACAAAACACTCACTTCCCTCCCCCTTCAGTTCAGACCCAGCAATGCCACTGAACACTCATTTCTTAAAGCTGACTGTAGTGATCTTGAAATTATGAGGCCATCTTAATGCAGCTGTTAACAGTAGGTAAAGAACATGTACATACCTTTCCTGTAGGCTTTCCTGAAGTCCATACTTATTTTCCTCTTTCAACACACCTTGGATATGGCAGCTGTCCTCTCTTACACTGTACTTCAAATAAAGTTGTACCAGATTCTGCTCCAAAATAGTTCTGTTTACAGTAAAATCCAACATAATCTCCATGGTAAAAGTAAACCTGATTTGCATAGAACCCTTGCAGCAGCACATTATTTTTCTCCATTTCATTTTTTGACAAAGTACATGGCTCTAAAGAGAGATGAAGACAGACTTTTTAGTGGGGCCTGCAGCAGTAAGACAGGATGTAATGGTTTTAAACTAAAAGATGGTAGATTCAGCCTAGACATAAGGAAGACATTTTTACAATGAGGGCAGTAAAACACTGGAACAGCTTTCCCAGAGTGGTAGTTCCCATCCCTGGAAACATTCAGCATCACGCTGAACAGGACTCCAAGCAACCTGATCTCACTGAAGATGTTCCTGCTCATTGCAGGAGGGGATGGACTAGATGGCCCCTAGAGGTCAATTCTAAAATGTTCTGCAAGTCTGTGAATTATATAGAGAAATAAGTGCTTATTTATCTTATCACACCTACCTATACAAACTGGTGGCAAAGTCCACTGTCCTTCAGAACAGTAGATTCTCTCAGAGCCTTCCAAATAATGGTAGTCAGAGCAACTATACTGAACTGAAGAACCACTGTCATACTGGGTCAGTGGTGGGAGAGTAAGAGCTCCGTTTGCAATAGATGGTGGAGAGTCACATTTTTCTGTACGAGCTGGAATAATGTGGAGAACATTTGAGACACATTCAGCGTAAGAAACTAACAAATCAACAGCTTTATCATAAATTAGGGGTACAAAAAGGATTTCTTTTTACAGCTTTCAGTCCTCTGGGCTTGGAGAAGAGCTTCCCCCTCTTTTCTACACCCTTGCCCATCACAGGGATGTATATCGGATATATTAAACAATATCGTTGCCTTGTGTAAAATATCTGTGCATATCTGTGTTGTTGAAGCCTAAATGTATACTATTTACAACAGACTCTAGGCCTGCAGTGCCAAAGCCAATTGTTTCTAAACATGTCTAAAACTGGTTCATTAAAAAGGCAATTAAAACTTGTTTTACCTAGCATAATGCATTTTGGATATTTCAGTCTGCCATGGTCACAGTGTGTCTTCCCAGGAGATGGAATGGTAGTCTGGAGAAAATTATATCCCTGTTTACATTCAAACTCTATGAGATCGCCATGTAGGAAAATTAATTCTTCCTGTCTCCATTTCAACTCTATGTTGTTGCTGTCCATATCAGTTACATTAAGAGTGCACGGTTCTAGGAAATAAAAGCGCATTTTAATAAAAAGCAACCTTAACAGATTTCTTAGCTATCCTTTGTAGGACTGAAGAAAGAAACCCAAGTTAATAGTTCTTAAATGTTTCTGAATCTTGCAAGAAAAAGAACTATAGATACATAAAAAAAGGCAAATCTAAAGAACTGGGCTGAAGTAACAAAAAAAACCCCAAACATGCAAAGGAAATCTAAACTGGGAACAGTAAATCACAGAAAACACGTATTTCTGACAAAATTTGGTTCCTACATGTATTTGTAAAGATATGGCAGTGTAGGCTTACCACTGAAGAAGAAAAGAGCTTCTTACTGTAACTTGAAAGATCTTTTTATATGAAAATAGTCATCCATCAAAATTAACCTGTCAGATTTGGCTGACAGGTTTGGTAAGCCCTTTGAGGATAGTAGTAGTTAATACACAGTAATTTTACACTGCACCCTAAATAAGTGTTTTGACAATTCCCGCTTCTTTGCTTTTTCATTTGTTTTGTCTCTATTTAAACAATTTAGAGATCTTCCAAAAATATTTTGGAAGTTTTGTGTTCTTCTTTGGGGTTTTTCAGGTTATTCAAGGTCAATATTGTCTTGGAAACTTTCTGACAGGTTTCTTAAAACCTAGTGCCAGGATCAGAACAGGGAGTCTAGCTTTCCATTAGATGGTTAACCTCATTAACTTCTGTAACCACTTCCAGCTTCAATAAACCCTGACAGAAGATCACTTATGAAAATAAATGTCTACAAGTTCCATGAGAATCATTGGCTGATAGAGGCCCTTACTAATTCTTTTCTGAGGAAAAGGCAAGAAGAACTCAGTTATTAGGCATTCTGGTGACAGCACTGGTAACAACAAATTGGTATGGATATTTTCCTGAAGCTAACTACAGCATGTGCTCTTTCTGGTCTGATTAGGTGTGGGTTGAAAAGAAATCTCAAAATGTGGAAAGGGTGATAGGGTTATTTGGATGTTTAGGGAAAAAATAACGCTTACAGGAATTGAGATTTCATAATTTCACAGAATTTGTTAAGAATTTGAGTATTCAGATCCCAAAATGCAGACCTAGACCTTTCATTCCAGACAAGGTAAATTTTATTCATTTAGAAATAACTAATTAAAACTGAACTGGTTGTTTCTTTTCATTTTCACAGTAGATTACAAATTTAGAAGTGAACCAATTAAACAAAGGATGTTAGTAAAATAGAATTATTTCTTCACAGGAAGCAAGGAAAGATAAACAAACAACTCTTCTATATCACCACAATCAGTATTCCTGCTAGCATTGGTAAATTCCTAATGGAAGTTCTATACACAGTTTTGAACAGCATGCCTAAGAGCAACACAGAAAAATTAAAAAGTCCAGGATGAAACAATAGATAAAAGACACATAATAAAAAAACACTGAAGGTTTAAAAACAAAGTTCAAGAAGTCATTATTAATTCCTTGCTCTTCCTGTCTAAAAGCCATTTTGGGAATGGCTGCACCATTCCTTCTAAATATCTGTTGAAAGACAGGAGGAAACTGGAGAATCCTCCTAGGTAAGAAGGATAGTTGTGTTCCAGAAAAGCTCGCTCAGGAAAACAGAGGAATCTATTTTAATGGGGGGTTTTAAGAACAGGCCAGAGGACATCTAGCAGGAGACTCCTCATATATTTGATTTTGGTTCATTCCCATATTTCTGGAATCTTTATTAATGCAAATAAGAGAAAAGGTGGTAATGAAATGATTATTTAGAGGTTTTTTCCAGTTTTTCTTTTCTATATTAGGTATGATAAATCTTGCTTTTTCTTACAAAACTTACCTAAGCAATTTGGTAGTGCTGTCCAGTTTCCTTGATCACAGTAAACAGTCCTAGGTCCATCCAAAAAGTGGTAACGCTGACAACCATATTCTACCGAGGAACCATTTTTGTAACTTGCCAATAATGGACCAAGAACAGCACCATTTTTAATCACAGGTGGAGAGGTACAGTCTTGCTGCATTTCTGATGTGAGGTAGGGAGATAGGTGATTAGACTTTGATTAGATTAGAACAGTGTTAACACTGAAATTATCAGGCCAATAAGAGACTGGGCAAAAAAATTGCATACAAGTAAAATGTAAGCCAGTATAATTTCTTTGCCAAGTTTTCCTTTTCAGAAGCTCTACGCTTGCCTTACTGAATTGCAGACATGCATTTTATTTTCCTCTATACACTTCATTTATGTTTGCTTTTTACTCTTGCTGGTTTACACTTCATACATAGTTCTTCTGTGATGAGACCATCTTATTTGTTACTTGAAATGTTTCACCCCTCACTGGAACTATTAATCAAAGGAACACCAAAATACATATGAATTTGCATGGTCAAGTAATATTAATGGATACAAAATGACTGAAGCAAATGCTAATGTATGAAATAAAATTACAAATACGGAATAGGCTTATGGTCATAATCACTAGAAACAAGCAACAGTGGCCTTTCATTACTTGGGACAGCTACATGGACACGTGCAAGCATTTTTAAGAGCAAAGAATTGTCCTATAGCAAAAGAGTAGTAAGAGTAATCATAAAATGCCTGTAATAGCATTGGCAAGTCCCTTTTAAATAGAAAAGCAATGTTCACCTACTCGTATCTTCATTGCCATACGTTTTGTTTGCCCATAATGCTGCATCTGACTTGAGTGATGGTGGGGCCTCAGACTCCTCTTTATCCATAGTTCCTGTAACCATAGCAGAAACTTAGAACCAGTTGTCTCAGACACCACTCAATTTCAAGTACTGAAACAGACAGACAGACACATTGTAAAATGTGATAATCCCAGTCTCCCAGGGAAGTTGTCACGGATGCCAGTTTCATTCACCTAGCTCATCCCTTCTCTGTAATCTGGGAGCCATGACTGTTTGCAAAAGAGGCAGCACTTTACCTCTCAAGACTTTCAACATAGGAAGACAAACAGTTTTGCAGATATGGAAACAAGGGCTCTCCGGAAAATTAAGGCACTGTTTGAAGAATCATTTCTGTTCAGTTGTAAGTCTTTCACAAAAATACTAACCAATGCAAATAGGGGGTGATGTCCATTTTCCTTCTTCACACTGAATTTCCTCAGATCCTCTTATTTCAAAGGTCCTTTCGCACTGTATACGAACTTTGTCTCCATTATGATATGTTCTTCTAACTGTAGTGATATGGCCATGAGGAGGAAGTGGTGGCAGAGGACATTTATTTTTTACATCTGAGAATAAAAACAAAAAGCGTATTGTTTTCTCATTTACTGAAACAATGTATACAGTTAAGTTTATTATACACCACGCAAGCCTATCACTCCAAAGACATTTTTGATCCAGACTAATTTCTTAATAAAAAAGGAGACCAGACCAAAGAAGTGATTTTATATTCAACAAACATAAAATAGAGGTACTATGCTATAAACAAATTTGTAATTTCTCTGCATAGGCTTAATAAAATGTTCTTTTAAAGGACTTCAGGAAATAGAGATTGCCCTTACCCTCCATTCATATAACATTTAAAGCAGATTACATATTAATTCTAATGCTACAGCAGCAGCAATAGTCATAGCCCATTTCCTATCCCCAAATCAAGTTTGCAATTACTGTATCCTCAAAACAAGACTTAGGCTTTGTTTTCATCCTGAGCATTCCCACCTTCTCTGCACTCACTCATGAAAAGTTCCTGCTGTGTCATCAGAATACATACAGGACTGGGGTCTAAGCTACACTGCTCTGTATCTCATCTGGTTCACTAGACCTTCCCTTCTTTTGAAAGTTTCTTTTCTGGGACTCTCCATTAATCCCCAGTGACTGGGGAACTGATAGCAATTGCTAAGGGTGTGTTTCTGTCCTGTAATGTTTGGTGAGGCTGTACAGCTCTGAAAGTACCAAAAGCCAAGGCAGAACTTGTTATAAATTTCATTTTTAATGCCTCTTAAGAGGCACATTCCCACTCCACATGGCAGGATTAAGCATGCTTAGTTAAACCTTCATGTAATCTGAACACGGTTTCGTGAGCTTCAGGGGCTAACAGATTCCCTGTAATTGTTGATTCCTTCTTCTCCAGGATACAAAGTAGAGAAACAACAGTAACAGTCAGTATCTGCTCCGTTGTTAAGAGTCCACTGAAAAGTAGTTCCAGTTATCATTGCTTTCCTTCCTGCTACCTAGGCTCCCTGCCCTTTGGCCAACACTTGGTTTATATCTAGGCTATGAACTGGTACAAAACCCATGTATTTATTTTGGATTCGTAAGGCATCTCATGGAAGAAGGTGCTAGCTTTTCACTAAGAATTTGACATAGTAAAACTATAAAAAGAAGGTACCTTCACACACTGGAGGGTCTGGATGCCACCCGAAATCATAACATTGAATTAAGTCAAATTCAGAAACAGAATAATGTTTGTCACAGAAAAAGTGAACAACATCTCCCTCTTCATAGGTTTTCTTCATAGGATAGAAACCTCCATGAGCCACTGCACTCAAAGAGGAGCAAGTTATTCCTAGGAAGGAAACACAGCAGTGAAAACCAATTGAGGAAGGCTTTCCCACCCCCACTTCTAACAGCTGATAAAACAAGCCTCTTTTCAGACTTTTGTTAATTTGTAAAATAATTAAATCACATTTCAAACTGAACTATTTTGCAGGCCATTACATACTCATGCAGTTTGGAGTAAGGGACCACCCATGTGTCAGACACACTGCTGCTTCTGTAGTGTTCCCTCCTGCTGTTCGATATCCCTCGTCACACTTGTACAGCAGCGTTTCGTTCACTTGAAGCTCTTGCTGGACTGTGAAGTAGCTGCCGTGATGTAAATTGGGTACTTGACATGACTCTTAAATAAATAAAGCATATGCATAATATTAATTGCTCTTTTCATTTCAAGAGATTAAAATTTTTCTGAGATACACTTTAAAAGTGGTCATATCCCATGCAAAATCTGGGCAAATAATAACTGCAAATGCAGTCGTTTACACAAGTATTCCAGTCATCATTTGGAGAGAAAGTTTTTATGGCAATGGATTAATTTGAAACAATGTGATTTCATCTATACTGATTGCGTCCACATTTAACTGTATCTAAAGAAATTCATGAAACTAGCAGCATTGTGAAATCTGACTTCTTTCCATCAGGTACAGCTGAGAACCTACTTTAGGAGTACTCAGATGACAACCTGCCATAGGCAGTTTGACTCTAGAGGTACAGCAAGGACAGCGGAACTATATACATCTACAACTGATTATAAAGGAGAAAAATGCAGAATCCTACCAAATTTTTCAGTACAGCTTGGCTGGAAGGACCATCCTTCTGGTTGACACTGTACTGTGTCTTCAGTACCACCGCTTGGAGTGTGGTAGCCTGGATTACATTTGTATTGCAGTTTCTCATGGATTTTAAAGTACATTTCTGTACCATAAAAAAAGCCATTTTCCAAAAGAGGCTTGCTACATTTTCCTGAATGAAATAAACAGTTTGGTTAGAAAGAAAGAACGGAATAGTTTTATTCTCTGGTAAGGAAAAGGAGGGGTTTCTAGCTATACTCATCTGATCTTGTTCTCTTGACCTATTGAAGAAACTCTGCTACAGCCATCAAACAATACATCAAACCAATGGTAACAACATGGAATACGACTGAGGAATCTAAAGGTAGGAAGTCTTCAGAGGATAGACCTAAGGAAAAACTACTTATTAGTTTTCCAAAACGAAGGAAATTGGGAAACTTTCTGGATTTTCTTATAAAAACATAAATGGTTAAAAGCCCTTAAAATATATATTGTTGTAAAACTATTCCATATGTAATCATATGTAGTTTGTATACGTAAAGGTTTGATTTCACCTTGTCCTAACTTGCACATTTTATCCCTTCTGTAATGTGGTTTCCGTTCCTGTTATATTCCAGGAAAACCAGCTAGAAAGTTTTCCTGCTAGAAGCACGAGGAGATAAATAAAGCTAACTCACGGTAGCATCGTGGCACTGGAGACCATCCTTTTGCTGTACAAGTTATTCTTCCATCTTGAGTCCCCGTTTCAGTTGTATAACCAACCATACAAGAATAGGAGAGCTTTTTGTCTTGATGCATAGGAAAATAGTAACTTTTGAAACTGTAATAGTACTGGGCAATCTTTCCATTTTCTATATGTGGCAAATCACAAGGTTTTCCTGCAAAAAGATAAATATATTTGTCACCAAAACTGTCAGCCCAGGTATTAAATAAATTAAGATCAGTTTCACTGATTTGGGCTTTCAAACAAGGAGAATGAACTTCTAAATACTTACAAGCATGAAGGGCCTTTTAAGACTTGCTGAAATTAAGACATATTACAATCTTATCATCTTTTGTTCTTTAGATTCACAGGAATATCTGCTGTAGAATGAAACTTTCTAATGTGAACTGGGCAAAACAGATGCAGGACACATTTATTTCACTCTTCTTTTCATCCAGAAGCATGAGCAGCCTTTGCTGCACCAACATACCAATGCCACTATAAAATCCAGCCACAGCAGTGTCCAGATTAGCTGTGCTGTGGCTCCTCAGATCAGCAAATTTTACCAAAAAAGTAGGGCAAACGTGCTTAAGGAAAGGGAATTTAAGAACTGTCTAGAGAAGAGAGAGAAGAAATGGAGAGTAGCGCAGAACAAGCAGAGTGGCAATTAAAAAACCCCAAAACAGTAATAGGATAAAATCTTTAAAAAGAATAGTGCTGAATATGACATTAAGTTACTGTAAGAAAAACCCAAACAAAATAATGAAACCAAACCAAACCATACAAAAACCAAAAACTAAAATAAAACCTTCCACTAATCAGAAAACAAACTAAAAAGAAAAAAACTTGCAAATTTCTTAAAATCTTATCCTCTGGGTCTTAAAAATCCTCTCCAGGGCAATCTAGTCTAAAGAATTCGGTTTTAAAAACTGAATTGCCACTTATGAATTTCTTCATAATTGAGCAGAATTTTCCCACAAGTTCCCACTGCTGCATTCACCTGACACATATTAGAACCAAAATAACAAACTATTGCTCCCTCACTCAATGTCACTAGAATTTACTGCATTTACTAGAATTTTCTGCAAATTTAGTGATTTTACTAAACAGAAAGTGCCCAGATAATTTTTTTAAAAAATTATTTTCCTCACACAGTCACAGCATCACATCTAAATAAAAAACCCCCAACTAACCAACAAAACAAATATACAAAAAAAACCAAAAACCAAAACCAAAAACAAAAAAACCCCAAAACAAACAAACAAACAAAAAAAAAAAAAAACAAAAAAAAAAACCCCAAAAAAACCCCTACAAAAACCAAACCCTAACCCAAGGGTAATTAAGATCTGCATACCTGCATGTAATTAAGACAGACACAGGTGCTTCCTATATACCTTTTGACTTGCCAGAGGGTATGAGTGTAATTTCCACTGATATGCATAAGAACAGAACTCTAATGAAGACAGCCAGTTGTCACTAATATGTTGGAGTCAAATATCTGTTAGCAGATGGGTAATGAAATGCAAAAAAACGGACACCTTTTGAATTGATGGAGATGTACGCTCATACACATGCTTTTTGAGATTGCAGTTTAAGTGGCATGTAAATTATATAAACCCAGGACTTTTAATCAACCCTGAAAATAGGGATAGGAAATGCAGAAACACCCCAGATTAACTTCTGCAGGTTCCATTTAACTTCCCCTGTTTTGCTTTGTGGCAAATTGAAAACATTTCAATCACCACAAGACACTTCAATATACAAAATGTTTTAATAGCACAAAATTCAACTTGCATAAGTGCCTCAGAACAGCTCAAAGACATTTTAAAAGAAACTTCTTCTGAACTAAAGTCTGACCCTTTGAATATTACAACTTTGAAAATTAGGTAGGAATCAGCGACAGTTGAATTGTGATCAGCCATCTCACAACAGAACTATAGTTAAATTTAAAAAGCAGTTTACTCACTGAAGAGATGAAGGATACTGCACTGGACTTAAGCTACCTAATATTCTGCATATTCTAGATTCAATGTACTTTTATTAACAACAGAATTCAGTATATTTACCTTTTGCAAAGAGTTTGCCTGAACACATCGTAACTAGGAAGAAAAAACAGGTTTTAAATCTCATCTTTCCTACTGTCTCCACCAACAGCTTCCATGACCTGTGAAAAGTCCCTAAGTATTACTTTTGTAAATAATTAACTAAATTTGCAAAGGTATTCAACACATGCCTTAGTGTCTATGGTATTTTGCAACAAGTTAACTCATTGTAAAAACTATTTTCATCAATTTTAGCTTTCCAAATACATTAACACTGAACTTGAAGAATTTTTCTTCTATTTGATGTAGTTTACCATCAGTAAAGAGGGCAGAATTTATAATTTTACAGTGAAATCAGGCAGCAAGCCTGTGGAACAATTTAAACTTATTGAACACTGTCCCACTCAAAACCTCCTGAGTTCCAAGTTTAAAGGGCATTGTGTTATCAGACTATTTACCTTGGCTGAAGTAAGAGGGATTAGACAATTCCTCCATCCTCCAGCCTACCCCCATGATAAACCCATCAATTGAACTCTATAGATATTATTAATTAGATGTAATTAATTCTTATTAACTATTAAGAACATAGACACTATCATTAGCTGTCTGTTGAGTTATACTGTACACAGCTATACTCTTTCAAGTACTTTTTTTAAACAAAACCAAAAAAATTAACCTCATTTACAATGCATTATCACCTGACTGACTAATGGCATCATTAGAGATATAATGCATAAATTTGGAAGTGAGAGGGTATAATTTTAGTTTGCATTTTCTTAGTCTTTCTCAAAGAAAATACAATTCCAAGGCAGAAGAGAAGAGAGTTACCATGGATGCTGTGATGAACACCATCTTTTTAGCCAGATAAGATGTATGCTTGTATGTTGCTCACTTGATAGGAAGACAGAACTTGCAATCACTTCCCTTAAAATATCTGTCTGAATTTCTAAATTCAGCCTTACAACATTCTGTTGTTCCATCACAATCTTGTAATGTTTAAAAAAAAGAGAAATTATAATTTCCTGCTATCATACATGATCCCTCAAGACCTTACTAGAAAGTACACTCAAGCTCCTCCAAAACAGCCAATTCTGAAATCCACAACCTGTGCCTCCCTTCTTACCTATACCAGTCTAGATCTGGTAAGACAACATTACTGTCCCACACAAACAACTGTTTTTAACAGAACTCTACAATATTTATTCAGAGTGAGGAATCCCAACTATTTGCAATATCCACAGCTGTGTGATAACAGTATATTTATTACTGCACTAATGAAATTTCCAGTAAAATCCAGTGAAATGATTTTATTGTACAGTTTCTTTAGGTAGTAGTACAAAATAGGATTCCAAAGCTGTATACAATATAAAAAGTTACAAAAATGTTAATTGCAATTTGAGAAAACATTTCCAAGGACATCTTGACACCTATTGGCTTTCTTTTAAAATCATTTCGTCATCTACTACATACATACTGTACAAATACATTTCTCTATACATCATTTACATTTCAGTAGCAGGCAATACCAAGTGTGTCCATCACCATCAGAATTGCTTGCAGAGGGTCCACAACTTCTCGCATGTTATCTTTCCTCAAGACCCAGTCTGGCTTAATTCTGTGAAAACATTAGTGGCTTGTCATTAAAATATTGCACCGCCACAGCAGAAACATAAAATTAATTTTTAAGCACTTACTTTGAAACTGTTTTTATTCTCAGAGGAGTTACTGGAACAGAAGAACTTCCGCCTAAGATAGTGCTTGTTTTCTGCTTCACGAGTGTTCTCTCTGCATCCATTCTGTGTTTCCGAGCTGTAAGTTTATACAGGCTTTGAATGCAAGAAACAGTTCTTGGCATACCTCGGATTTCCTGAGAAAAGGTGAAAACAGCACACAGTTAAAACTACAAGTTCAAAAAGAGCTTAACAAATCAAGAAAATATTAGTTGTTTTTACCATATTGGAAACGCTTTTTCTTTTTTAAACCCGAGTTTTGTCCTAATTAATATTACAGCCATAAGAGGTATGGCAGAGAAGGGGAAAAAAAATTACAAACAGCACCAAAACACGCAAGAAAAATATGTTAAATCAAACCACTGAACCCAAAGCATTTAAGTCTTACCAAAGCTCTTTTTGAGTCCTTCGAAAGGATGGCCAACAAACAACAGGTCTTTGTGAAAATGCTTCCTCCTTTCTCTGAAACTTTATCCCCAGCTTTCCCTCTGTACATTTGCAGTAGGTCTAGCAAAGTATCTACAGAATTTTCTGCTTCATAAACTGCTTGAGTAGTTCTTTCATACTGTTATATAAGAGAGAGACAAGACAACTTATATAGACAGATCTCTAAAATATCTTTTTAGAGGCTAATAGAGGAAAAAGCAAAGTCCATATTCTTCCCTAGAATAAATTTGTAGTTAATCTGGCATTCAAGCAATAAAAATCACTTCTGTATGTTACCCAATTGTAACAGGTTAGAAAAACGTACCTTTTCCATTTCCCCCCTTGTTTAGAAACCCATGGAATTTGAGTTTTATTTAAAATAGAGAAAAAAATTAGAATAAGTTCAGAGAAATTTAAAAATACTCAGGATACCTTGCAATGTCTTAAGGCTGTGAAATGATTTTTCTTGCAAAAAATGTAAAACATAGTATTATTAGGTAGATAATTGGCTTTAAAGTAACAGAGTGAAAAATCAGAAACTGCTTTTATACAAAACTATTATTTTTGTTATTTCAGATTTATTCAGTAATTTTGTGGATAAAAAAGTACTACAATAAAGTAGCCTACTGTTTATAAACCTGCAAAGGAAAATATTACAGTTACCTTTGAAACATTAAGTAGAACCTGAACTGAATATCTGATCACATCCATGCATGGAACACTCCGGTTGCACCTTCGAATCAGAACAAAAATACTGGAGATTGCTCTGCTCTGGGCCATACTTTCACAACACAGTGAAGACAACCTGGTAGCCACCTCTATGACAAATACAGAAAAAAAAAGTAAAGAAAACCCTGAAGTTCAAGCAATTTAACTGCAAACCAGGATTTCCTCTATTTTTAAGCAGTAGTGGAAGTAAGGAAAACCTGCAATTTTTTATTTAAACAAGTATTTCTAAATCAATAGTTTTAATGTTCTGGACTAAAAATTAAGCAGACAAAATGATCCAGAGAGCACATATACTGATAGTAAACACAGTAATAAGCTCATGTAAGGTATAGCATTACTAGGCCTGACATGAAAGTAGAGTAACCATACAGGACTTCCTTTTCTACATAGCCATTTAAATATTATTCTTAATAACCTAATTTCATTCTGGAAAAAGCCCCCATTATACTCCCAAACATGTTCACATTTTACAATCACGGAGGAAGTCTAAACATCATTATGAACTCTCCTCAGCTGAAAAGCTCTAGTGCCTATCATCCTGAAAGTCTATCAGTTATAGTAAAACAAAATACTGACCAAGATGATTTAATGCTGCAAGAATGTAAGAGAGATGTTTGTATTTTAGAAGGTATTCAATTGCAGTTGCAGTTCTGTTGCACAATTTGTTTTCTTCTCTGCTCTTTGCATTAGCTTTTTCTAAACTGCGTCTTAAAGCTTTCATTTTTGCTGTGTCATTAATCTTTCTCCAAGAATATCCTCTCCATAATGCCTACAGAAAAGGAATTTCCCAAAAAGAAAGAAGTTGTGAACAAGAGACAATACAACAGAACTTCCATTACCATTTCAGATCAGTTTTACACAAGTCTGATAAAGTATTGAATGACCCTGGGTATTAAAATTTAAGTAATTACCACTCAGTGTTCAATCTTTCAAATACTAGCCTTTCAAGACAAAAGGCAAAAAACCCCATGGATATACACTCCACACACACTCCTACCTAGGTCACGGCAACCAGTATCTGCTTAATATTAATTCATAATCTGTTTGCCTTTAGCTTTCATGTCTAAACCAAAGGTGATTGGCTCACAATTTAACCGATAAACTTGTCACCCAAAGTAAACATTTTTCCTCTCCCCAAAAACCCACAAGAGAAAAACTGGAAAATAAAACTTTATATGTGTCATTTTCTTACAAGAGGTATTTACCTGAAATTTAATTATTCCAACTGCAAATTTTCTCCTACGTCTGCAGGCAAGGAACCTTCGCACATTTTGCTGGATTATGGTTGCTGCATCATTCCTGTGATTTAGCCAGCCTCGAATCGCACGTTGTAAGCAAATGATTCTTTGATAATCCTTTACAAATCTCTTTCGTTGCATTTTTGCTCGGAACCATCTCTGTTTAAAATTAAAGTATGTTTTTTTACTACCTTTCACCTAAATTCTCTTTTCCCATCCTAAATGAGCGTTGATAAATACTGAGGAAGTGTTTTAACATGAACTTTGACAGATGCAGGCACTATAAACATCACTAGCTTATGTATAACCTCCATGATTCTGACTGACTTTAAGGTAGCTGAAATGCAAGACTGCAGAATGAAATCTTAACTAGGAGCTATCAGGGAAGCATTCTGAGGAAAGAAGGGTAGAGAAGGGTAGATAAAATCGTTTCCAGTTGGAAGGGACCTACAATAATCATCTAGGCCAACTGCCTGACCACTGCAGGGCTGACCAAAAGATAAAGTATGTTATTAAGGGCATTGTCCAAATGCCTCAGATACTGACTCACTTGGGGCATCAGCAACCTCTTCGGGAAGATTGGCATGTTTGATCCAGTTTCAGGGTTTGATCACCCTCTTGGTAAAGAGACACTTCCTAATGCATAATCTAAACTTCCCCTGGTGCAGCATTGAACCATTCCCACATGTTCTATCACTGGATTACAGGCAAGAGATCAGCAGCTCGCCCTCTCCACTTCCCCTCCTCAGGGAGCTGTAGAGAGCGATGAGGTCAGCCTTGTTTTCTCCAAACTAGACAAACTCCAAGTCCTGAGCTGTTCCTCAGAAGACATGCCTTCCAGCCCTTTCCCCAGTTTCACTGCCCTCCTCTGGATGCATTTAAGTGCCTTCACATCCTTCTTTATTGAAGAACTGCACACAGTACCCTAGGTGAGGCCACAGCATCACTGCACACAGCAGGACAATTAGCTCCTCTGAGGGCTGTCATGCTGTGCCTGATGCACCCCACGATGGGGTTTGTCCTCTGGGCTGCCAGGGCACACCAACACTGAGGCTGCTGTCAACCAGCTCCCCCATATCCCTCTCTGAAGAGCTGCTCTCCAGCCACTCCTCTCTCAATTTATACTTTTGTCCAGCATGACTGTGTTCTAGGAGCTTGCTTTCTCTTGGCTGGCTTTTAAGAACCACCACTCCACTTTTCTCACTTCCCAGCTCTGCTTCTTCCCTTCTACAGGAAAACGGGAGACAGGATACTCCATGCCAAATCGGAGCAAAAAAATCCTTTCCCACCCACTCTTTCTTGCCTTAAAATCTAACTTGTGGGGAGAGAGATGAGATTTGTATATATGGAGGAGTAGTGGGGCAAAGTTTGCCATAACATCCTAGACCAGAGAACAGGTATTTCAGGGTTCCCATTTCAGTCTCTCCATGTAATCAATGCTAACCTTCCACTATTGGAACTAAGCTAATGGTCAGTTTAGAGACCTGAAGATAATTTTTACAATTAGGTAGAGCTGCAATACAGGCCTGATTTTTGATCTTGTTTTTAGATAAGTAAAACATGGTTCTATTAAAGTGCTGCAACAGGCTTTGGTACCCCTAGAAGATTAAAAACATCCAACCAAATAAATCACTGTATCCCAGGGGATTGTTTATATAAAGAGATGCTCTACATTTCACAAACCTTAGAGGTGGTTGTGTCTGATCTTTCCTGCTTCCAGTGGGATGTGAAAAAATAGGCTAAGACAACACTCAGATTCCTTTAGCAAGCTTCAGGGAAACAAACTTTCCCCATCCATTTTCAGCTTTAAAGTGCTCCGGAGCTTGCTGAGATCCACACTGTTATGCTTAGCTCAGCATTAGCAGCATTATTTAATGTATCATAGTCCTCATAATTTAGCTTTATTTTCACATGTGAAGGAACTACAGAATCTTAGTGCTAGAGCTTAGCTCACAGAAAAGAAATTACACTACAATACACAAAATCACTTAGCCTTAGACTAACCTGTATTATAACAACAGATGAGATCTGGTTTTGTGCAAGTTTTAAAGTGAGATGAATCCTGTATGTCCTTTGAATTTTAATTGCAGAGAGATGATGATATGCAGCTGCTGTAAAATGAAGTAGTCTCTTTTTTTGTTTCTGTTCTGAAATCTGTAAAATGAAAACAAAACAGGAGCATAATTGATTTTCATACTCCGAGGTAGCTGATGGCTTAATGCAAAGAATATAGTACACAGCAATATACTATTAGGTGTGGGAAAATCACTCTGGAGGTCATTATCTCAGAGCTAAAGTAAGCTCTCTCTCTTCAGTACTAACACAGAAGTGACTGTAAGCAATAACATTAATACATAGCAGAGAAATTCATTCTAAGCCCATATGCAAAGAAATATCAGTTACAGGTAAGACACTAAGATCTCAGAAGCCAAGAAAACATCCAACAATGAAAACCTACTTTAGTTCTAAAGGATTGTGAGAAAAGGGTCAAGTTGTGTTTTGATCTATTTTGATCTGCCCAGTAGTCAAAGCAGCCAGTAAGAACTTGATCTCAACAAGAAATCAGGTTTTCCTCTTTTTGCCAGTCCGAATTAATGCTAGAACAGCCCAAGATACTTTACATCAAAAGTTTTAATTTGAAATATACCAACCTTTTTTCTGACTAAATAACCCCGTATAAATGCTTGCAGTTTAATGATAGCTCTTCTAGTCTTATTGTATTTCATAAATTGAAGCCTGCCTTTCTGCCAAGCCCGCAGATGTTTCTGAATAATTACAGCAGCAGCCTTTTGTTGAACAAATTTTCTTCTTGCCTTGAAACCTCTATATGCTTTTTGGATCAAACATGCAGCCTGAACCTTCTGAAAAAGATTTTAAAGAATGAGTTGATAATTAAACTTCTATTAATTCCTGTCATAATCCATATATATTTTTAGTTCTGAGGTTTATTTTCCGTCATAAGAACAAAATTGGAATAAGAAATATCAGCAACATCAAAATACTGCTTTATATAAAAAATGCACTTTCACAGTTTGGAAGGTCTTTACCTAAATGGGGTGAAAATATGAGCAATTGAACTTAATCCTTTCTAAGCACTAAGGCCAACAGAAAATTTGGCATTCTATTTTAGTATCAGTATAGACAGGGGCAATTCAACAGCTTGCACTACTCAAAACCAAGACTCAACCCTGTTACTTAATGCAAAAAGAATAGTTAATATTTTGAAGATTGCTCTCATCCCACCTTTTCTATGTTTCTGCACATCGTTAACAAAAATCACTCAAATATATTGAAAACTTTTAAAGCAACTATGACATAGCAGAGTGCAAGTGAAAACATACCTTTCTTAAAAGTTTTCTAGCCCTGTACTGTCTATACGCCAACTGAATTTTAACTGCAGCACTCTTTGTTGCCAGAAAGTGATGCCGAATCATTCGTGCAGTAAGGGTCGCTCTCCATCTTCTTTGGATGGTAAGTGCACAGAACTTCCTTTCCAAAAACCTAACATGAAAAGGCATTTTTAAGTAAGAAAACCAGTGATGGTTTACAAAATTATCAAGATAGATACTGTGAAAGTAGAACCATAATCAACCAAATCTTGGAACACCAGAAAAAGGGGATAAGCCAGCAGTGTTGGCAGAAAGACTGATTTTGAATACAAGATACTTTCTGTTTTACCACAGTAGGTACTTCAGCAACTTGGTGTCAAAGGAGGCTTTGGGGAGAGACAGCAGTTTGACAGGCATTGGACAGACTGACATACAACAGGTCCATAAAAGGATAATAGGCAAGGTTGTTTAACAAGCAGGGATGCTGAGTGAGGACCTAGGAAAGTGAAAAGTGGTCAGGCTAATGTATCTCTGAACAGCATCCTCTACTTCTACTGGCATGGGACACAGTTCAGAATGAGATGAGCTATCAGGCTGATCTACTACAGCATTTGTCATAAAACCATCTCATAGCAAAATAAACATATACTAGTTTAATTATTCCATTATGGATTACGATGAAATAAGTTTTCAACCTACTAGTTTTATGCTGGAATTTTAACAAAATCCGGAACATCCTTCTTGTAAAAAACAGAGATGTGAAAAAAAGATCAAGGCCTGCTCTTTTCTAGATCGTCAATAAACAAAATTTAAAATTGTGAGGGATCTTCCATTCCAGAAGAATAATTAAACATAATGAAAATCTTGGGCAAAAGAATAACCCTGACTGCACCAAAAGGGTTATATTCATACAGATTATAGGCATGGTGCAGGGTCAGGGCCAGAAAATCTATAGGTCAGAGTATAAAGCAATGCTAAATAATTATATAATAAAAGCTTTGAAAAGTAGAGAAATTTATATTAAATTCAGTATTACCAGGTCCGCAGCTGCTTCATTCTGAAGTGACTCTGAATAACACGTGTAGCTTTTACCACAGTGGCATATTCCTTTCGTGCTTTGTAACCTCGGAACCAGGCTTGGATTACTCGTGCTCCTCTCATTTTGTTAACCCACTGCCTGGCTTTGTAGCCTCTATATGTTGCCTATTAAAAATTTTTAAAACAAAAGAAAAGAAAAGGTTCAAAACTTGAGGGTTTTATTTGTTTAAGGGAACAAACAAAATTAAAAGGAAAAAAGTCAGGCTAACATGAATGGCATTTCGGATTCTTAACTCTACAGTATTACAAATATCTAATTTCTCACAACTAGATGTCTTCAAAAGCAAGCAAAAGGCATTCAGGGAAATGCCACTCTCTTTAATGTCTGCAAAAATAATTCTATTGTGAAGTAAAAAATACCAGAGATTAAAAAAAAACCAAAACCAAATCAAAACAAAAACAAACAAAAGAAACAAAACCCACTTTTATGATTACCTGAATTCTAATGGCAGCTCTTTTCATTTGATGGTATCTTTGTTGCTCAATATTTCGCATCCGATGGGCTCTGTAGTGCTGCTGTATTACTACAGCAGAAAACTTGTACTGAACGTATTTCTGTCTCTCAATAAATCCACGGAAAAATGCCTTAAAAGACAGACATAATTCTTGGAATATTTAACCACTTGCATGATATTGGCTGAGTATGTTTCCATATTTTTAAGTATACCTGTACTCACTGACTTGCTAGAAAAGCAACAATATAAATAAATATATTTCTGATTCACAATTAATTTTTGGTTTTTTACATTTTAAGCAAAGTAATTTTACTTACATTGTTCAGGATATATAAGCTAAACATTCAGAAAATAACTAAGAGCTGCCAAATCCCCCCAAAACATGGAAGTGAACAAGGCACACCATTTTCCAACAAGATAACAATAGCAACCAAAGAAATTATCAGAGAATGATTTGGGTTGAAAGGGACCTTTTTAAAGATCACCTTGTTCCAACCCACACACCACAGGCAAGGATGCCATTAGATCAAGCTGCTCAGGGACCCAAATTATTATTGTTATCATCATCATTATTACCCTTTCCTTCCTGATTTGGGGGAAATTTACCTTCTTAAATTCCTCTTCAGAATGTTACCTAGGCACTCAAGTTAGTCTAGGAATATTTAATAAACCTAGAAGGCCTAACATAATTGATTCATGTCTTCTTAAATATGAGTCTTAAAGAATGTCTTAAGAGAAATTTTTGCCATTTACTTCTCTTTATACTTACTACCAGCACCCTCTCATTTCAATACATAAAGACATCTTTCATTCATATTCCAATCAAATAAAACAGTCCTTAGGCTACTAATATTTATACAGGCCAAAGTCAGTTCTGTCTTAAAGAACCATATTTCTGTGCACTGTGGCAGTAAGCTTTATACATACCTGCCACATAGTACACTTCAGAAACTGATTGTCCTTTAGCTTCAAACCATGTACTGCAAGAACAGTACATCTTAAAAACACCCGTAATTTAAGAAAACCACACCCAAACCCCATGAGTATTCATTCAAAAGTACCTGAATTTTAACTGTGCTTTCTTTAATTTTGTGAAATCTTTTCCTTTCAATGAATCCTCTGACTCTAGCCTGCACAATGATAATGTTCCTCCGGGTTTGTAAGTAAGTCGTTCTTTGGTGTTTCACAGTCAAGTGGGATCGGTAGCACCGCTGTAAGACAACTGCTGCTTTTTTATAGCTTCTATACTGTGATTGAGTTTTACGCATTAAGTAATAGGCTTGCAACATAACAGCTGCTCTTCTAAGTTGCATGTATTTTCTACGTTGCACAGCCATCCTAAGAAAAGACTGAATCGTTCTTGCAGCTCGTACTTGCCTTGCTATTTTTCTTGCTTTCATACCACGAAAGGCAGACTGAATAGCAACTATTGCTTGTCTTTGTGTCAAATACTCTGCTCTCTGTAAATGAGCCCTATGGCACGATCTGTACCACCTCTGAATAGCAATTGCTGAACTCTGGATCAATTTATAGCGAGTCCTTGTTCTTTGGCATCGGAACATTGACTGGATAATTATTGCTGCTGATTTCTTTTCAAGAAAACGTCTCCTCTCTATGCACATTCGTAAGAATGATTGAATGCACCGTGCAGCAACATTGGCTTTATACAACTGCCTGGCTTTTTTAGCACGAAAAGCAGCTTGAAGGCAGATGACGGCCTTTTTTATTTTTGCATAGTTTTTCATGTCAGCGTCTTTTGCCATTTTGGCTCTGAAGCTCTGCTGTACAACTCTGACAGCCCAGCACAACTGTTTGTAATACCTATGTTGTACATACATGCGATAACTAGACTGTATTACAATTGCTGAAACATGCATGACTTTCAGTTTCTGCCGCACCTTCATGCCTCTGTATGATGCTTGAATAACAAGAACAGAATTCTTCATTGTCAGATATTTCTTCCGTTGGTTCCTTCCTTTCATGAAGGATCGATAGTAGCTCTGTATAACAATAGCTGCAGTTCTCATATTTTGATAGGATTTTCTATCCCTGTACGTTCTGTAGGCTGACTGTATTGCACTGGCAGCTGAATGCATGTGCTGGATACCCTTCCGCACCCTGACACCTCTGTACACAGCCTGTATACGAATAGCTGCTCTGCAAAGAGAACGATATTCCGAAGCATGCTGTCTTGACAGAATCAAAGCTCTGTATCTTCTCTGAAACACAAGAGTAGCTGTTTTAAGACAGAGGTATCTCTGCCTTTCTCTAAAAGCTTTAAAATTTTTCTGAATAACAGTAGCAGCACGGTGCATTTCTCGCTGCTGTTTTTTTGCTTGCATGTCTCGAAACGCCTTCTGGATACAAGTTGCTGCTTTCCTTAATGAAGAGTAGTGCTGTACTGCAATGTTCCTCAGCTTATTGGCTCTATATCTGTTCTGTATTAGCTGGGTTGCCCACTGAAGTTTCCTGTAATGACAGTACTGCCTATACATTCTGTAGTTTCTCTGTATTGTAAGTGCTGCCTCATGTCTTTTCTTCAAGAAGCGTCTTGTTTTCATTCCTCTGTAGGCTGCTTGAAGAATTAAAACAGAATTGTATAGTTTTAAGTATCTCTCTCTCATGTGCTTCCCTTCCCTGTAAGCTCGATAATGTTGCTGTATGATTGCTGAAGCAAGCTTGACTTCTTGATAAGAAGTGTAAATTTTACGCATTCTTAACATTGCTTGAATAACTGTAGCAGCTTTATGCATTTGCTGCAGTTTTTTCCTTACCACAACTCCTCTATAAGCAGACTGTATGATGACAGCAGCATTAAGTAAAGAGAGATATTTCTGACGTTGAATTATTGTAAGTTTTGTTGCTCTGTATCTTCTCTGAATGACAACAGCAGCTGCCTTAATGGAAAGAAAATGTTTTCTTTCAAGAAAAGTTCTAAATCTTCTTTGAATAATCACAGCAGATTCACTCATAGTTCTGATAAGCCTTCTTGTTTTCATACCACGGAACGCAGCCTGGATGCGAAGTACAGCATTTTTCATCATCGTATAGTTGTGAACTTGGGCATTTCGCTGCTTACAAGCACGAAACCACTGCTGAATCTGCCTAGTTGCCAGCAGCAATTTTCTGAAATCCCTCTGTTGTCTGTGCATTCGATAATAAGACTGTATTATTGCTGCTGACTGATGCATAGTTTTTAAGTCTTGTCGGACTTTCCTGCCTCTGCAAGCCGCCTGAAGGATAATGATAGACTTCTTTAGTTCCAAGTACTTTTTGCGCTGTACTTTGCCTAAATAAAATGCTCTATATTGTCTTTGAATTCTAATTGCTGCCATTCTCATTGACTGGTATTTTACGTTCATGCAATGCATCTTAAATGCAGCTTGGATGCAAATAGCTGCTTGATGCATACAGTGAACTTGTCGTCTGACTCTTACACCTCTGTAAATTGCCTGCATTTTGACTGTGGCTCTTTTTAAAGACAAGTATCTCTGCCTTTGACATTTAGCACAGATAACTGCACGATAACGCCTTTGAGTAGCTATAGCAGCAGATCTAAGTCTTTCATATTCCTTTTTGACCAGGTAAGATCTGAAGGCAGCTTGTATAGTTGTAGCAGCTTTGTTTAGTCTATTCAGTTGTTTCCTCACAGTCATCCCACGGTAAGCAGACTGCAAGACTAACACAGATGCCTTTGTTTTTAGATAAATTGCACGTTGAGTTCTTTTTATACAGTAAGCTCTGAAGTATTTCTGAATCACTAGAGTGGCTTGTCTTAGCTTCATGTATTTCAGTTGATTTACATGCATTCTGTAATAGGACTGAATAATTGTTGCAAGGTTATGTTTCTTCTGAATTGTTTTTCTCACAGTTTTCCCTCTCCATATTGCCTGAAGACGCACTACAGAGTTACGCACCCGAACGTATTCTTGCCGTTGTTTCTGGCCTATAAGCCTGGCCCTGTAATGCCTTTGGATAGTTAGCACAGCATGGCTCATAAGCCTGAATTTTTTCAGAGCCATAAATCTTCTGAAGGCAGACTGTATCACAGTAGCAGCAACATGCTGTCTTCGCATCTGCTTTCGGACCTTCCAGCCACGAAAAGCTGCTTGTAAAGAAAGCACCGCCGCCCTTGTCATCAAGAAGTTCAGCCTTTGCCTGTTACCAATCTTATAATTTCTGTACCACCTCTGAATCACAATAGAGGCCTGTACCGCTGCCTTGTGTTTCATTCGTGCAGCATGAGCTCTAAAAGCAGTCTGAATTTTAACAGCAGCTCTATATTCAAGTTTAAGCTTTTTGCGTGTTTCATAACCCCTGTAGGCTGCCTGTAAGCTCACAGCTGCTTTTTTAACTTGTAAGAATTCCTGCCTCTGACACTGTTGCTTTTTGTATGCACGATAACGTCGTTGAATGACAATCGTAGCGCTATAGATGCTTAAGTACTGTTGCCTGTCCCTTCTCATTCTGTAGCAGGCCTGAAGAAATACTGCAGTCTCCCTCCACCTTTGCATTTGTTTCCTGAGAAGATAGCCTCGAACTGCAGCCTGAATTCTTATGCAAGCTCCCTTCAATTTCCTGTAATCTTCTTTAAGTTGAAGAGCATATCTACCAGACCGATACCTTCGCTGGCAATAAAGTGTTGCCTCTCTCAAAGCGCAATAATGCTTACGTGCTTGCCACATCTTTACGAAAGCTTGAATCTTTACTGTTGCACCTTTCACGTTTTTAAATCTCTTCTGGACAACATAGGCACGGTAACCGGACTGAATTTTGATCACAGCTCTCAACATCCGAGCCTCTTTTCTAGCTTCCATCCCTCTGTAAGCAGACTGGAGAACAATGGCAGCCAGGCGCATCCTCTGGAAAGAAGCAGCTGCTTTTTTAGAGGCAACATGTGCCCTATACCGAGTTTGAATTACAGAAGCTGCATTTTTAATCTCTTTGTATCTTTTTATTTGTAAGTATTTTCTCACATGTGACTGCAATGTAGTGACAGATTTTTTTAATTGTAGAAATCTTTGTTTCTCTTGTTTCATTCTCCACAGTGATTGAACAACACAAACTGCTTTTGTTTGCCTGTACAGCTTGCGTGCCTTCATGCCTCTAAAAGCAGCTTGGAGAACTATCACTGCTGCACGCTTTTGCAAATAGTGCTCTCTCTCAGTTTTCCCTAGTTTATAAGCTCTGTAATACTGTTGAATTGCCACTATCTTTGCCCTGTGTTCCTGGTAAACACGTCTGGCCAGCTGACACCTGCACCAAGCCTGAATCTTGATAACATTTTGCTTAATATATAGATAGTGCTTCAGGTCTCTGTGCATCCTGTACCAAGACTGTATGACAAGGGCTGCCCTCCTTCTCTTAGCTAGTTTTGAAGATTGCCATTTTCGGAAATAAGCCTGAAGCACTAAAGTTGCTTTAATTTTCTTCTGAATTTTGTAGTTTCTCCATCTTCTGAAGGCAGACTGAATAGTAATTGCTGAAGACTTTAAGATTTTGTATCTGTGTCGATCTTTTTTTGCCAACTTAGATGCACGCAGATGCCTCTGAATTGTAACAGTAGCCCAAACAATTCGTTTATATGCAGCAACAGACTTCAACATCCTTATCCTTGCTTGTACAAAAATAACATAGTATCTTAGCTGTAAATATCTTTTCCTAGCAGAGTATGTCCTCCAATAAGCCTGCAGGAAGAAAAGAGAAAATTTAGTATTTTCTTTATAGTATCTCGAGTTAAAATCAAATCTGAGGACTATCATCTTCAGACTTTTTAAGATTTCTTTATTCCTGCATAATTCTTAGGAAGGTAAGCACAGAAATCTACATTAAAAAAAAACAAAAAGCAAACAAACAAAAACAAAAAGCAAAACCAAATGCTTGCATCACTGTTTTTGTAAAAAAATTTCAATTGTGGGAAAATGCTAAATTTGCCCTGGCAACAACAGATTCCCTTCTAAACTATTTGAGAAATCAGTGGTTCTTTAACATCCATTCTAAAAAGTCTAAAGAGTGCAATAGCTTTTGGTAATAGCAGCAAAAGTAGCTTGACAAACTGTCCAACTACCATTGGTAACTAGTGTCTGCCAGTCTGAACGTGCCCACTGCAGGTGACATAACACTAGGAGAGCAATTCTTAATTTTTTGTAAAAGCCTCTTTAAGTAATGTTTAACAGCTGCAAAGAGGAAAGCCAACACAATCTGATTAGTCCCCTTACACTGACCAGTGTTTTAATGTTTATGGTACTACAAAATATTCCTTAGGATGGAGCAATTCTTAATTTATTAGCTCATTACTATCTCTCCCTGAAGAGAGTTACTAAAATGTCTCAGAAGTAGAGGGGGGGGAAGTAAAAAAATCATTACATTTCATGAAGACATCAGTTGCTGCAAGCTGAACAAATGGTCCTCATCAAGGCTATTTCTTAGAGATTTCAAAGGGCTTCCTTGCTGTGTAATCTCACTTTCAATTGTATTACCTGAATGACTGTGGCAGATTTACTTCTGGTTTCCTCCAGTTTTGCCTTTTTCAGACGGAAAAAAGTCACCCTGGCCAAGTATCCTCTCCAGTGCTTCTGGATGGAAATGGCTGCATTCACTCTCTTCAGGATGCGACGACGAGACAAGAAGTTTATTGCAGATTTTTGAATTATGCGAGCAGCTCTGTCTCTTTCCTATAAGGAATAATTTTCACTGAGCAGTTAGGAATTTGCACTCAAATTTTTTTATGTGATTAACTATCTAAAGCAATCTCTTAAAAATTAAGCTTGTGGATACCACAGCTTTTCTTTACTATAACAAAAGAATATATTCCGAGACAGAGAACATTTTATTCCAGCACTGAATTCTTTGTAAAAGGGTGGTATCACTTAAATTTGCATCCTCCTGTCTTTATTATTCTCCTTTGAAACTCAGTTTTTCAGCACTCCTAAGCAACCCATTTTTAAGCCTTAAATTTTATTTCTCATTCATAACAGTTTAAGATAGCTTCACTAATGCAGCACGCTGGAATGCTTTCTAGTTCTATTTAAATAACATAAAAGAGTATAGTCATACCAGCTCATGTCCATCTAGCCCAGAGTTTTGCACATATCAAACAGTGTTTATTTTGTAACCCAGAGATGATAGTAACAAATGGATGCACATTAAAGTAAAAGGAAAAAGCAACTAACAAATGTAACACATCAATATTTAGATCATGATACTACTAGCCTATCCTACCACAGGGCAAAGCACACATGTGCACATTGTAAGATAAATTAGAAAAAATAATGCCTGCAATGACTAAGTGGTTTTGGATTTGATTCCTTTTCCCCCTATCTTTACTATTAATTTTTTCAAAAACGTTGTAAAGGGAATGTTTGTTCATCATCGTTAAGTTTGCGTAGATTTTAAAAAGTAAAGAAACCGGAGATGAAAAAGTCTACATAAATAAAACCTTCCCTTCTACACCACAGATTCTTAAAATATTTACTTGAACATTATTCCAGCATCAAATAATACATATCTCAGTAAGACACAGTGGTGGCATTTATCAATCTTAACGGTGTCATAATTTTAAAACCCTCACAAGTTCTGTATAACTACCAGAAAACCAAGAAACAAAACACCAGAACTCATGAAATTCAACTCATAAGACTGATGAAGTTTGGCTCCTAAACAAATAAAGTAAATCCATGCAAAATTTTAATTACTCTTCTCATCCTGTAGACATTAATAGGAGCTAAAAATTAACTACTCTAGTTTTGTTTTAAGGAAGCAGTGCAACTATTTTATATTTGAAATATTGGGAAAAGGACTTAAGGGGTGACATGCTCTAATGAGAACATAGACAGAACAGTAGCCTTTAAACAACTTCAGAACAGCCTTAAACAAAAGTGGGTTTTAGTATATTACATCACCAAGAAGGCTACATATTTTGATGATAAAAACAGTACTCATTAATTTAAATGCCAGTATAATTTCAATAAACCTGTGTACTCCTGTAAAAGTATACTTTATTTATTATTTCTCAAAGAAGAAGGTATGAATACTGCACAAGTGGAGAGTACCTGATAAAGTTTCAGTTTCCTTTTCAGCCTGTAATTCCTCCACGCAGATTGAATTAATCGTGCAGCTCGAGTTTCATGCCGCAGATCAAGAAGCCGCGAACACAGAAATGACAGGTAGGTAATAACAACCTATACGGACACAGAACACAGCAAGTTAAGGGCTACACAGAAAAGCAGGACACATTCACAGGAGGGCAGAACACATTTACCAACTCTAAAGGCATTTTACCTTCTCATCAGGAATTGTATTTGACATGTCTGAGTGATGAATCATTGCTGGTATTCCGCCTAGGTCAGAAACTGCAGCATTGATAAGTTGGAAGTTTTTCTTTTCATTGTCCAGGAGTTCCTTGTATAGGACTGAGGCAGTTACAGCTTTGTAAAGAAAACATTAGTTAAATCAAACTGTGCATAAGAAAAATAGATTTAACAGGAATTTCTGTGCATCAAATAACTCACTTTGGTCAAACATTTCTTCCATAACATTTAGAGAAGTATCAGACTCTGATGAGGAAGAAGAATTTAGTCCCACTGTAACAGTTCTTGAGCATTCTACTGTTTGAGTTGTTCGTTGGCACACAGCTTCCAAAGGCATGTAACATGGATGATAATGATGAATCAAATGGCATAATACTCTACCATCTGAGAAACACACTGTGAAATTTTCCACCTGTTAAATAAAACACAGTATGATACGAATTCCTTGATTTTTTGTTACCGGTAACTGGATATAGAGTTTGTTCTTTGTACCTTGGAATGCCACCAAGTGCAAATTACTTTTGAACAAAAAAATTTGGTAACTAGTGCTTCCTTTGAACATTTTCTGTACAGTGACATATGGCTGTGAGAAACCACAAACAAAATAGATGTGAATAATTTTGCAGTGTATCCACAAGGAAAACACGTAAGAAACCAAAGAGAAACCAGTCTTTCTACAGAAGGATTACAAATAAACTTTTATAGATACCTTTACACTAGGTTTTTAATGCAGAAATAAGTTCTGAACTTGCATCAGTCCTAAGTGCTCTGTTTCACCCTTTAGAAAAACTAGCTGCTGTGACTCTATTCCCACCAGAGACATTTGCCTGACGGCTTCGCTTCTTGGAGGGGGTAAACATGTCCTTTCTAAACAAACATCTCTGAGGAGAGGAATTGACCATATCCCAAACATTAGTTTAATTCTCACAGTTTCTATAAACAGTGAAAATGTTATGCGCAAATATTTGCACAATGAATGCTTATTAAAAATATGCAAACAACTCACATTCCAGCAAAAATTGTTCTATTTGTGAAAGGCATTTTTATGCATAAGACTAACTGGAAGGGGAAATCTTTTTGTTAAATTTGATTAAAAAGAGAGCTGCAGCTAAATTTGCAGCATGATGGCTCTTTCAAATCAGATTAAACAAAGTCCAGAAGAATATTTAAAACCAATTATCCTTGGCTGCTACTATATATTTGATGGTTTGAAGAACTCTGTTCTATAAAGAATTATGACAGCACAGGATGCGTTTGTTGTAGTATAAACAAAACTACTTACCTTGATATTATAAAATATACAAACAGCATTAACCCATGCCATCAGCAGTTTCACATTTTCACTGTAACTGTGAGGTGAGGAGTTATCATTGTCTTGTACTCCAGAACAATTTGGAAAACTCTTGAGAGCACCCAGTTGAGCTTTTCTCTTGCGTGAGTTATTCAAAAACTCAATTTCTTCTTTTAACTGTTCCACATTCAGAAAAACATCCACCTATTAGAAAGAAAAAAGAAAATTGACATGTCAACAATCTGACATGTTGTGCATTGCAGCGACTGGGTGCAGAGGCTTTAGACATGGCATTTTAGAGAAACCACACTCACTACTTAGCAGTATCCGCCCACACTGAATCAGTAGTGGATAATCTGGACTTGCCAGCACAGATGGTAGATAAAAAAAGGTCCCTAAATCTAACCTCCCAACTCTTCTGTGTATAACAGTTACTTCATTAGTTAATAGTCAGAGAAACAGCCCCACGTAATCTCAGCATTTCTCAGAGGATACAATTTCAGTCTTGCTGGCTTTTCTACTCAGCCCATGAACCACTCCTCCTCATTTAAGAAATTCTGAAAGGACTTGAGCTGGTGTTGCGACGGTGTGAGAAGATTTGGAGAGCAAGCAGCATATTCACAGGGCTTAGATAAAACCACTAATCACTGAAAGTATTTCTTTAATCTAAAGCAATGCACCTGTGACTCATGCATCAGGAGAAGGTAGCTACTCAATAGTGCAACAGCAGTTAAGAAAGAAAACAATTACATTTGCCTTTTATTATGTTGTTCTCGCTTACTGATAGTTCTGTGGCTATAGTCTTTAATATTCTTGCTTTACATGTAGTTAATTGCACTTACATTCCTGACTACTTAGTGGTGAAATTCCACCTCACCTTCTCTCTTATTTTACCTTCCATATGTTATGCTCCTTCCAACTGGATTTGACAGCTGGATACTTATTTTTAAAATACTGTCCAACTCAAGTTAACTCTTAGAACAGCCTTAAAAAAAACTATTGTTGCTTCCTCTACTAATTTTTTCCAGTGGCTTTGAAATACCACTGCAGTAATGCTTAAGACATCTTTGTTCTTATTTCAAGAACATTTCATCAAATTGACTGTTTCAGATAAATAGAAAAAAAGGGAAAGAGTTATAGCTTCAGATCTTACTCTGTAATTGGTCTATCAGTGTAACCTCAAAATGTCCTTTCCAGTTATTAGGAGTTTTACCAGCAGTTTGAGATCAATGCCATTTTACTTTTAAGTATCAATTCTATTAGTATACAGTATAACCTCAGAAGTTCATTTTTTTCCAGAAAGTGTATGAATGTATGTAAGACAAAGCACAATTAAATTATTATTCAAATCGTATTGTTAGGAGAAAGTTAGTAGTTCAGGTGAAGTTTGCATGGAACTTTAAATGTACAAAGTAAATCAGTCTAAAACTTTATTAGTAAAGGCTTTCACAGACAATAAATACTCCTGAAAGACTGGTGTTTCAATTATTGCTTGCTTGTAAATAGGAACAAACAAACAAAATACGTAATTGAATAGTACCTGGAAGGCAAAGACAATTTTCCACAGGAGTGCCAATGTTCGCTCTCTGTGCCTATCCACAATATCCCTGGAGTCAATTGAAGCACCTATCAAATAAAGCAGGGAATTAGAGTGTGCACTAATCATCTGATGCACTTAGAATAACCCTGATTTCTAGGCCTTACCAGTTTCATCTTTCAAGAGTATTCCTCGCTCTTTAAGAACATTAAGAACAATATCAACATTATGCATCTTCTGTAAACGACTTATTGCAGGAACTCTGAGTTGTTTTGAAAGATTCCAGTTTTTGGTCAGAAGCTCCACTGTTCTCCTAACAAAGGTAATTTCACAGTTAAATGCCTTTGCTGAGCTCACATTAAGTATTATATAGAAGAAAATAAATATTTCAAAATAATTCTGTATCAACGCACACGAGACGAATGCCACATTGTAAGTCCACAGCCAGATTTGTTACAGCAAAATCAAATTCATCAAGTGGAGTTTGAATATGGCAGACAGGCAGTCCTAGGAACCCGAGATGGCGAGAAAGATCACCTTCACCACTCAGAAAGTCCCGGGAAAATGCAAGCAGAAGGTCTTTGCTAGCCTAAAACAAAAACAGAACAGAGAAATAAGACAACCTTAACACTACAATATTTGTCAAGCAGAACACAATTTTTATCCCTTGTCCCCCAAATTACACTCCATGTCTCCTTGTCTAATACTTAAAATGGTATTTTTAAAAAACCATTATTTTTAGCCAGTTCACACAGCTTTAATTTTCATCATACCTGGCTGCCATATCAACAAAATTAGGAATACATTTTTCTCAGTCTGTCTGTCTACATAGTACAAACCCCAGAAAAGTGATTTTATTTGAACATATTTGTCAATCAAAGCCTTTGCATATCAGATGTTCCACAGTCTTTCTTATCACAACAAAATAACAAAAAAAACAAAGAGAAGAGTCCATCAAACTGACCTGTAGTTTAAGGTCAGCAGCAGAATCCTAGAATAATATTTAAAAATAATGCAGAAACTCAGCTTTAGAGGGGGAAGTCAAATAAAGCAGGACAATGGAGTCCTTCCTACAGAGCCAACACCTCAGAATGTCCTTGGGAATTCCATTACATGACTATGAGATGGTAAGTTGAGAATACTCATGCAAAAGGCTGAACAGTCAGGACTTGTTAAAGTACATAGTCAGATTGAAAAAAACCCAACAACCTACACTGAGTCTTAGAACAATATTGGGGGGAAATACCAAATCACAGCTCTCTTACCTTGAACTCTGCGTCCTTACAAAAGAGGCAAGGGTCATGGTCAATCATCCTGGACTGTTTGGCACAATCCAGAAAGCAAATTACCAAGAGCAATTTTTTCAGGGTGAATTTTGACAAAGCTTCTTCATGACCTGAAAAGATACAGCCCATTGAGTGATAGTTTAAAAATTAAATGCTAAAAGTAACTTATTTTGGAAGTATTAGTTACCTTCTCGGTAAAGGTGAGGAACAGTGGGATGTCTGTATTCAGTTGCAATGTCAGGGTTCCAAAGCAAGCGATTAAGGATAAATATTGCTAAACCCATAACATCACTATTATTCTCCAAAGGTATCAGTTCTCCATAAACAGTCTGATATGAAATGAGGGGAAAAAAGGTAGAAATGGTAAAAATTATCTTAACGACCAATTTTTTTTTAATAATATACATTATTGAAATTCAGAAATACGAAATGGTATTAAGTCTAAAAATCAGTTTTCAAATGAGTCACTGCAGGGTAAAACTAAAGGAAATTTCAGAAGATCCAATCTCATTTCAAAATATGTATGATCATCTACATCTGAGGAATCAGTCAGGAACTTCTCTAAGACAACCACATTCTTGTCCAGTTTAGTAGAGTGAAACTGACAAGGAAATGCTTTTGTGGTATTGGTCAGGGAACTAACTTCTGCTTTCCTCGATTAAATATTTTCCTTCTTAATAAGGTAAGCACATTATTAAAGCAAGTATGTTGCAACACTTTTAGAAGACATGTCAACATGCTATAACTGAAATGAACCTACTTGAATCAGTAAGACACAAAATACAAAGAAACCCAAACCCACTCCAATTGCTAGATGGCCTTTAAACTTAGTTTATAGACTAATCACAGTGCACTGACCTCCAGACCTATACGCAGCCATAAAGGGTTGTAAGATAAAAGCCAGTTGAGGACTTTCTGCCTCTCTCCTGCAAGAGAGTATGTTGTAATATTAGGTCCAGCAAACATTTCATATTAATGCAAAAATTTCTACTAACCGATTTTGGATTAAATCAAATTAATGTAGAAATAATCCTTTTGCGATTTACAAAAAAAGAGAGAATGCCAAGTCTTAGCACTCTTACCTATATCTTTCCAGAGGTGTCTGTCTCTACGAACTAGCAAGCGTCTACTTTCAATCTCAACCTCCAGTTTCTTAATAGCTTTGACCATTGTTTCAGAGGTAAACAAACGACAAGCTTCACGGCGTAGTTTATTCAGCTTACGGTGAGCTGTGTAAGCCTTCAGAGATGCTTCATCTTTCGTCGGTGCTTTAGGAAGGCTCATTTTATGATGGTTCTCCACTCCCAAGATAAGAGCAGCTGCATTTACTGTTTAAACACACAGAAAGAGCAAGTATTTACATCTCAAATAAAGGTAGTTTTGCCCACCTCATTTATTTTTACTCATCTCTAAGTTCACATTTTGCTGTTTTCCTTCTGACTAATGATTTATCCCTCAGCAAGCTTGTCAGCTGTTGCACTAGACATATATTGTCAAGTACAAGGTCACCAGTCAAGTATTCAATATAACAATGCTTATTTCATAAGTGAGCAGTGCTAGGAATTCAATTGTAAGATCAGTGATACAATATTCAATTTTCTCAACTGAAGCTAAAGTTAGAGGGAAAAGTAAGTTACCATTATTTTAGTAAAGTGCCAGCCATAACATTTTCCAGCAGGTGGGGATTGCCCACCCAACACCCAGGGAGGAGTGTTGCAGCCACACATTGCAGTGCATTCTTGTTGCAGAGCACACTCCCCATGCAGGTGTGAGGTGTGCTGTGCTTGCCATGAGCAACTGTGCCATTCACACTTAGCAGAATGGGAAAAATATGAGTCTGAAAAGGTTTAGTGAGTACTATTACTTTCATTAATATTAATAAAGTATATTACATAATGTTTAAGAGCATTAAAAGACAATGAAATTTTGGTGCTCTTACCTTGTGAGGTATTTGTTTTCACCCTGAAGTCATCTGGAGTAAGTACAAAATTTAACCACCATGTGAAACCTCGTTGCTGCTTCTCCTTCCAACGCTCATCATAAAACATGTTTTTAGCAGCAAAAGGCATTGGGTGTCTAGGGATTGCTTTAAAAAAAAAAATCAAACAAACCCGTAAGTCCTTGCAGTTCTTGAAATGTTTAATAAACAATACACATTTCCTTGTGGAAAGGATCAACATTTGACACTCCATTCAGCAGAAAAAAAGCAGATTGTTAGAATTTTCAGTGACTTGCACATCAGTCGCTATGAAATTTCAGGCACAAAACGTGGCTTGCATTATTAAAGCACTAGAACTAAGACAAGAGATCTAGAGCCCAGGCTATTTGCCATGGGAAAAATCCAAGCTGAGCTGAATTACATCCAGAAAGAACCACTTAATAGATGTATTTTTCTGATCAGATCAACTTAGTATTCTTAACTCTGTAAAATTATCATCTTGTTGGTAAGAATTTTTTTCTTCTTAGGTATTCTGTTGTTGTCTTAAAATGTTATCAGATATGGAAGAGGTATTTAACATGATAACCATCAACAAGCTGGGAGTATAACTTTAATGCAGCTTTTACACTTACAGGCCAAACTAGAAGAAAGTAACGTTTATCCTCAGCTGGCTGTGTATTGCAACCAATTTTGTTATGAGTAGTCAAAATAGATCATAAGACATGACACAGATTTTTCTATTATATACTGATTCATTTTAGGTACAATCTTCTATTTCACCTCAACTCTAAGCAGTTAGGTCTTACCAGACATTCGCAGTACAACAATTGTGACATTCAGTTCAGTGTATATTGTTTCACTTAATACCAGGAGTCTGCCTACCTGTTTTCAGTGGTTTCACAAATGTCAGGTGAGACTGGGCCAATCCAGGTATGGGTTTACTAATTCTCTTCGTAGTTTTAGATGCTTTCTGAAGTGAAGAACCTACAAGCAATAGCACACAAATAACAATAGCCAGTACATCAGTAGAAGTTACAGTATTAAAGTTCATGTCACTCCTAAAGCACAGAACAAGAGTAATTCCCTATGAACCCATTCCAAACACCCATAACCTTCTGTTGACAGAAAGTTACACAAATCAGTTTGGCTACAATTAAAAGGGAAAAATAGTTAAGAGCAAACAAGTGCTCTGGTATGTTGCAGTTCTTCCATTCACTAAGGAAAGGTAGTGCTTGAATTTCATTACCACATCTAGAAACATCTACACAAGGCTGACAACAAGCTAATTTCAGACAGTAAAAAGCAGGCAGAGCAAACAAGCCTTGGGAACTTCTTCACTGAAAGGGAGGTCAGGCATTGGGACAGGCTGCCCAGGGAAGTGGTGGAAGCTTTCAGAAGGTACGTTGATGTGGCACCTGAGGTTATGGTTTAGTAGAGAACATGATGCTGCCAAGCTAATGGTTAGACTTGATAGTCTTAGTGGTCTTTTCCAGCCCTAATGATTCTGTACTTGAAAATATGTAACAACAGCAATAGAGTCAAATATTCACAATGGTAAATGTACATTACACAAATCTTGTGCAGTAAGTTTCCAGTAAATTAGAATTACACAAGGGCTTTTCCGAACTGTCAAGATACTTTTCCTGTTATTCTCATTAACAAATTTACACAGGAATAAAGTAAATTTGAAGACAATGACATAACCAAAAACTCTAACCTAGTTTTCAGATTTTTGAAAAGCAGATGTCTAACAAACTGCAAAGATCCCCATTTCAGAGATATAAAATACTTCTGACTGTTGCCATACAGTTCCGTCTGCTATACACATTTTATAATCAAAGGTATCTTTCAGAAAATGGTAAATTAAGGAAATATTGCTCACCAGCTTTCTTTCTCTGCCCTATTTTCTCTCGGTGTGTGGGTTTGAAGCCTGATGGTCTCACAGTCATATTCGTTTGATTGCCAGTGTTAGATGTAAGAGCTCTTTTTCTTTCCACTTCTTCCACATACACCGGAGCTGTAACTCTATTATTTTCTACATAGGTTTCACTTTTCCTCTTACGACACAAAGTTGATCCAGTAGGAGATGAATTTACTTTGTCATTGTGGCACTTATTTTCAGCTGAAATGGGATCTACAACTGGTAGGTGTTCAGATACTTCTGCTTCTGTATTTATAGGCACCACATTAGCACATTCTGTTATTGCTTTATTAAGACATTTTTTAGATTTTGGCTGGCAGGTTTCCACTCTTGTTTCTTCAGTAGCACGAGGCTTACTTTTTATGACAGTGGCAGAAAGAATTGGACGCTTTTTCCTTTGTTCTCTTTGAGAAGAATCAGTCTGAGGTTCCTCTGCAGAACGAAAACTGCAATGATTTTCTCTGGGTTTATCACAGTGAAGTACCTGTGATGTTACGTTATGAGTCCCAAAGACTTCATTTAAGTTGTGTTCTACACCAATGTGTGTTTCTGTCTCTGCATCTCCATCCTTTTTCCATTTTGAGGGTAGAAATCTCTTTACAATGTAAGTCTCTGTGGTAGATGATATTAACACTGACTCAGGTTTAGGAGTCTTTGATTGCTTATCTGACAAACTGTCTTTCACAAATTGATCTGGTGACAGAATTTGAAAAGGCTGCTCTGTTGTGTCTATATCCACCTGATAGTTGCCATTTACAAAAGCATCTGGACTTAAAATTCTCCTTGTACCTAAAGAAGGTGCAGATCCTGAGTGTTCTGGAGTGCAAACTGGTGAGAGTGTAAAATTAAGAACTCCTTCATTGTTTGAAATTTTCAGTTGTGCTAATCCAGCAGAACTGTAGGCACTACTTTCAGATTGCAATTCATTGTGCTCACGAACACATCTCTTGACATTATGGTTGTCTATCTGAGGCAATAAATCCTCATTTACAGAGGCAGCAATATCTGCGAACGTAGTAGATCTTCTCATTGAAAGTGGCGTGCAAACAGTACTACGCTGTTCCTCTGCCACTGGTGCAATAGGAGACAGAGGCAACTGATTTTCTGAGCCAAGAACAGCATCATTTCCTGGGGACATATTATTTTGCACTGTGTTCTGATTTTCACATGCCCGAAGTGGACTTCTAAGTCTATCCACCTTCTGAGAAACTTGAAATGTTTTATCAACATTTTTCATTTCTGAAGTATGCTTTCTAACTTTCATTGAAGCAGAGGTGTCTGAAGAGTTTTTCATTTTTAATTTATCCCAAAGGGTCCTCTGAAAAAGAACGGTAAATAAAAGTTAGTGTGCTGACTTTGTAAATACTTCTGTGTGTAGAAGTGAAAATTACTAGCATATTTATTCAAAGGTTAACAATACTATAAAAAGAACACCTAATACAAAATTCATAATACGTTATTTCCAGGCTTGAAAGCAGTTTATTTGGTCATGTTTTAGTTTTATTCTCTAAGCTGTAATGCATCAGCACCTACTTTCCAAACCAGCTGAAAAAAACTGAGGACAATGGACATTTCCACAGACAGCATCATTTATCAAATTTTAATTCCCCTTCACTGAATATTCTAGTAATAAAAACAATATCAGTGTCAGTTATGCCAAAGTAACAGACTCAAGACACAATAAACACCCACCTTTTTCTTAGGGGGCTGCTCAGCAGCACCGAGGAGCACAGCTTGATGTTTGACAACACCATTAACAACAAAAGTCACGAGCTCTCTGACTTTTCCTTCTTCTAATGGTGTCCATGTCACAGAAACAAAGATTCTTTGTCCTGACTATTGGAGAAAAAGGAATGTTTAATATCTAGCGTTTAAGTACACTTACGCAGAATAAAGATCAAGTTATCTAATGAAACAAGGAGTAGTATATAAAGCAACACATATTCCAACAACATGAAATCATACGCAATTGTTAAATGTTTAAATGTCAATTTTCACCCTCTGACACCTTAATTTAAGCAACCACTATCAAAAATGTTGTATAACAAGGAGGGCACATGTCTTTTAATGAAACGACAGTGGAGAACAAGCATGAATATGTACAAATCTAACACATAGTAAAAAAGACAAGATTTGAGTAAAGGTAAGTAGAAGAAATTACATAATTTTTTGCACATATTTAACCAAATAAATCCTCTAGAGTAATTTTGAGAGAACAGTGGGAGTAATAATCAGAGGTTAATTTCTGGGACCTTAGCTGACCCTAAATACAAGTGTCAATTTTTTTAGTCACATGACATGCATAGAAGAGATTTGACATACAAAGTCTTTGAATAAAAATAAATAAAGACAATGCAAATTACCAAGGAAATCATGGAGCTTACTATTCATGAATTACTACAGGAACCTGTTATTCAAATACTTCACACCAAGGCTCCAGCCTGGTTTTATAAAGCCATTGCTGCAAGAGATGTCTAGTGTTTTTCTTCCTCTCTCACAGACTCTGGACAGTCTAGACGACCGCAGATGTATGTTTGTCTAAACTGTCCTTTTAAAAAGCGGCATTGATTGGACTACCCGCAGTTTGCATTTCCTTGATAATCGTAAATATTTATTCCTAGGTTAAGCCTATTTTGCTCTCTTCTGTGTCATTTAATTAACGTGCAGAACAGTGAATTAGCATCCTCTTCAAAAGCTCCCTCAGACTTTTCCCTAAACATATACCCTCCAACTTTTTGACAGGTCGCTGTTTAAGCACCTCTTATTCTTCCCTCTATAGCTTTAAAACCGCATACCCAGAGAACAATTAATTTTACTTCGGTTTTTGCCCCTTGCTGTGCACACCCCTCTAACCGAGCCAGGGCAGACCCGTCCGCAGCCCTGACAGACCCCCAGGGCCGGACCCCTTTGGGGTGAGCCGCGACCGCCCACCCACTGCAGCTCATTACCGAGGGTAAGGCGGTCACACCCACACACGAGCCCCACACGCACAGACAGCGGGGGCAGCTGTCGGGTACCCGCTGCATAAACCCCAGCGGACGAGGGGCTGCCCCGGGCGGGACCGCCCCGCTCCCCGCGGTACCTGCACAGCGAAGCGGCGCTGCTCGATACTGAAGCCTCTGGCCGCGGCCGGGAAGCGGTCGATCACCACCTCGGCGTGCTCCTCGTTGGGGTTGTCGACGGCCAGCAGCAGCGTGCGGGAGGCGCCCACCCGCAGGCGGCCGAAGCTGAGGAAGGGCGGCCGGGAGAAGTGGCTCAGCACCAGCACGGCGGGGCCCTCACCCTCGTCGTCGTTCTCCCGGCCGCCCCGCAGGGCCCAGCGCCGCCGGGCGGGGTTGCTGGTGGGGCTGCGCTCCCAGCGCGGCGCGGCGGGGACGGGACCCGCAGCCATGACCGGGCAGCGGCTCCGCCACGGGCAAGGCCGGACCGCACCAACCGCCGCGAACGCCGCGCGCCGCTTCAAACGCGCGCCTCCGCCAATCCGCGCCCGCCCCCCCCCGCGCCCCCGCCAATCAGCGCCCGGCGCGTCATTTAAACGGCCGGGCTCGCGGGGCAGCGCGAGCGGCGTCGGGCGCGGCCCTTCAGGGCTGCGAGATCGCGTAACAAAACAACGGGCTTGTCACCCAGAGCTCTCTCCGCGTTAGAAAAGCCCAACTAATAAATCAAGCAAAACCAAGATTAGTTTTTTTCCTAAATAAATTTAATTTACAAAATATTTTAAAATCAAAAGCAGAATGAGACACACACAAATCTGATGAAAACACCGGCCTCGTCTGTTTCTCTTTCATGAGCTTTAAAATTGAAAGACATAGAGAGTACTGCGTTTCCATGCTGTTTAAAACAAAAAAAAAAAAAAAAAAAGGGGAGGGGGGGTAGGGGGGCAGAAATCAAAACGTAGCACAAGCACCCCCTGCAGTAAATCCTGTGAAGCACACAATGTTAAGACAAAAGAACTTTACTTTTCCATAGCTAACAAAATTACACGTAGGACTGAGCACTTCTACATTTACAGTATGCTTCCTATCTTTTCCTTACAGCAAAGGATTTCCCCTAAAAAGACAACTTCAAAAGACTCCCATCTAAAGTATCAACCTGTACAGATCACATTTAAAACACATTATCTCATTTACCAGTGACAAAATATTGAGTTCTTTTCACCTTATTCTTTCATATAAAAGGACCAACACTTAAACATGATCAAATTGGTTACAGGGGCTCAAAAAAATTTTGTCATTTTTACCATTAATCCAACAAATCCTTTTAAACTAAAACATTTCTTATGAACGATGAAAAAGACCCTTATGGGCTTAAGCAAAGTGACTGCCCTGCATTACATTCTGCCAATGGCATTCTTCAACGCACAAGAGGAAACAACCAAATTACTGTGAGACCACTGTAGAGAAAGGTCCGTGTGACAGCATTCATAAGGACCTACAGATAAATGCACTTTACTGCCCTTAAGCCTCAGGCATATGGGAAACATGCACTCTGGATCAGGTAAGCATGTAAGTTCAGTACTTCACTCCTTTTTCATTGTTCTCAGGGGGAAAAACCTATTCATCTCCAACAGCCTTCTCAGAATTCATTCATAATTCGACATTCATGAACTCCTACATAAAAATTATTTTCAATTTAAAAACTTGAGGGTCATTTATTCCTTAGCAGTCCGTAACACGTTTCATGTTCAATCAAGCACATTAGGAGGTGATTCCTTCGAAGCATTCTTCAGTTCCGAATGCTCTTTGACATTCATTTTAGGGAAATAAGCTTAGCTCTTTGATGACCAAATAAATCTTTTGTCATTGCAGTCTGGCATGACCCATCTTTAAAAATAACTACCCAAATTATAATCCAGATTAAAATAGCACTATAATTTTAAGGAAACCACAGCCTTACAGAAGATACATCATCACCATTACAATGACTGATATTCAGCATGAAAAGAACCCATGAGAGATATACCTTTGTAAGAAAAGTGTCAGTGCTCAAAAAGGAAATTCCAATACAAATAAATAAACTGAACATAAAATCCACTAAAAGAATTAAAGGCAGTAACCCAGTTAAGAACCAGAAATTTGTATAGCAAAAAATATAAATTCAATTTTTAAACAGAATGAGTGCAGTAAGTTCTCAGAACCACAAGTATGGAGTACCAACATGGGTTCCACTCTTCTTTCCAAAGGGCAGCATGTGGAAAAGACCAATTTTTTGCCATGTGCCACTAATAATTCTTTAGATATTTTCAAGACACCTGCTTCTTCCTTCTTTGGCAATAAATGCTCAACTGAGCCAATGACTGCCAGATAAAACATAGCCTTTATCGTAAATGCACCCTCCAGATCAACAGGACATGCTCTCAGGTGAGTACATATACATATTAAAATGGAGGTGTCACAGACACTAAGGAGTTTCAACCCATGCAGCTGCAAGGTGCAGAGCTCTGCCCTTCAACTCCAGCCCTCTTAAGAAGGACTACGCTCCATCAAGCAGAAACAAGATACTTACACCTACCAGATGAAGTACCAGTCCACAAAAATTTACTTTGCTCATACATGAATTTTAAATAGATGTAAAGCCATATGAATTACAGCTCATGATATTAAATAAAAATAAAAACTATGTATCTAACACATAAGCGTTCCTATTTTCTTTCACTGTCAACTGGCAACGATCCAGCCTGACCAGCAGGTAAAACCACTAATTAGTAGGGTTATCTGCAAACAAAAGAACACCAAAGAACTAGTAGGTCATTTTTTCCAGGAATGACTAGTAATTCTGGTCACCCAAAGAGCAAACAGGGCACTCGTTTTTCTGAAAAACGAGTCCTTTTATAGTCCGGTTCTTGTTGGACACCCAAAAACATGAAGCCCTTTGGAAGTTATTGACCTTAATGTTTTCTGAATAAACAACTGAACTAGAGGAAAAGCCATTATTCAGAATATATATAAAAGGCACAAATATGAAAAAATTTTAAAAAGGACATTATCAAGTAAATATGCTCCAAATTCCATTTCAGGATTTTCCTAGAGTGCCTTCCGATCAGACTGGACTTTAAAAGAAACAATTAGTTATTGATTACTTTTAAGCCACTGTTTTGTCAGAATCCCACAATAACTTTTTCTACTGTAGGACAGAAAAGACAAGAAATAACAAAAACTTAGGCTTTTTAGTCTGAGCACTGCACTGACTGCATCGATGTTGGGTTATTTTTAACAGCACAATTACAAATGCATTAGAAATCATGTTTTGTGTGCGCATGCGATAATATAACTATGATACACACATATCGACTTGAAAACTACACATAAAACAGCCATTTTCAAGCCATGGAGTGTAAAGATGACAGAAACAGTTTTATTCTGAAAGTAGATGAAGGTGGGGTTAGAAAGCAGGAAGGGTAGTACTTGATAGTGTCCTTTCAGAAGGTGGCATTCAATGGCCTTGTTATTGCTGTGTATTTGCTAGTCTTCAGCTTCTTAACAGATATATTTACAGTATGTCAGTCTGAACATTCCCAGAGCACAGCTCTAAATTTTACTTTAGAGATACAAACATAGAACAGTTAAACATATGTAGTCCTGTTTTAGAAACTGAACTTTTAAAGTTTAGGACTTCTATTGTGCTTCTTTGGCTAAGTCCTATTTAAATATTGATAACACTTATAATTCTATAACTCTGCCACTATTTAACAGCTAACAGAAATCTTTGGTGTGTTTAGGTTAAGATCCATTACGGTACAAGCTTCAAAATAAGAACATTCAGGCAGTTCTGGCCCCTCTCCTGCAAACTGCTCAACACTGAAGTAGATGAGGATTAACAGAATCTAACACCAAAGTATCTGAATATGATTTAAAATGATCCACATCACTTGGAACTTTGTAGAACTGTCATGATAACAGAGCTTTTCATCACAGCTCACTTGTGCTCAGGTCACTGAATAAATTTAACAATTACAATTATACACTGAAGTCCAGTTTCCCATTTTAAAGATTATTTGAGATAATAATTTATGAATAGGGAAAACTGGGGGGAAATTTGAATCTTAGTTCTCATCTTCATGAAAATCTTACGTAATTCTTGTAATTAGGAAGATTATAAAATTCAGATACTTTCTTTGGCATCATATTCACCAAAAAAACACAGAACAATTATTTTTAAAGTAGGCTTAAAACAGAAAGCTTGATGAGGTTAAATTATACTACATTTCATGGTGACGCCAGACTTGTAGTTCTTTTGGAAAAAAACCTTTACATTTAGTAAAGAAAAAGCTAAAAATAATTAGATATAAAATACTCTCAAGAGTTTGACTTTGGTTTTATAAACACAGTATAAGAAAGTGAGAAAGAAAATTTAATTAGCAACTCACACGAGATTTATAACTAGTGATTAATTTTTTTTTCTCTTTTTAAAAGAAATCAAGTACTGTCCTGGAACAGCCTTTAAATTCCTTCTCTATCAGATAACCTGAAAATGAGCGTGTTAATGTGGGACCCTGGTATGACATGTTCTAACAAGGATGACCTGTGCCAATCCTTTGTGACTGTTCATAGAGTAAAATGACCTTGAAAATACTTCCTTTTTTTTCAAAGTCAGAGTGTGGGTTACACTTCAAAAGACAGGATTGAAAAAGCAAGAAAAAAATGCATATTAAAATTATATAGAACTAAGTGTAGAAAATAAGACAATAGTCTAGATCTTCCCACATTATTCAATATTAGAGATCAAGGAAGAACTAAGAGACCTAACTATACTCAGGGGGATGATCAAACACCCTGTTTAGTGTCTTCATCATATATCAACAGAATCCCTTTTCAGAAGAACCTAGTGCCTGTGTTCACTGGCTAGGCTCCAGAGTCCAGCCAACTTTAACACCCTCTAAAAATGCGTGAGGGTTCAAGTAAAATTATATATTAATTTCTGTGTGAAACATAATTTAAAGTTTGTGTTTTATAGCCCTGCCTGCTCTTACAAATTTTAATGAATTTGATATAGTCCTCATTCTTTCAGAATGCTTTCTATTACACTTAAAACATTAACTTAAGAGTGAGATGCAGAAAGGCAATTTTTTAAAATTAATAGCCAGATATGTAATGACATTTTTCAGTCACTATCCTTAACAGTATTTCAGAGCATTTTAAAAGACCATCTACGAGATTTTTAAAAACTCTTAAAATCACAAGAAACACTCTTTTCAGTATGCATCAAAATGTGCCTAAATGTTCAAATATTATGTAAACAAATTGTTTTTCCAAAACTATGCAGACGACTTATGAGTCCAAATAAAATATAAAATATAAATCTTAGTTGCCATATCAGCCTTCTGGTGGCTAATGGCTTAGTAAGTCAGGTGGAATGTTACGGTCTGATCATGAATGTTCATTGTTCGCAATATTCTGTACAGTAGGAGTTGTATCGAGTCCCAGTAAAGTTCCAAGATATGACTGGTCTCTAGGATCCAACATTTGCTCGGGCCTTACAGGATGAACAATATTTGCAGGTTGTGGAGTAAGAGTGTATTTCTCTAGATATGCCAGATCTGTGGCTCGTTGATACTCTGCCTGCTCAGGCTGCGGAGGCAGAATGCTGTGTGACTGAGCAGGATGCTGCACCAGATCTGCTTGTGGGTCAGACATCGGGACTGGTACCAGAGTCACAGGTACACACACTTCTGTGGATACATTCTGTAGCAAAGTTTTGGCTTCTGACTGATATGCTTTGGACTGTTCCACATACTGTTTAGCCTCAGTTTGGTACACTTTGTCATCAGAGGTGTACTGCACTGGTAAGGAGACCAGCTTTTCCTCTGGACAAGATGCCAGTGCCTCTTCTGCAGCCTTTGATCCATGAACATGATCAATATGGTATTTCAGCTTGTCTTTTCGTTTAAATGTTGCATTGCAGTGTTGGCAATTAAAAGGTCGAGCATCTGAATGAATAACCATGTGTTTCGTTAATGTCTTCTTAATTCTAAAAGACTGATTACAGATTTGACATTTGTATGGTTTCTCACCTGAAAAGACAGAGTAGTAAAAATTAGTTATCACACATAAATATGCAAATACCTACATGGATCATGGCACAGAGCCCTAGTATAAAACAATTTTACTGAAAACAAAGATTGTATGTTTAACATCAATTTTGGAATCAAGGGAATCATCAGAAGTTTGTTTAGAAGTTATACTGACACACTCTTCTTACATACAATTCTCTCAATACTTTGGATTTATGTAAGAATATAAACTAAAATAAAAATAAACGTCTTTAAACTGTTATGATACTGGCACTAAATGAGCTCAGTTTATACTTCTATATATTTCAAAATGACAATGATTTTCCTATACATAAGGAAGGAAAAACAAAGTCAAACAGAAAGGACATAAGCCTTTCCAAAGGCATTTCAAATCCTTGTTTAGATTATCACTTGAAATGTGGTCATCTCTGGACCACATAAATATTTAGAGGATCTGGGTAAATTGTCCAAGAACATACAGCAGTAAACTAAAAGAGTAGGTGTAGGGAGTGTACCACAAACCTGTGCTGAGGATTATCAGTATTTCCTCTGACACATTCACAAAGTAGAATTTAGGAACGACCAACATATGAGAATGAAAAAAGTCTTGCTGCTTTCTCCTACCCTTGTCCTGAATGCTCAACAACCACAATGAATTAAATAACTGAATCAATACTGCATAAAAATACATGTTTTGTGGTTTAGTTGGGAGTTTATTTTATTTTTACCTGAATGTGTCCTAAAATGCATTTCCAAACTTGATTTCCCTTTAAAAACTTTCTTACAGACTTCACACTGGTGAAATGTTGCTTTGTATCTTTAAAGAAGAAAAGACATTTCATGTTAGATGCTTTTTTTGTAACCAACTAATAATAAAGTTTGTGGACAGCCCTTTCTGAAATCTTTAACTGCAGAGTAATTAGGTATCAAAGTTTCCAAATTTCCTCACTTATGATCCTATTTCTTGGCATCTACATACCAATAAGGTCAATTAGATTATTTCTGATATTCAATCTTATTCTCTGTTGGGATGGCACTTGAGTATTCAAAGAGCAAAAGCCACTAAAATTTCTGACCCCAAAAATATCCTTAAGTAACATTTTTTGCCCAACATCCACACGGAGCTTTCACTTTGGTAGAACTAGTTCACAAACATGGTTCTAGAAATGGCAGAATTTCTAAGTAGGCTACTGCCTACCAAGGGTGAAAAAAAAAAAAGAGAATGAGCAGACAACATGCTGTGCTTTTAACGCAGACACATGTACAGTGGCTTCTGCACAATACTAATGAATACTAACAGTTAAAACACAACATTTGAAAAACAACTACGTCTGTTTATTTCAAATCTCTGAAAGGTTTATATTTATGGAGCTCAAGAATTTAAAAACTCTATTGCATTTTCAATTTACAGTAATAACTCAGGTTTTAAAGTTTTTACCTACTTTCAGAGCCACTAATTTGCTGCCAGCTTCTAAAATACCTTAAGTGTGGGATAATTCTCACAGTGCTTACATGATGACTAATAGTTCAGTCTTAACTAGTCTGCAATGACAATATTACAGCAAACCATCAATTTAGAACAACATTGAGACAGATCATTAACAGATTAAAACTTGGTAATTTTTAATACTTTCATTTACTTAATTATGCTACAAAGAAAATATCTTGCTTAAATTGTGAAGGCAATTTTCTAACATCCACTTCAAACTGTAATATTTCTACCAAGGCTAAGGTAACAGGCATGATAAACACACAGACTACTAGAATTCTGCTCAAACATCCCAATAAAATCACTTACAGTAGAGAAATACTTAGGCAGGTGTAGAAAACTCACACTTACTTCTGCCAAACCTTTTCTCCTAGATGAACACTTTTATAATGAACAGTAAGGTGATCTCTACGGCCAAAACATTTTCCACATTCCTCACACTGATGTGCTTTTTCACCTGCAAGGGCAAAATTCAGTAAATTTTGGTTAAATGTTTTTGAACTCATTAAATGTCTAAGAGCTGTAATTATAAAACATACTGCAGATTTATGTTTCCAAAGTTCAGCCAATCAAGTTCTTCCATGCCTTACTTGGAGAAGGATTCTCTGTTATCATAAAACAAAATTCAGGAAGTATGTTGGTTCTATCAGGACTTTTACCACTTCATATATGACTATCACGTATCGTATATGACCATTTGTCATTCCTACAAAGAAATTCATGCTCAAGTCAAGAGACACTTCCCCAGACAGCCACTACATGAGAGGTACAAGTGAATGACTAGGAATGCACTCTTTCTATTATGACCTGAAATGTGGTATCTTCAATAATTCAGCTACTTAAAAAGAGAAGCCTATTGAAACATACCAGTGATTTTCAGCTACTAATTTTTAGAACTTAAAATTACACCACAGTATTTATCTTTTTAATTATCCTGATTTACATAGTTACCTTTTTCTTTTATGCTGCTGTTTAAAAGTATCCTGATTCTTTTGAGTCATCTTGAGATCTTCCACAAAGTGGCAGATTTCTTCTCATGTAAGTAGGAGGAGTGTGGACAGTCAAAGAATGTAACTTTCTAGAGGGGGAAAAGCAAATAGAGCAGAAAAGAGGATTTTTTTTGTACTTGGAGTTTCCAAAGATTTCTTTATTTGATAGCAGACATGATTTCAAACACCAAAAAAGAAGCTGTCCTTCAAAATAAAGGCTCGGTAAGTTTAGACTCTGATCACTTTCATATTTTCATGCTGCTTAGAAAGTATTTTGCCTTCTAGAAGGCCATATTCCCTATGGATCCTGTTCTGAAAAAGTCACTCGTGAATCTTAGCTCTTCCTATGCATTTGATAGCCTTTCCACTCCCAGTGCAACAAATTTTTTTTCTTTCTCCGGATCATCCCCATCTGGCTCTTCTCAGGGCTGACTTCCTCAATCTTCCTTCCTTCCCTCTTTCCCATAAGAGGCTTTAGAAACACCTCTCTGATGTTCTTACATTAAAGTGATCAGTGTACAAACTTTGATAGAGACTGTGACAGCTTCTTCTGTGTTGTGGTAATAATGTTTCACACAATTGCTATTAAAAAAAAGAAATCTGAACTCATTAAAAAAATCCTCCTTTTTTCACTTTTGCTTTTTTATTTATTATTTTTAAAGCAATTCACTGTTACATGTTTTTGACTGTCCCTCAGCTTTCTACGTTGACATGGAGGAGACACTTGGCCTTTAAATCGTGAAAACATGTAAGATTAACTCTATTTAGTAGTCCTTAAAAACAGTGAGAGAAACTTTCATAAGGCCTAAACCAATGCATGTACTGAAAACAAAATCCATAATTAATGTTTTCATTTGGTTTCATTTCAAAACAGTAATTTTGAAGACAATTTTCAAAGAAAATGCCTACCTGAATGTATTTTTTTGTGTTTTGTCAGATGGTCATGCCGAATAAATGTTTTCCCACATTCTTCACATTCATATCTCTTGTCATCATGGTGGACTCTTAGATGAAGTCTGCACAGTTACGGTCATAAACATAACCATAAAATGCAATTTTGTTAAACCATACTGCTAATTCAGTGCAAAATATCAAAAATACCAGAAAACGCAGTCTTCAATGCTTCACATAAGTATCAGGAAATAACTTTCAGTTGAGGTACACTTAAAACTCTTAGAAAGCAAGAGAGAACAAAACTCTCATATGTGTCATTAATTTAGTAGGACATTTTAGTCCTCTGCTTTTGCTTTTGAATAACAGAGTTTAAGATGTGCAAGAAACTCAAGTTTGACACAAGATTTGTAGGGGACTCTGTGTTTAAGCCAGTAACATATTAAAAATTAAATTACTTCTTACAGATTATTAATATATTTTCAATATTTAAACATGGTTAGAGCATTTACTAATGCTCTCAGAGTTGGAATGCATCAAAACATATATATTACAAAGAATTCTATTGACAACATTAATGCTTATGTATTACCAAATAAGCAAAACAGCTTAGCAGCTTGTTTAATAAACATCTGTACCTGTAAGAGCTTCCATGACGAAAACTCTGCCCACAAATACTGCAAAGATGAGGCTTCTCTCCACTGTGAATTCTCAGATGCTCTTTCAAAGTTGTTCTGTGTAACAAAGGCAGTAAAATTTAATTTTAAGCAACGTCTCTCCCGCATCTTTCCCAAACAAATGCAAAACGCTTTTGCACAACACAGCAGGCTTAAATGAAATGAATGAGAGGTCAGACTTTCTTAATACGATTGCACCTTATAACTAATCACCTGCAGTTGTCACCCTTAATTTTAGCAGTGATCAGAACATCAGAGGCTACCTTTGGCTCTGACACAACCTTTTACTACACTATCCCTCTGAAATGGTCCCATTTATGTTAAAAACTCAAAGCTAAAACATATTCAAAACCAAAGTATGCTAAATATTTCTCTGTTCTGCTGAAGTTCAAGCAGTCACTTCTTACCGTTCCCTGACGGATTTTCCACAGATGAAACATGTCCATTTCCTCTTTCCCCCATGAGTACATTCTATATGGCGTTTCAGATTTCCCGTATCATTAAACTGGCGGCCACAAATATCACAAGGAAAAGGCCCTACAAGTAGACAGACACATACAGCAGTATTAACTGTCAGTTAAACTAAATAGGATGCACAGGCTAGTTACCTGTGAAAACCCTCATCAATTTACAAAGAAACATTTTTGTCTAACACATTACTAACGTCTAATACAGTCAGCATACTTTCATTAGACTTTGTGCACTTTTTGCTCAGATAAGCTATTCCTAGTACCTGGTATTTTGGCAAATTTAATCACTGTAAAGCAAAAATTTAGAATTAATAGTCAGAAGTAATTAAGTCCACTTAAACCGCTTGAAATAACAAATTCCCACTACTATCAGCAATCTAGTTCCTACCCAGCAGAAATAATTAGTAGTAATAAAAAAGTCCTCAGAATAGTCCAGGAGCAAAGAAAAAGGTCTTTTGAAAACTTCAGGAAGAATCTGACTCCATAGCTGAAAATCATTTTCACACAAAAACAGTTTTAAAACCAAACTAAAACTTAATTCTTCTTCCTCCCCAAAATTTTCATTTTATTAAGCAAAACAGAATGCCTCAAAAACACAGCTGAACAGAAAAGTAAAACCCAACCAACAAAAGAACCTCAAGCAACTCTCCCACAAAACTAGAAGAGAGAACTGGAAAAGGAGGTGGGGTGGAAACCAGACTGATCAGAAGACACAATGGTGGGGGAAGGTTTTACTTTAAATCTATTGTTTACATGTCAGAAGGAGGTTTCTATACCGAGATGGAATTTTTCTTGATGTTTCAGTCTTGCAAATCGGGATTTAAAATGCTCTTCACAATAGGTACACTTGAAGGGTTTATCCTGAGAGTGAAGGATCATATGCTCTTCTAAATGAGGTCTTCGAGTGAAAGATTTCTTACAAATCTAAAATGATAATACACTTTGTCAAAGATATATCAAATATAACCAGACTTTTATCCTGTTCACACACTCTTAACAGTTAATTTCACTGCTCTCTGCACCAATGTAAGATTAAATACGTATTCTTCAAAAGCCTACTCTAGTCCTATTTGTCTTGCCTTGAAGTCAACATCCAAACCAATCTGTGTTCTACATAAACCACAGTGGATTGTATTATATAAATATGGATACAGATCCATGGCAGCCTAAACCAAACTACTTCCAACTCCTGCATGCAATTACAAGTTCCTCCCCACTCCTTCTTTTTATTGACTCCAGCACTTACTAGACTCTTTTCCTAAGGTGTTTCAACACAGTAACTCAGCAGAAAATAACCCATGGCAAAAAACCCACATAGTTTTGGCTTGGGTTTGGATGCTGAAACAGCTAAGTCAGACTGTGGTAAAAATGGTTGCAGTGTAAGCTATTGTAGAACCAGAGTCACCTGTTCCTTTATTTCCTCTGGGAAATTCTCTGACAGAAGGTATTAAAGAGAAAATGCCAATACCAACAAAGAAATATAACTCAAAATATATTTTAGAACTAGAGAACCTTCACAAGGCTAAAATTAAGAAACCTTTTCAGTACTGTTTTCAGATTAACCAAAACCTAAATGTACAAGAATTAGTAGTAGTGATTAAAGCAAGCCTGCAGTACAATTATGGAATTGAACCCACAGCTCAAATTTAGGCATTTAAACAAGGTGTTACAATTTATCATCAAGATCCTATGCTTCAACATAAACCAACACAGTGCTCACTGATTTCACTGTGAAATTCTTGCTGTTGTTTATAATGGCTGAATTCAGTACTACCCAACTCCCATACACTAAATCCTGCAATCAGTTTCTCAGAGGACACCTGAATAAGGAAAGCAAAAGCAACAGCTTTATTTGTTTAAAAAGTCATTAATGTTAGATAGAGATATAAGAAAATCCCATACCTAGAGAAAGTATAATAGCCTTCTTACTTTTCTTTACTATTAATATGCTATTGTTTCTGTTAATTTGTTCATATTCCTCAAGGATTAAAGCATGGTCACCAAATCCTGGTGTTCACACCAACTACAGCATAAACCAACAACCTGAATGAATCCTGCCGCTTACATCTGTGGCACCTCAGCTCTCAGAACATACCACACAACCTGAAAACAAAGTCACAGCACCGCACCCAAGGGTTCTGTTAAATCTTCAACTGCTATAAAAGTTAAAATTCTACCCCTGCTTTTAACTCAAGGGCATTTTCAATACACAGGAGCTGTACAAAAGTAGCAGCTCACTTTTTTAGAAATTTCTACTTACAATTTTCAAGAAAGAAAAGTAAACCCACAAACCACAAAGTGGAGTTTCTCAAATCACTCATCCGGTAAGCATACTTTCCCAGAATGAACATCAACAATGTTGCATGATTGAGTCCCACTATTAAAATGTTTCTTATCTAGTAACAAACAGAATCTGTAACATGTTCACACAATACAACATCTGGAAGTTGATCAACCATGGTCTCACCACCAAGGGAATGAATACTACAAATTCCTACACTTGGTATCTCCTGGCCTCCTACTATATGTTTACAAGTGAAAGTTCCCAAACAAAGTAAGGTTAGTAATTATGTTAGGGCACCTAATATTACAGACATACAGGGGCATACAACAGCTTGCATAAACAAAACAGCTGCCCTGAAAGACAGAAAGTAAACCAATTCCCTTAAAAATAAACATAAACAACAAAACTCCACATTTGAAACTGAAACATTACTTGGCAGCATACAGACAGAGAACAGAAATTCTGCAAACTGCCTTTTAGCGTAGATGTAGTTTCACAAATATAAACCTCTCCTGGGGAAAATCAAGAGAAGTATTCTATGATTTTACAACTACAGATAAATTTACTACAAATTTACAACTCTGTTGACATGCATATGTGGCTAAATGTAAAAGTGTTTAATATTTAACATATATTTTCTTCCCTATTGAGAGAACCTTCATAGAACAGTATACTTTATATGCACTGTTTGATATGCATAATTAATAGGAGAGCAACTACTCTGTTTTAAAAGTATTCACAACATTTAAGTCTAATTATCTGCAAACTGATGTATTTGAATAAGTTATAACTGATTAATTAAAAAATACAGCCTCTAACTATTTTAGAATTCAAATTGGTATTATCTACCTGACCAGAGGCTGTACATGCAGACAACATTCAGTCCTTAAATCAGCACACAGAAGAAATGTCCACCATCCCTTACAAAGCCTTCTGAGAGATTTCACAGAAACATGTATCATATTTTCACTCAAGTTCACAAAACACAGACTCTATATGAAACTGAGGGATTACTTACATCACATTTCCAACCTTCACTCTTTGTCTTCTTGATAGAAAGAAATTCTTGTACATTTTCCGGATGAAACCTAGGAAAAAGACAGAAGGTGAAAGTATTCATAGCTTTCCAAGATGACGATCACACAAATACTAAATATCTATTTCTAAACTTTGTATGTCACGAAAGTTGACTACCACACCCTCAGAACAGAATACTGACACTGAAACAATTCTAATGGCACAATTAACTGGAAAGCAGTGTTGACTATGGACTCCTCTAGAACCTCATATGACTCTTGATAAGACACAGGACAGTTTCAATTATAATGCCTTATGGATATTTACGAAGGAAGAAAAAAAAAAGCAGTATGTAAATAATAGGATTATGTATGTAAATAATTAGGCCTGTCACAAATTAACTATTCACCTAAAAAAATGGGCATGGAAATCTTTCAGCCACCTATTACCACATTAGCATTCACATTAAAACCAGAGCAGGTATTTTATTCTGCCTCCAAATAAAAAGCAGCAAAAGCAATTAATAAGACTGATGTGTTCTGACTGTGCTAGCTAATCTGAAAGATTGTAAAACTTTTAATAAGAACCTATGGCAGAACTGCCACAGAAACTTAGGGCAGGTTAGGTGATACTGCTAATGCCCATGCTCTCTGAAAAGATACTTATTCGAAAAAACAGGTATAAAAATAAAGCAGAATATACAGTGTGCATACATACATTTATCTCATTTTAAAATGAAACATCAGACACATTTGCTCATACTTGCCTCTTCACATGCTTTGCTAAAGTCTTTTTGCTTGCATGCAGCTTATTGCAGTAGGGACATTTGTGTTCCTTTTTATGAAAGTCTGTGTCACTGGAGTGTTTCTTTCTGTGCACTGTCAAGTTGGACTTAGTTGAGTAGCGCTGGTGACATATATCACATTCAAAAGGCTTCTCACCCGTGTGTACACGGGTATGGCTCTCGTATTTGCCTGTAGAATAAAAGAAATCTGTCAGCATGAACTGATACAGGTATTACCTACAATACACGTATGGAGTTTGTTCAATAATCTCTACCTCAAATGAAGTCAAGCTTTAAGTAGCCCCCACAGGCATCTCAAGATTCCTACTGGTTTTCACCACTGAAAACTGCACAGTGCTCGCCTGTGTATTTGATCCAAGGTTCTTCCATACACCTCCATCTTAGCGTTAAATTTGTGTGGGGGTTACAAGTCACTCTTGTTCAAAACCCCACAGCACAGTCTGTTCTGAAGTGCTGGAAGTTATACTACTACTCTTTCATTACACAGACTGTGAAGTACCTTTGCAGAATGGGGAACAGCCTTGTAACAAACTGGTATTTTTAAGGTACTTTCAAATAGCAAAACACTGAATGCATGACACAGACCCCTGCACATTATCTGTATTTGGGACCCAACATATTACCATAAAAGAAATACTACTCATTTCTTTCACACTGCTTGTATTCCCTCTTCTGTTTGCCAGTTTTTTCCTGAGGACAGAATTTCATCCTACACTGCAAACCCACCCACTTCAAGCCAATAGCAGGCTCTCTGCTTTGTACTAGATTTTGTTTTTCCTCTGTAGAATATGCATGTATTCTATTGTGTATTAGTATAAATTTATAAGCTTCTGTATCTTATAAATTTAACATACAAGTCAATTGCCTGCTGTAACACAAGCTTATAAAAATATGTATCGCTTGTCTTAATGCACATTTCTCGTGTAATTTTTGAGCACAGAACTAGAATTTTAAGTCAGGAAAGTGCAAAGAGAAAAGGACTTCCACTGTGTGAAAAACCAAAACGTGCCATTACAACCCTAAGTACTCACAAGCCATTTATTTCTGCACAGTGGCTGTGCTTTTACACACCATGCTAACAGCCAGAATTCAGAGCAGTGAAAGAGCAATAAGTTTAGGATTTGTAGATTTTTCAAATAATGCACCCAGGTAATTTATTGATACTGTTTAGCACCACAAACATAACAACTTAATACATGTAAAAACATTAGCAGCACCCTGGATCAGTGGGACAATCCAGAAATTCTCATCTTCACTCTCCAGGACCAAGAAAAAGTTTGGTTTGTTTTCCACACAAACAGCACCACCATACAGTAATCAGAAAGAAGAACAACCTAACTCGCTCTTACCTATTCGATCAAATTTTTTGTCACACTTGGGACACTGCAGTAGTTTTTTGCTACTGCTTTGAATGATGACTGGCGCTAAGCCTTCAGGAATATTCCCCATTGAATCAACTGCCTCAGAACCCTCTTCAGTGTCATTCTGTTCTTTTTCACTTTGTCCTTCAAATTCTGAATCTTCACCTGACATTTCCTCTTCCTGTCCCTCCTCATCCACATTGCATTCACTTTCACTGTCTTCAAATTCACTTCTATCCGACGTCTCCTTGTCAGTACTGACTTTTTCCAAATTGCTGTCAGAGGCATCACCACTTTCATTGTCACTGATATCAAACTTAGCTGGACATTTACGGCTTCTCGTAGAGTGTCTAGTGGAAAAGCTGGCCTTCTCAACCATTTTTAACCCATGTTTTCTTTCCAGTGAAAAGGATCGATGGGCTTTAGCCAAATGATTCTCTAAGGACTTCTTATAACAGAAACTTCGACCACAAAAAGTGCACTGATGACTATTTAATAGTTTACCTGTCAGTTCACTGAGTGTTTCTACTGGAGTAGGTGCATCAGTTACCACATCAGTTTGTACATTCGAAATACTTTCGTTATTTAGTAACTTCACTGCATCTATGATATCTAAAAACTTTGCTGCTTCCAGCACTAATGGAATTTCATTTTTATACACAAAAAACTCAGAAGTGTAGAGAAACTCAAGCAAATGCTGAAACACAGAATGAGTTACATGATCTAATGTGACGACATCAATGCTTGGATTTTTGCTCAAACAAGCATGAAAATAACTACTCCCAACAGCCACAACAACTTTGTGAGCACTAAATTCTTTTCCTTCCACGATTATGAGTAAATCACAAAATGATGGATGTTTCTGTCTATCATCATTTAAGTACTTAAGTAGATTTTTGTTATACTGCAATGAGCTCAGGAGCTTCCTTTGTTCTGGTGATGGTGAAAGCTCTTGGGAAGATTCACGCTGATCTGCAGGAGCTATTTCTGCAGACTTTGAGACAATTTCCTGTGCACAGTCCACTACAAGAATCTGCTCTGAAGTATTTTTCTCATGGCCAAGATGAACCTTTTCATTTAGACTTGCAGCGAGCCGTCTCCTTTTCCTCATTGCAAAAGCAGAACTTCAAGACCAGGAGCTTCATAGGTGACCAGCAAAGAATTCCTGTGAAGACTTGGTTCTGCTCCGGACCTTAAGAAAACATGCAACAGTAATTTCATACTCTGCAAAAGAATCACGATAAAAATTACTCTCAGCCCTTAAGCACTCTTCCTTTTTTTATTAATGCTTTATATATTTCACTCTGATCTATCCTGCATAACTTTGGTTTCTATTAATCGCTAACCTCCATTCTCTTTGCGTTCCAGACCGTGGCATAACCTCCTCGGAGCCAGTGAGCCGACACTGCCTATTATTAGCTCCAAGGCGGTGGCTGGGGCTGCTTCGCCGGGCTCCCGGACGCATTTAGCCTGTGCACCGCTCCGGGCCGGGCGCGCACTGTTATAATTACACTGCGGCGCCTTCTCGTTCTGCTTAACCCTGACGGGGCAGAGCCGCCCCCGCTGCTCCTCGGGCCGGGCCGGGCCCGCCCGGCGCCTGCAGGGCGGCGGGACCCTCTATCCCCGCCGAGTGCCCGCCCGCGGCCGCGCTGCCGGCCCGGGGCCGCCGCCTTTGTCCCTTCGCCCGGGGCCGGGCCGGGCCGGGGAGCACCGGCGGCACAGAGCGCGGGGGCGCAGCGGGCGCGCCGGCCCCGCCGCACTTAAAATGGCCGCGCCCACCCCCTCCCGTCCCGTCCCGTCCCGTCCCGTCCCGGTTCCCCCGCGGGTCCCCCGCACGCACCAGCCGGGCCGGGCGCTCCCCCCGGGGCCGCCCCGCCGCCCAACGCCGCTGCCCCCGCTCCGGCCCCGCGCCCGCCGCTTCCGGGCCCCGCCGCCCGCGTCAGCGGGTCATGGAGCCGCTTCCGAGCCCGGGGCGGGAACCGCAGCGCGGCTGCGCGGGCGGGGCCGCCACCGAGACCGAGACCGCCACAGCCACCGGTACCGACCCGGACATCGCCACCGACACCGCCACCGGTACCGCCGCTGACATCGCCTCTGTCACCGACACCGCCACTGACATCGACATAGCCACTGACCGCCACCGCCTCCGCCACAGCCCATCGCTACCGCCACCGACACGCTTCCTGTAACTCATAAATGTAACATACAAGTCAACTGCCTGCTGCAACACAAGCTTATGTATTGCTTGTCTTAATGCACGTTTCTCGTGTAATTTTTGAGCACGGAACTAGAATTCTGAGTCAGGAAAGTGCAAAGAGAAAAGGACTTCCACTGCGTGCAAAACCAAAACGTGCCATTGCAACCCTAAGTACTCACAAGCCATTTATTTCTGCACAGTAGCCGTGCTTTTACACACAATGCTAACAGCCAGAATTCAGAGCAGTGAAAGAGCAATAAGTTTAGGATTTGTAGATTTTTCAAATAATGCACTCAGGTAATTTATTGAAACAGTTTAGCACCACAAACATAACAACTTAATACATGTAAAAACATTAGCAGCACACTGGATCAGTGGGATGATCCAGAAATTCTGACCTTTACTCTTCAGGACCAAGACAATACTCAATACTACTGCTTTGGATTTGCCTTCTACTTCAGAATTTTGAAGCACTTCGCATAAGTTCTTGTGAAATTCCTGGTTTTCATGCTTCCCAGGTGGCAAAAAGAGCAGACCTGGGAGTGCCCCTGGCTCAGGGTGATCCACTCAGGGCGCAGTTCATCAGCATATGGAAGGCTCTCAGCCTTCTGTTCCTTCCATCCCCGTCCTTCCCAAGATAACCAATCGCTAGTGACAGTGTGACACGGAAAATGGGGTTATTTTCCTGGCAGCTTTAAATAAGGATTAAACTTTATTCCACTGCATGTATTCTGTATTTATGACCTGTAAATGAATATGGTTGTCACCCAGCGTAACAAACACAGCATGACTCAGAGGTGTTGCATTTTTCCATAAAAATACTGAAAATTCTCAAAGCGTTTGTTACATCCTGGGTGTTGCTCTACTGCCTGTACTCTCAGCCCTGCATTTTCATTAAAGCCTACAGTTATTTTGCTTTGGTGGTGGTTTTTTTTAATTTGTAATAGAATATTACAATCAAATTATATTTTAATATTAAACTATTTCAAATATTTTTTTAAGTACCATCAGTTCTTTCATTTCATTATTACTTCTGAAGTGAAACTATGTCATCAGTATAAATAGAGCAATCAATATTACTATGGTTTTCTTGCACTGAAGACAAAAATTACTTATCTCTGAGGCATCTGCTCTTTTAGGATGTTGGTTGTGCTTGCCCAGCTTTAATTTCTGTAGAGTCTGAGTTAAACTGTACATAAACTACAAAAAAATGTTTATCTGATAAGTTTCTCTGTTTTGATTTTGCATGGGAAAAGTAAGTCCTGAGAGCAAGGCATTGTAAATTTTAAGCCTGAGCTTTACATTTCATGCTAATCTGAATAACAGGCTCATAAAGACATACTGGCTTCTTGGGTCTTACTGTTTCCATAGCAAGTAGCATCATTTGGAAAGTATAAAACTGTGCTTCATCAGTTTGCACGAGTGAAATACATAAGGAAAATGCGGCCTTGATGAGAACCGTTTTGCCAGCAAGTGTAACCAAGCTAAGAAAGTGTTCCCTGGAATAGGCCTGAGACTTGCTTAGTTTCTTTGTGTCGTTGAGGGGCTTGGGGAGGGAGTTTTGCTTGTTTTTTTTTTTTTTTTCTTCTAGATGACAACCTGATTGTTTTTCTTTATTTGTTGCTGATGTTATTTACTCTGTATTAAGTTCAAAGTGGTTTCTTAGCAGTCTACCAAGCATCTATGTCTAATTGTCAAATTGTATAAGTTCAGCAGGCATTTTGACATAGCACAAGCCAAGGTAACACTTTTTTTCTTTTTCTGTTTTATGATACATGAAAGACTTAGTTCAAAGAAAAGTCGTACAGTGCTAAGTGATCCATTACCATGCCTGGCATTGCCACAATAACTACACTCTGGAAACAAAATGTACTTGAACTCTCAGGTCATTATGGTTCTTTCAGCAATTCTTTTACACTTAAAGTGGTACAAGCAAAATTTACCTATATTATTCCTTTTTGTTCTGATGCTTATTACTAAATTTTTTTTGCCAGTTAATAGAATATCCCACATAGATTTAAAAGCTGACTTTTATGTTAACTAGTGACAACATCAATCAAAGAATAAGCACTTGCTCACCTCTGTGAGACTGTACAGAATTTGCAAATGCAGCTGCTTATATTTGTGCAAGAAAACAGCATATTTAACAAAAAAACAGTCTTGAATTGTTGGAAATTAAGAAGTAGCTTTGTGCAAGAGGGTTTGATGTTGGAGGGCGCAGTTTCATCTCAAAATAGTTGTTCCCCAGCTCAAAATCTTCACTTCTGAGATATAGTGAAACTAGAAATTACAGATATTTGAATCAAATGCCATTTAAACAAATGACAGATAAAGAATCAACTTTGAAGCTAAGCACTTAGCTGCCAACCAAAGAAAAATAAAATTATATAACAATAGCATGCAAGTTTTAAGACCTGACTAATTTCAGTTTATTCCCAATATATTCTTTAACAGCTGATCACTGTAAGGATCCAGCTGTAAATCTAGTAGCACAAACAATCACATCCTGTTCCAACCACCTTTACTTTGGTCATGACATTTTTGCTAAGGTAAATGTCTCTAGGAATTTTATAGCTAATTTGCCGTGGGTTCACACTGCTGAAACATGACCCATGCTGTCATTCTTCCTTTCTGTATCCCAGATGTGTCAGTGATGGGTGGGACCTAGGGAGGAACCCACAAAGCCTATACTTCCTCTAGTCTGAGTTTTTTCTGTATTTTATTGCCAATCACCATATACACACAAATGTTTTAAATTAGGCTGTGAAGTGAAAGGGTTATAAGATTGTCTAGAGACTCCAACAAGTTTTCTAGCCAACAGTGCTGAATAAAGTCCATTGTTGGAACCATTGCCAAGAAATTCTTTCACATAGGCCATGAAAAGACCACCCCAGTCTCTGAATTCAGGACTCTCTGGGGCACTAATCAGCTGGAGGCTTGTACTATTATGGATGTTTGACATGTGAATCATGTTTATCAGTCTTCTCCCCTTGTATCCTCTCTAAAGTGCAGCAAGTGAAATGTGGAGAGAAGGAAGTCAGATCCACTCTATCAGCCTGCCTCACTCCATCTGGGAGGTTTAGTGCCGGGAAGGGTGGACACTGTGCCTCTGCTTGGATTTTGTCCTCTGGGGCATTCTGTAGGCACACATGGCTTGAATAACAATTATCTTGGCCATTCCCATCATTTTCTGGGGGCTTAATGCAGTGTGGACGTCGCAGAGAGCTGTATGGCCACAGACTCCACAGAGCAAATTTCCTCCTGCAAAGCTAATGCCGTGCAGTCCTGAGGTGAAATTAACAGGGGCCAGGAACAAGACATTCACTGCTGTCACAATACTGCAGATGTGCCAAGTGTGTTAAGTGTGTACTCAGTACTGGGCTAGCTCTACATGTAGATTCATGGGTGCACTTTGTTGCCTTCGCCGTTTGAGAGCGATAGCCTAGGGGGAAATCCTTGGATGTAGAGAAATTGCCCACCTACTTTAATGCCATCCATGCCAGCTGCACACAAACCACTAGTGCTCGGCAGCCCAGGGGGAAGGAGGGACAGTGAGAGAAAAGCTGAATGAGAGTAACACTGGAAGAAATATCTATCTGCCCTCTACTGATATAAGTCCTAAGCAGTGTAACAAAATCATTGTAAATTAAAGCTGTACACCCTGCCTGAAGATGTGTAAAGAATAAACAAGGACTTAAACACTTTTTTGTTGTTGTTTTGGGCAATGCTTTCAACAGAGCACATTAAACCTTTTGCAATAATATACCACTAGCATGAAAGTGATTATTTCCTTTGAGCAAGGCAAGAACTGGGAGAAATGTAATCTCTTTTATTAGTTCAGGTGGTGTATGTCACCACTGGAACTAAAAACAGTGCCCCAGCTTTGGACACATGACCTTGAGAAGGCTTCATATGCCCCAAATAATACTGGTTTCCAAAAAAATATTATGAAAATGTATAGGGTAAACAGCTTGAAAGGGTTTCTCTGCATCTTGCATTGCTGCATTCACATTGCACTGCCGGAGCACCCTGTGTGTTGAGTCCCTATTAGGAGACAACAAGAATTCCAGTAATGGAGGGTAGCAAAGAGCTGATGTCTCTGTCTCTTTTTTAGTCAACCAGAAAGCAATTATCCCTGCCTGACAGGCCCAATTAAATCATCGGGTAGAGGGAAATGCCAGCTATCCTCTCCTAGGGTTAGGTAATTGAGGCTTTATTACAGTCAGACCTGGTGCTGTTTGTTGGCCACAGAATATAAGTAAGAGCCATTCTGGTCTGTCTGTCTCTCTCTCTCTCTCCATCATTTTTATAAGCATTAATGTATTTTTAATCCCTAAGAAAAGTAGTTGCATTTTACATTAAAAAATGCTAATCTTTTTAGATATATTCTCTGTCATAGTACGAACCTGAAGATGTTTCTATCTGTTCAAGTTTAGAGAGAACATGAAGTTAGGAGTTCTGCCATGGAAGGCCCCAGGTGAAGGCTTAGTACTGATTTGCACTTAAGATTCCAAGTTTTTTTATCTAGTAGTCTTGCAAGGATATAGAAAGTTTTCAGCTCATACTACTTGAGGCTAAAGAAATGAGGCACTAAGATGTCAAAGTCCATTCTTGTTCAGGTTAGTGCTTAGTTGTGGCCCTCCAAGGTCTTAAGGAATGCATTGCTTGCAATGACACAAGGAAGAGGTTCTGAACTAAGTAGTTCATTTAAATTGCCAAGTTTAAAAGAGCCTTTCATATTATAAGCAGTGTAACTATGCTAACACTGAGTTCCAGATGAGCTAAATGCCTTGTATCTGTTGTCCAGCCTGGCTCATTTAGGGTACAGCACAATGCAACCAGATTATTTACACCTGGACATAAATACCTTTTAAATCCATATGAAACAGAACTGTGTTCCCAAGGAGAGCCATCTCCTGTGTCTTCCCACAATGCGGTTCTGTCACATGCCTGTCCATCCTACTGACCTGCAATTCCTTTGCCAAGAGGACACCTCTGTTCACACCAGAGCCAACTTCCGTCTGCTTGTACAGGATGTGGCGCATGCTGTTGCATTTGAGCCTTACCGTCATGCACTTGCAGAACACTTACATTGCCCAGTAGAAAGTACATAGGTTAAGATACAACTATATGCATATAGAAACATGTGTGTATAATGTGCTCAGTAATCTTTATTTAAGAGGAAAAAAACCCATTTGCTATTGAAGATTTGTCAGAAATAGAGTATAATACATAGAAGTTTCTGAATGGGGTAAAAAATTAAAAGACTGACAGTAGTAATTTCTTGGAAGGCTAGTGCATGGAGCTGACAAATTACCAGCAGCTTTTAAGCCTTTGTATCTTTGGATAATATCTGCTATGTAATTATAAGGACAGCTAGAAGCAGTTGTACAGGCCTATCAGCTCCGTGTTTATCAAGGCTTCCCAGAGCTCTTCTCCTGTCCTTTGTGATGAACCTGGTTACAGTTGTCAGGCAATCAAAATCCATCTCTCTGCTAGAGAGACAGGGTGCTTCAAGGTGTAGGAGGAGATTAAGATGCTATTCTGCACTCTCCTGAATCACTATCCATGTAATTTGTAGATGCTATTTGTTTTGAATTATAAAGCTAAAGGTATGTATAATCTACAATACATTTTTCCCCAAAGACACACAACTGCAGAAATTTAAGGATGTTTTAGGGTTTGGTGAGCATTTTAACTGTCCTTGTTCATTTGTCTGAGCTAAATTTACATATTCTATGATGCATTGCCTGTTTACTCACATTCAGGATGAAAGGCTGCAATTACAAAGCTTATGTCTTCTGTAACTCTGCTCACACATTACATACTGAAAGCATTGTATCTGTTTCTGAAGCATCACTATAGTGCAAGTGAGAATTTCAGGACTCTCTTTTATTTTATGTGACATTCATTACCTGTTTTCTTAATTACATTTGAACTATTTAATTACAACATTTTCCCAGGAAAATGTAATTCGATTCTGATATCAAGAAGCAGACTACAAGTAAACTAATTACACTTTGAGGTGACTATTAAAAACCTGGAGCAAGACAAACCTGCTTCCAGTCAAAAAAACAGTAGTTAGAATATGCACTGTGCAAGCACACAGCACAAATAAAAATGTTTTAGCTAAAAAAAAAAAAATACAGAATTAATTCTGGTTTGCTAACAATCCAATACACGTAAACAGCCAGCTTTTACAAGAAGCTTGTACAAGAAATCGCTACAGAAAAGTTATTTTTAAAGAACGATACTAAACAAGATAAAAAATCAAACAACAGTTAAATGACAGCTGAGTTAGTAAAACATCTGTATAAATGCAACAACAGGATAAGAACTTTTTGTAGTCATTCCAAAGTAAGCATAACACCATGAAATAATCCTGTAACAACTGCCTTGCAACAATGACCTTCCCAAATGGAAAAGTGAAACAAACCAACTTGCTCCCTGGGGTGTCACTGGAGCTAAACCCATTTCAGTGAATTTCAGTACATTGTGATTGGTGCTACACCTCTTTAGGTGTAGCTGGTTGTTATTCCAAGATTAATATTATTTCATTTAGAAGGAAGCGTGTATTTCCAATAAAAACTGAGGGGGAGAACCAGTTCTTAATTTTCCTTTATTGGGCAAAACTGATAGAGCACAGTAACCCTTCCAAAGGCTAGTTGCTTTCCTTCTGGAGGAGATAAGATTGCTCATATCCTTTTGTATAGTTGAATTTTATGCCACCCATCTGTTTGCTAACAGTGGAGCAGCTTTGCTGACCTCAGCTACAAAAACCAGGGGTGCTTTGAGACCTGTGGGGTTTAGTGGCAAAAAGGTTGACAGAAACTTGGGTGCCTTTACATGCTAAAGATCTGCTATTGCTTTTCCTCTTCTGACTGTTTTTTCAATTCTGCTTTCACTAGTGCATTTTATTTGAATCATGATAGGCAGAAGAGACTTCAAAGTAAATCTGGGAGTGAGAATGTCTTCCTCTTCTCTCAAAAAAATTTTCTTGTCCTGAACTAAACAACAGATTAGAATCTTTAATATTTGTTTATTACCTTGAAAATAAGTGATATCAGAAGCAACTTGGATTAGCTTAAAGGTTTGGTTAGAGGAATCCTAATTTATGTTTCAAATTTTTGAAAACACTTTAAAATTTTTTTATCTGGTTAAAGGAAAAAAAAAATAGCAAGGAGGTTTTACTTTTTAAAATTGCCAGAACTTTTTCTTCAGCAATTTTCTAATAAAAGATACTTTAAAAAACCCCACAACAAAATGCACACACACATACACACACACACACACACAAAATAAATTACAAAACTCAACCCTCTTCCTTCTGAAGGGCTCCAAAAATATCTGGCCAGTTCCACTTCAAAGACTAGGTGGTTAAGGGAGACCATTCTTTAACTTTGAATTTCTGCTCAGTTTTTGGAAAATATCTCTCACATTTACACTGGCATACAGTACAAAACAATTGTATTTACTTTTGCTCATGATAAATGTGAATGGACAAACTTATCTCATATGATTGATGGAGAACATGTCAAATTTGCATCAGTTTGGCCAAATAATTGTTTTTCTTCCTGTCTGACATTACAAGTATAACATCTACTTTCAGAATCAGTGTGGCTTCTGACACATAAAGGAATAGGGTCCTAAATAAATGCCAAACTGTTAGAGAGTCACACTGAGTGGCCACACATAGTGCAGTCTACTAGACTAGTCGTTTCCACAGCTTCTAGTGTAGGGAAGAGCAAATACAGTAGGTTCTGCGTGCCCAGCCTTTGGAAAGTTAATTTCATTCACTCAACAATTTTCATTCATTCAACAATTAGCCAATTGTGATTGCCATGTCATAATGAAATTTGGTATAATTCTTGTGCTTTATTGGCTTCCTATCTTATTTAAATACAGTGTTTTACAAGGACATGTTATATTAATCTACTTCATCAAATTAATACTGAAGTCTGACTTTTCTATTGCAGGAGTAGAAGGGGTCACGGTTAATGTGGCTCATGTTTATCCATTCTTCAGTAGTCAGATGCCACCAGAGACTATTTAATGCACTCCAATTAATCTTATTTATTTAAAAAGAATTAGCTATATGAGCTGTGTCTTAAGACTACAGTTCATTTAGCAACTTTCAGGGCTACATTTCTGAAAGAGCTCAGCATTTGCTATTCTTCAGGCATGTGAGTTGTACCTGTAGGTTTAGCTGAGGACTAAAACTTTTTCAAAAGTCCTGTGGGGTGGGGAGTTTCTCCTCCCTCTGTCACATCAGTAGTTAACATCCTCTATTCCAAGGGCAGTTGAAAGCTAAGACGAAATCTTACCCTGCCAGCATGAGGAGCTCCTGCAACACATACGGGATATGCTGCTGTGAGAACTCCTTGTTTGCTACTGTGAACACATCTTTTTTAACCTTGCTTATAGTCAAGATATTGAAGAGGCGGTTTCTGACAGCAAAATGGTGTTTCTCTGATAATGGTAATTACACTAGGAGTGCTGGCTTAGAAATACTTGTACTCCAGCAACTCAGGGTCTCAGATTTAGAAGTCTTGGTCCCACAAAACTATATTTGGTTAATGTTGGCGCTGAAGTCAAATCTGGGTGCTAAGACAAGGTCTCTCAGGAGCTGCCTCTTACAAAAATCATATTCACCCAGGCTTTCACTGTATTGGAAGAAGTTACTATAAAAATGCCATATTTTACTTAAAAAAAAAAAAAGGAAAAAGTCTTGATACCCAGGAAAATGGAATGTACTGTGTGAAATTCAGCATATGCAAAGATCTCAGCTTGCCCACACACAAAAATTAAGATGCAGTTCAGCGAAAAACCACCTGGTGGTTTAAGGGGCTCTCTGGATACCAGCGAAATCTAAGTCAGTTGCAGTACTACCACCTGCTCTTCCCCTTCTCGCATCCAACATGATGCTTAGAGATCGAACTGTGCCACCTCCATCCAGGGGATGTTTTCCTTTCCCTGCCAGGGGAACATGGTGACATCACACACATCATCATCACTGAGGTCAGTGTCACCACCACAGATTAAAATAGGTGTGAGATAATCTGTATCAACACAAGTGTGGAAGCCAAAATATTTCATGTTACTTTGTGAACAATATAATTCAAACTGACAAACTTTCAGGATTTAGTTTGGAACAAAACTGCAGCCTTTGAGAAATGCATTGGCATTAAGATGAATGCTGTCTTAACTAATATTTAGCAGAAACTTGAAATCCCTTTGGGGTACTTACTGTTACTTATTGTTCCCATAATATTATCTAATACTTTAATACAGAGGCCAAGATTTCCAAGAGGAACTTAATGTTTGCCAGGAGCCACACTGAGAGACTTCAGAGATGCCTACATGGAAATTTTGCTTTGCACTTTCTGGAAGTCACATCCTTCAAAGGAAAACCTGCAAATCAAAGAGTTCCAAATTGTCAGATGCTTTTCAAAACCTTGTCACAAACGGTCAATATACAATTACTGAAAACAGAAAAGGAAAAAAAATATGGGATATTAGAGATCAGGAAAAATTAAGAAGCTTCTGTATTTGCCTGTTACAATTATTACTTTTTGAGGATTACTGTGTTTTGCATTTCCATTGTAAATTTCACTACCTCAAAACGATTTATCACTGCAAGCACAGTAAAGCAAAACCAGGGAAATAAATGGTTTTCTGACCTTCAGCCAAGTGCTTGGCCTGTGAAACCAGGTGGGTTGTCAGTTTTCTCTATTTGTGAAGACCAAAATTCAATCAACAGTTTTAGAACTATCTCCTCCATCCCAGTCTCTCCCTATGAGTGCAATTATCATCCTGTCCTGTCCCTAGGACAATTACAGTATTTACCAGAAGTTAAAATATTTACATATAAATTGTGTGTTAAAATCAAGTATATTTGATTACCAATCCTGCCTTCCTGACTCTTTGCGTCTCCTCTGCACTGTTGCCTGCTGGAATTGTTGTGTTTGAATTCCTTCTGAAACCACTTAGTATCGATCAGGTGAAATGATGCTACATACCAATGTAAATCTTTTCCAAATAGCTTTGGAACTGTTGCTTACCTATACAAGTATCTCCTCTGCAGATGGGTTTTTAAATTTAATTCATGTTTAAGGTCTTTCTAGTTTGTGGTATGAGTTATCTCCCTCTGAAGGAAATTTAAAAAAAGATCATTATAAGAGGATTTGTAAGACTGTTAACATGTCTATTCTTCTGAAGTGAAAAGCGTAGAGGGAAAATAAATGTACAACCCGTTTAGATCTTAATATATTAGTGCTTTTGTAAAAACACTATTTGTCTCATTTTCTCAAACACTCCTATAACCTTGACACTCACAGGAAGCTTATTGGTACAGACAGAAATGTCCTGATTAGACGGCCCATTAGCAGCAAGGTACAGAATACTAATTGCCAATTTTCATTCGCATTGACAAGGTCTGACCTAGCATTCATCTGTCAGTGGAATTGCTTCCCTGGTGATGCTTCCTGCTTCCTGATCCCTGCTTCCCAGCCACACACAATGCAATAAAAACCTGTTATTTCAAAAAAACCATGCAAAGATGAGAATAAGTGAATCACACGCTATTGAGTTCTGCAGGTCCCAGGGGAATCCTGTCGTACCTTACACAGACACTTCATTTTGTCTACCTAAGTGTAAAATACTCAGGAGAGACTTCATATGAAAACATAACAAAACAGCTTAAACTCCTTGCCAGAAATGCAGTAATTTGAACAGCATGCACCTTAACTAGTTCCTGACTGTGAGCAACTATGAAGTGCTTTATATGAATTATTTAACTTTTCTAATTTCTGTTCCATTTGTAGTTTAGATTAAAACTACCAAAACATTTTACAGACTGGAAAATAAGTAGCAATTACTTAAGAAAATCACCTACAAATATATTTGTCCTAGAAGGCACAGGATGGTGTCAATAAAAATTACACTTTAAATTGGAACAACACTGAACAATCAGAAAACAACATGCTTAGCAGTGAGAGGCAGAAGATACAAGATTAATTAGTACTGCTGTCATGTGAAAATTGAAAACAGTGCTTATGTCAGGAAACAAAAGATGTTAGATAATGAAACTTGTTGGACAGAATTGAGTAAAATATTTCAGAAGAGATGACAGTGACTAGTATAGTCTGATACCACACTGCTCCATAATTATTGCACAGAAGCAATCAGAATGGAAACGGTACCACTCAAGTGAAAGCAAATAGCAACACAAGCCCTTTTTTCCTGAGAAAATGTCATAGCCTCTTCAAAGCTAAGATGTACTGAGCAAGCATGGAAATTACATTTAGATATTAAGTTTCACTGTGTACAAATGAAATTCATGCAGAAATTTGAACCTGCTCATGTAGGTAACTTCAAGGAAGAAGAAACATTTGAAAAAAAGGCATTGAGAAATGCAGAGCTAAGTTTCAAACAGGTTGAAAAAGCAGTTCTTTTGGTTATTCTGAAAGAAATTACAATGTCATAACTTTCAAAAGACCTGACCTGTTCATACACTTGCCCTATGTTTTGCAATTACCACAGTGTTACACAGCAGGTTATTTAATTCCAGTGTCAACAGGTATTAACACACTATAGGTCAGTTCTCAGACCAGTGACATATCTTCATGTCTCAGTTTGCCCAGAGGACAGATTTCACAAATATTTGTGTAATTTTCGGGAAAACACCCAGATTTTCTAGATGTAACTGTTTCCTTGCAGTACTTACCATATATTCCACAGAACTGAAAACTTTGTGTTTGCTTAAGTTTTGTGTCTTTCTGAATATTTGAAGGATTTATTTTTTAAATTGATTGGTATATGAATCTGTAGTCTTCAGACCAGTTATGTTCTACCAACTGTTGGATGTATGCTTTCTTCCTTAAACTTCTAGATTAGTACACTGTTTCTCCAGTAAAGGTGAAATTAATTTAATCAGCAGTTATAACCATAATAAGATGACATAACAAATTACCATTAATGGAGACTATTTCAATTTAAAGACATTTAAATTGTTCAAAATTATATCAGAAAATGTTGTTCTAAGTAAGTTATAGAATGACAAATTTAAATAATGCTGCACTTAAAGGAGGCAATCAGCACTGACTCAGCTGCATAATTTAGCCCAACAGAAGAATTCCCAGATGACAGAGTAGTGTTTTCATGCTCACCATGTAATGTATTTTACTAGATAATTTCAAACAGAAACTACACAGACAGATGGCAAGGAGAGGAAAACAACCAAACAACTATAAATGTAAATACAAAACAAAGGGGATTACAAAAAGTGAAAGAGCTGAAAACTACAATTCTCTACTTAATTGTATTTAACTTGATAGTTATCTAAGTACTTTCCACTAGGAGACCTGTTCATCATGATGTTCATGGTCTATGACATTTGGTCAGGAAATCCAGCCTGGGTTGCCATTGGAGAGACCAGAGCTGGTGGATGGAGTGTGGAGGCTTCCTGGGAAGCAGAGGTGGTAGAACTGCTGGTGCTCAGAGAAAGGGAAGAGGGTATGGAAAGACATGCCACAAGGCCAGCAGAGGATGATTGCAGCTGCATAGGAATGAGATGGGAAAGAAGGAAGAACCTTGCAGCAGGAGAAATTAAAAAATTTTTCAGTTCACTGAGCTGAATGACTGGATGTGAAAGTACCTACCTATTATAAACAGCTTTCATGAATTCATGTTGGTATCAACAATCTGCTCCCTACTCACCTGAGGCCTTCAGCATATGCTTGGCTGCTTAGTTCAGTTAAGTGTACACATAAACTCATTATCAAAGGCTTCCTGAAATCAGGATTAAGATTTCGCTGAAGTGGAGAGAACAAAAGACAATATCACTGTATTGAACGTTATCTGTTTTACAGCAGCATAACACAGCAATGGCCAAGCAGATTTTTCAGGCTGTTCCTGGGTTTGGGAATGCCTGGTTTCTGCACTGAGGCAAGGAGGGCAAGTGCCAAGAGCCTGGAAGACTGGTAGAGGTGAAGGTAGTGGAAAGACAAGATTCACTGCCAAACAGGCAGCTCATCTCTATCTTGGCCTCAGAGCTGGAGTGGTGCTACAGCAGGCACAGTTTACCCATAGTGAACATACAAACTGGGTTTGTGGGGTGCCAGAAGGGCAGCATTTGTACTGGATTGTAGCACTGACTACAGCTGCTGGGGCTGGGGCTATCTTCCCTCGCTTTTGCTGCTGCTAGACCAGGCTGAGGCTTTCATGTCTGTGAACAAAGCTGTGATCAATGGATGAGGCACTGGACACTGAGACAACTTTGGGCAGAAACTGGGCACTGCCTGTGCCACACAGCGCTGAGTAGGCACCACGCTGTGCTACTGTGGCAGCTAGGAAGGCTCCCCCAACTACTGATGGGGACACACAGGTGACACTTGCACCAGCCACAGCTGCTTAAGGTCAGCTCTGGGAAAAAGCGAACTGAGTCTGTCCCCTATCCCCATCTCTTTCTCTTATCAATCCTACTGTGTCATCTGATTCTGTAAGTGACGGGTTCCTCCATGAGCAGTTCAAGATTGCAACACAACCTGATGAAGATCAGAGGTCCTGTGCCAGCTCCCAGTTATTGTGCTTTTTAGTGAGTTAAGAGTAAACAATAACAACAACAAAAACAACAGAAAATATTGTGGAAAAGAACAGGCTAACACCTAACTACTAAAAAGACTGAGAATGGGGATGTTTCATCTTTTCACTTCATGTGTTAACGACATGAGAAACAGAAAAAACTCAGCAAGCAGAAAGTGTTTGTTAGCTGACTGTGCAAGAAAGAACCAAATGTTTGCACTATGAATTAGGAGGTGTCGTGTAGTGGGGCTTTGGTAGCAGATAATGAGTGATACATTCTGAGCGGCTGAGAGCGCACAGTGCGGAGTCTGCGGTGCGGTGACTGCCAGGCAGAGTGCACCATTCCCCACACAGTTCCTCAGCAGACAGCCGGGAAAAGACTCCAGTCCAGCTCGCAGACAAATCTGCACCAGGTTTGAAAAGTCACTCGGACCTGCTGAAGTAAAACCTTAATAAGCACAACTGCCTTTTGAATCAAAGTCTGCAGGTTTGCAGTGAGCAGGCTGATGAGGGGCACAGGCAAAGATGGCTTGTAGGGGGCTGGGTGCCTTGGGTATGCCCTTAGTTTCAGAGATGAGGAGAAAGCAGTGAGGATCAGCACCAGCCCTTTGGACAACAGGCAATTCAGCGGAGAATGTCCTATCAAGATGAATATGGCTCATTCAAGAATTAACTCTCTACTCATCTTCTACCTCAGTTTTTTGCTGCTCATCCATTTTAAAAGTAAGATTTGCACTTTTTCTTATTGTTCTGACATGTCCTCTGGGTAGATGGTTAGACATGCACTTCTAGCAGGAAGCTTGTGTTGTCAGAAGGCTTTAAAAATTTCATGGAGATGCCAAAAAGATTTGGTCCATGAAACGAAGTTGTACAAACTCGTTGTTTGATAGCTTTCCCAATCTCTTTGTTTAAACTTTTTTCTTTTTTTTCTTTTTTTTTTTTGGGAATGAAAGAATGTTGTTGCTTCACATATTGAATGTACAGCAACAAATTGTTCTGCTAAAAATGTACCTATACTTTAAAGTCTGCTTTTGATACCACTCATTCATAAATATAACCATTTCTGATTAAAATCTAGACTAATTTATCCTTTTCTAAAGGTGTTTATGTATTTTAGTAGTATTTCTTTATTATATGTACTTTTTAAATTACAGCTTCTAGAGAAAGCAGTTATTAAACAACTGTGATATATTTGGAGTTCTAAACATCTCCATTAGGAGGGAGCATGAAAGTTCAACTATTTTTATAGAGAAAATGTTCTCAGCAAACTTCCACATAAACATTAGTGTGCAAAATAGAGTGAGTCACAATGGGTTCCCTTGATAATTGTGTCAGATGGTTGAGAGTAAATACAAGCCAAGGAGGCTAAATGGCCTCAGCTGGTGAGGCTGATATATGTGTATGAAAAACAGTAGCTCTTGAACATGCTTAAAATTAAGACAGACAGGCTGTGTGCCTGAGGAGGCTGTTTGATTTGTGTCTGTTGAATGTGAATAGCAATAACACAAAGCTTTGAGCAGCTGCCATTGAACAAGAAGACTTGGCATTAGCGTACAGTGTTGTGTAATCTGGGTCACCTTCTGTTGCTGCATCACTCAAATTGTTACTTGGACAGTTTACAGCCCAAAATAAACTAAAGACTAAAAAGCAAATAGATGCAGTTGGATCAACCAGCACTGAAAAAGTAAAAATCCCGCACTTGAAGATATAGTAAAAATACATAATGTAATAGAAACATTGTTTTATTCTAGTAATTTTTTGGGGGGAATGTACTAAAGTGAATCAGGGAAGCCAAAGTGCTCGTTCTAAATTAACTCACAACAGGACATGTCCTGGGGAAAAAAAAAATAAAAATAAGAGGCTGGATCTTCCACTTTCAAAAAGCAATTTTAAAAGTCTGCATACTACAGGATGAGCAACCAGAAAGTCTCTAAGACAGAGTCTGATATCTAAGTAAAAGAAAGTAATAGGAATTGTGTTAGTTAGGAAAATTTCATTTATACGTGAAGCAGGCAAGTTAGAACAAAATGTAAAAGCTTTGGGAAAGGGAATAAAAAGCACTTAAAAATAAAAAAAGGTGACATTAAAAACATCATGCACAAAGAAAGCACTGCTAGAATGTAAACAAGAAAAAAGCCCCCAAGAATCAGTTTAAAGTAAGAAGATAAATACAAGTTTTGGCTTTCACCTCAGGCAAGCTCTGCTCCATGCAGGATGCCAAAGGAGAGAAAAATAATTGTATGTCATTTTATGCCTTTTCTTTAGCCCAGTTAACCGGGATGACATCTCAGATATGGCATGAGTTTTCTCTGGGTTACGGCCATATGGCCAGTCTCAAGCAAGAGGCTTTTCAGTCTTCGAGGACTCTCTTTCTCAGGTAGATTGTTGGCTGTTGCAATGCTTTGTGATACAAATTGATGTATCAGGATGGAGCAGCTACATCGGGACCCAGAACCAGTCTCATAGCTGAATCTATCAGTGCTGAGTATTTAATTATCTTGATAGGTATTTTCTCTCGAGAAAGTTTGTACACCATTTGAAACTGCTAACAGTTTCTGTTAATAAGAACATAACTGTGAACAGATAAGACAGGAATAGAAGCAGAAAAATTGACTGCAATTATTTCCTCACTTAAAAATTAAAGCTGAGAAAGACCAAGACAGAAAAGCTGAGGATAAAATGGAACAGAAGTGATTGTTGATATTTATAAAAGTTGTTTCATCCATTATATGTTTAAAATCAATTTACTGGACTTGTCTTCCCCCAAAGGATTCTAATCTTAGGTCCTGTTAAAGGAAGAACCTTCCTTATAACTATTTATTCTAAACAACTTGGAAAATAAATAGTATTTAGCAGCCATGAGCATTGTATGCAAACATATAAGTATGGGTTTACAAGTTGGGTTTATACAGTGTTTTGTGAACATAAGTTGTTTCTACAGATCATACCAAATTAACTACTCACAGAAAATTAATCTGGGGACATCCAGAGATGGTCAGCTCTGTATGAGGAGACACCATGAATCATTATGTACAATAGCTGATCAGAAACATGTCCCAAATCCAGAACAACATTGATAACTAATTGCTGCCATGCTATTGTCTAACAGGAATTGCAAGCATGAAACTGTGGGCAGAGAGTTGCTTATGAAATACAGGAAGAGAAATTATGATAAATGCATGTATATTTACACAATAGTTTGGGAAGTGATTGTCTGAAGTCAAGTTTAGAATCTTTTAATTCAACATTCAACTAGTGATATTTTCTTTTTTCTTTTTTTTTTTTTTAAACAAGTTTTACGATGGATTATCTACCACTACTGCAAGAACTGTCTTTCTTTAAGCAAAAATTCAGTAAAATAATATTTTAAGGTCAAAACTATTGCCCCGATAAGCTGTGGATGCCCCATCCCTGGAAGTTCTCCAGGCCTCATCTAGCAGAAGATGTCCCTGCCTATGGCAGGGGGAGCGGAGCTAGATGATTTCTAAGGTTCCTTCCAAACCAAACCATTCAGTGATTCTATTTTTCTCCATTTGAGTGACTTTATGACCTTTTAGCAGAGCAGGAAAAAAATTATTATTTACTTCATAATAGTTTTCCCAAATGTTCATAAATTAAGAATGGAAATTTGTTTGTGATTGCTGTTAATGTGACCAAAATATCTGAGCTTTACTTCCAGCCTTTTTCCACCCCTCTGAGGTGCTGGCACTGTGCAATTTCCCCCCGTAGACATGAACTCTTAATTTCCTGCAACTATTCCCATTACTCACAAAACTTCTAATTACTGCTTAATTACTGTGTCAGGAATAAAGCTCTGCTTATAAAGAGATTTGCGGTTTTGCTCACACTGCTCATCCCTCATGCACACCGAGATGATGCAAGTAGCTTTCCAGCAAAAGTATTGTTAGGATGCATGTTTGATGAGTTCATAGCCCATTCGGTACCTCAGCAGCTCCTCATTAGCCCATCGTGCAGCCTGTCCGAGCTGCACTCAGCAAGGTCTGAGCACAGGCACCAGGAGCCCTGCAGCTCTCCCGTACAGATACATTGCATCTGTAGCATAGCAAAAAGAATGAAATATCTTTCAGATGTTTGCCATCATCTTCAGTGAGTTAAAAGCAACAGCTTCTAGACCCAGTTGTAAGGGTGCCAGGTTGGTTTTTTAACTTTTTATTTATATATTTTATTATGGATAACATCTCTATTTCTGGAATTAAATGAAGTCTTAAGAACGAAAAGTAGTAACCCTGTAACTTTTAAAAATGGAAGTAGCTTCTGCAAGATGGACCTATTTGTGTGAAAATTACATTAAGAACATCCGAACCACACCTGTATTTGAGCCTTTCAATTCAAATTCTTACAAGGCGTCCTTAGGATGCTACACTTTCCATTCCAATAGCAGAGCAAGAATACCAGGTTACAGACCACCTCTCTGCTGTGTGCTCTGTATGGTGGGAAGTGTATGCTCTGTACAGTGCTGAGAACTGATGGAGGTTAAACATTTCCCCACATGCTGTTTAGTCATTCAGCAATTAAAATGCAAGAAATCAGCACCTTTGGAAATTTACTCCTCAAATGACTGTGATTTTGACAATACGGGATAAATCACTGAATGATATATTCACAGTCATGGGACAGAATGGGATTCTCTAGCAAGGACACTGATCGATCTCTGTAAGCAGGTGTTGTTTGTGACTAATGGCCTATTAGGAAAGAGTCTGACGGAGAAGAAAAGATTTGAAAAGGGTGTTTTATCATTCATGCTCAACCAGCAGCACAGACCTCACACAGATCTTGAAACACTGATATATTATGCAGTATCCATGATAATGTACTGGACAAGCCAATGCTGGAATGTTAAAGCATGTCATACAAGCAGAGGATATGAACCTAATGTTTTATTATATACAGAAACCTTGCAAAGGTGTCTCCACACAAGGTTTACATCTATCTCTCTATCTATCTATCCATCCATCAATCCATAGGCTTTTTTCCCCTGTGTTACTTTTGATAAACCCAAAGCACCTAGGGAGTTCTTTCCCTGTGTGAATCTCTACACCTTTACCTCTCTGCAAGAGGAAACTCAGGAAAAAAACCCCAGTGCTGCTTAGAGAATGCTCGGATTTTTATGGCCAAATTGGGTACTTCCGTACTGAAAAGCTGTAGGGAAAGGCAAATATTTTGCTGTTATGTGTTGGCAGTAAAATGACATGTAAGGCACGGGAGAGTAATCAACCCACTATTCAGTACTGGCTATATCCAATTTTGAGTGCTGCTGTGAGCAGGAGAGAGGCGATTAGGAAAATGCTGGAAAGGGACAGCAAAAATAGGAAGACATTTAGAAAAGATGTGCTCTATGAGAAAAGGTCACGGGAAGAGGAGCCTGAGGGAAGACATGATTACAGTCTTACCTATACAAAACAGAATGGCAATCAAGGATGGCAATGAGATCAGTTGCTCCCTGTGACCTCTGGAAGGGCAGGCTATGTACAATAATAGATTACACATGCATAAGGAAACATTTAAGTGAATTTTCCCTACTGAAGGATAATTAAGACTCTATATCAGAACTTTTTAATGAATGGCTTAGATAAATGTCTGCCAGAGATTGTCTAGACTGCTGTTTCGCAGCTGGCGTTACACAGATGAAGGGCAGTCAGCACCACCTTGGGGGTGATCTGTGAAGACCTCAGGTGACAGAGACCCAGAGAGACACAGATCCTCCTCCTTGCCCAAGGGGCTGTGGTGGCACTGAGACTCCAAGGCAGCTCAGGCACAGCTCTTGGGTTGGGAGAGCAGATGGTTCCCTTCCCTTGTGCACCACAACTGGGGATTATCTGCTCTTCAAAACAAAAGCAGCCCTGAACCCAGCCCTGTGTGTTGCATTAGGAATAAAGTTGTTGTCTACATTTCAATGAGAAAATAGTTTACTCTCATTCTTTGAGACATCAAGTACCTACTCTTAATTTTTTGGTACCCGAGACTTTAAATAAGCAGTCTGGATATTGAGGACACTCATTACAACAAAGGCAGATAGTACCCCATGCTAAAGATCATGTAGTTTGATTTCTGGATCTTGGAGTGAAATCAATTGTATTTTTACTTGCATTTTTACTTGCATTTTGAATATACTTCATATACTGGCAGTAGGATGCAAGAAAACATCATTAACGAATGCATTAGCAATAGTATCATTTTCATAGTCACAACCCTGAAAAGGAATGGAAAACATTGATTGCCTGCTGAACCTAAATTTTTCAGCCAGCCTCTCACTCCATATAAAAAGGTGATTCAAAACTGGAACTTACTGCATTAAAACTAAAAGCAGTAGATTCATAGGAAACTGTTTTAACTGGCATTTCTGGATACAGTGCAACAAATGAACATGGTAGTAGGAGTCTTCCTTCTGCTTCCTCTAAGAGAAGTTTAACATTTTATTTTCATTTCATTATTTTTCATTTTCACTTATTTATAAAACATCAAGGTTTAAAAAATTGTACATATATATCCAGCCAGCTACCGAGGGATAAAAGGATATAGTCTTAGTCCATGTTTCTTAAATCCTGATTAGAATGCATTCTCTCTAATAAACAACTTAGAAAAATACCAACCTAAGTGCCTTTGATCCTGCCTACAGGGGTTTGCAGCCAAAGACCTCTCAGGGATATTTCTACTTTCAGGGGTTTTTTTAATAATTCACTTCTCAGCATTAAGAAAATCTTTTAGACAATGCCTTAATCTCTAGGCAACCTTGAGTAATCCCCTTGCTCTTTGTGGTGGCCCAAAAAGAAAAAAAGATCCTTACATTTACATTTTCTAAAGGAAACTTCTAAACCTAATTGAGACATCTAGAGTCACAAACAGTAGGCAGCAAGGAGATAAATGTTACATATTATTTTCTAGGTTGATATTAATGATTAATTTGTTGGTTTTAGACACTGACATGTTTCATCAGTTCTTACTGTACATTTCTGTTTCCTCAGCCATTCCAAGTGCTGTCATATGAAGCCGTTTCACACCAGCAAATGGCAAATAAAAACCCTAACCCAGATAAACCTTTTCCCAATGAGATTCTTCTGTTTACTTTGTATTGATTATATTTTACTCACCCATAAAATGGGTCAACAGGAAACTGCTTCCATCTCTTGACAAAGACTGCAGCTGACAATGCCTCTTGCGGGCAGGCGGACGCGCGGTGACACACACCACGCAGCTGCCACAGGAGCTCTGCAGGGTTCCTCCAGGCCCAGCAAAATGTCCCACTCCAGGCATCAACAAACCAAGGCTGCTGCAACTTCAGGGTTAGGGCAGCTTCTGCTTGCCTGGAATCTTATCAGCAGGGACAGAAATCAGAATATTTCAAGGGCTAAATATTTCTGTGGGTAGAAAAGGGGCATGGACTGCTAACCCATTACACAGTGTCCCCACTCCAGCAGCTGAGGATCAGGGCACTTGCCTGGTGCATCCTTCTGTACTGGGATGTGCTGTGCCTGAATAATTGTGGCCTGGGTGGATGCTCAAGGGGCAAGGGGAGAAACTCCTTGCTTTTTACTGCTCTTGCCTGCCTGCCCAAGGCTGAGCATACTGGCATCCTGTTGCCTTAAACCTTTCCTTGAATGATGAAACAGACAAAGCATCTTTAACTGCAATCCTTCAAAGTGCCCTCAATCACAGTGATTGAAATCAACGTTGTGGGTAAACAAAGAAACCTTTGTATCCCTACCTAAGCCAGGGACACAATGGACTGATATTTTCTGTGCTGATGGTTTCTGAGAGGGACTATGTTTCTATATTTTAGGACTACTAAAGTCTGATTGCCCTCTAAAGTGAAGTCCAGAAATGCTCTAGTTCACATTCAGACTGCCAGGGAAGCTATAGAGGAAGTGTGAGAGGCAGAATACATTGGTCACCCTCTTCCTTTGACAGTTCTTGTTCTCCCTTGTTGGGGTTTCCAACAGGGATAGCACAGAGGACTTCATCAGCTCTTTCTTCCACAAGGAGGGCCCTAGCTCTGAACTTGGCCATGGCACATTTCTCTCTTTCTTTGAATGTGAGCTAGAGGACTTTGAAAACAACATAATTTGACAGGAAGCCAAAGCCAGGACTTTAAGATAGACAGTCATCAGTCTGCAAGGATCCAAGCAATTGCAATTTAAATAACATGCACTGACAGATTACTCACAGCAGGGAATCCAAAACTCCCAGTGTAATAATCTAGCCTCGAAAAGACATCTGTATACAGCCGTAGCTTCAGACATGTTTAGCTAAGCTTTGTGGCAATTTGTAGGTGATTTAAAAGCAGCTGTGATACTATTCCCAGTATGACAAACCATCCATGGATCTGAACACAGTGAAGTGTCCACAGAGCTGAAAGAAGAGATCAGGCTCTGTTGTCAGTGAAGAGTCTGCATTATAACTCAGCAACCTCCTAACAGCTGAAAAGAGAACCTCTGAGAGTGTACCTGAACTGATACACCTTGCCGTACTGCTGCTTGGACAGCAGCTGCCTCTGTCACAGGAAGGATGTAGCTGTGCATGCACCAGGCTCATGCTGAGAGGCAGAGCACTTTAGATCAGGCACTGTGCTCTGCTAATACAGCTACATGGCACCTGGATTAGAGTCGGCTCAAAGCAAAGAAGAGTTCTGTCTGCACCCATCTACCTGTATCTTGTTATTTATACAGGCATCTTTCCAAGGTGTCTCTCTTAAATGCAAACAGGCAATGCTAAATATATCACAATCTGCTGGTAATCCTATTTTAGTGGGGTGGAAGAGTAAACTGGAGCTGAGAATTGCATACAGTGTTCTGGAAATGTTAATTATGGGCCACGTGACATGTACTTCAATTGGAATGGCCAAGATATAGCCATATGGTATGTAGTTCACCTTTGAGTCTGCTCACTCCAAGGGCTATAAGAAGGGCAAAAACACTATGGTCTGACATAGTGTAAAGAAATCCTGCTTTTCTCCAGCAGCTCCTTACCTTCCTTTAATAGCCTCATAAATAAGGTACAGAGAGAGAAGGCACCAATTTTGTAAGATAAGCAAACAGAGGCTCCATAACAAAAGAAACATGCAATGACAGTGAGATAAGAAGCCAGAGAATGACACTGATATATCAGAGATTATATCAGAACTACTAAATGGGAAGAAAATATGTAAGACCCTTGTAGGCTCTTTTTTTCCCTCTTCAATCTTAAAAGCAGAAGTTAAAAGAATTCTGAAAGCCAAGCTCCACTGCTTCCTACCTTAAAATGTAGGAAAATAGGAAAAATGTGTTTGTGGAAATGATAATCCAAGCCTCTTTGATCACTATCTGTATATGTATTTGGAGCAGTATATATCACAACAGCAGAATGCAAAGAGGTGCCTCTGCAATGCAACAGCAAAAAGGAAATATCTGGCCAACATTTTGTAGGACTCGTCAATTCGGCCTTTCCAGCTAAACCCATCCCTTTTCTCACATTAAACACAGCTGACATTTGTAATTCTTTCTTCACTACTAATGGTACTGAACATTTTGCAAGCCTCAGTCCATGTTAAAACGCCCTCTGCTTGATATAACAAGAACTATCTGTTCTGTTTTCTCTTGAGTATGTCTTAAATGTCTGATTCAATTTAGTCTAACATCTACCCATTTTGGAGCTCATGGAAAAGTGCAAGAAGAGTAAAGTGACTAAAATCAATTGCCATTTTCACGTTTAAAAGGCTTTTTCCAAAGAACATTGGAGTTTCATCAAAACAAGTAGGCAACCCAGAACTTCCACCATTTTTCACAGGAGCAAAGTGACAAGACTAAAAGGTGTTTGAAGCAAACTTTTAATGGAATTAAACAGGAGAAGAAAGGATTTGCCCTGAACACCCTTTGAAGGATCTGGATAAAAATCTTTCGAGCAAACAGACTGACCAACTGATCTGACCAGTGATGGAAAGGAGTAAGACAGGGAGAAAATGCAGTTCTCTGCACACAGCAGAGCAAAAACAGATCTACTTCTACTACATCATCTCTACTATAGCCTTAAAGCCATAAACACTCCTTCAGATCTTTCATTCTGTTTGGGGAATTGCCTCCCAGTTCATCGATTCATGCAGGCACTTTCTGTTCCCACAGATCTTTGTAAGCATTCTCACTGCCCAGTGACTGAGGAAAATACCTTACAGTGGCCCTGCTCTATCCCCAACCAACATTTCTGAGCTGGCAATGGTTTTGCTACAATAAGATACGTACATGCTGTAGGAACCTCTGCTATTCCATAAGTAGCATTGAGAGGAATTGATTTCAGTTTTATTTATTCTGGTTTAACTTCCTATATTCACTCATTTCAGTGAAGATGTTACTGTGTTATGTCCAGTGAGGATCAGCATGGCTTTGCTTACAAAAGCAGGAAGTCAGTGCTTGTAATCAAGAGTGGTTTCTTTTCAAGGAGATGGAGAGTTATGCCTTTTGAGAAATCTGAGATACATCAGAAGTAGAACTACATTCTTTAATCTTGAATTAAGACTTGGATTGGCTGGCAACAATGACCCTGCTCATTGTATCGCAGCTCTTAAACTAAACTTTGAGGGAATTGCCTTCTTCATTACTACTAAAAGCAAATGAAAACTGTTATTACACTTTACAGGGATTTTTGTGTAACTGATAAGCAGCATCAGAAATATATTTGCATCCTGAATTGCATCATTTCTTCTTTGGGCTAACAAGGAAACAAGTTCTAGAGGAAGCCATACAATGACCTGCCAACTCTTATTTCATTGTGCTTCAGTTTCAGATATGTTGGGTCAATTTTTCTACAGACAGGGGAACCCTTTTCTTACTTGTATTAGCACAACTACAAACACCCAGAGGGCTGAGAGGCCGATTTTCCTGCCTTTTAAACATGCACATCTTTTATGCCACAGCTCTGAATCAGCCTGAAGAATTCTGGGTCTTCATGGGTGACTGCTTCTTTTCTGCAATCACTGACAAGTACCAACACTTCCATTAACCACAGGCATGTGGTTACACATGCTTACAGTAAACCTGGCTTTCCAAAAATAAAAAATCTGTAATAAACCATGACAAAAAGTTCCGAGAAGTAGACATATGATAGCCAATGGGTGCTGAGCTTTCTGCTCTAGCTGATGCAGTGGGTTGGACTAGGTGGTCATGACAAGTCCTTTCCAACCCTGTCTATTTCATGTGAACAATTTTCATTATAGCTGAGCCTATTTTAGCTTTACCAGCCCAATGCTAGTAAAGCAGTCATTTCAGGGTGTGTAACAGAAGTGCTGTCCCACCAATTCTGGAACATTTACTACCATTCAGCAATAAAAGGTCATTAGACTTTGTGGGACGCTGCTTAGTGACAGGAAAAATTGGGAAATGGAAAGTATGAGGAAAGAGACTGAAATGTATATTTCAGACTCCATTTGAAAAAAAAAAAAAAAAAAGAAAGAAAAAAAAGATAAAAAATCATGTACTAGATTCATTGAAAAAAAGTATCCACTGTTACCACTCTAGTGCAGACGTGGTGATTGTCTACCTGCTGAAGAGTAGTAGTAATGTGAACATGGCCCTGAATAAGACCCCGTGCTCAGAAATGCATTCTGATATCAAGGATGAAAAGAGTCTTAACACAAGGGAAACTCCTACGTGCAGAACAGAGCTTGAATGTTATTATGAATGCTTAGCTACCAGAGGGACATCTGTAAAACTTACTTATCTTTAAAATAGGTGTTGCTTTTTTAAGATCTTGATCTCAATGAGAGGTCCAGCGATTCAGCCTTTCATACCACGGTCATGCCCTATTCCAGCTATTACATGCCTCATTTCTGTTAATCTTCTCTAATTAGTTCTGCTTCTCAAGTGAAGTCTCGGAATCTAACATTTTTCTGGGCTAATACTACGGGCTCTGCTTTCATGTTCAAGGTCAGTTCAGCATTTCACCGTGTAAAACTTGTTTGTCCTCCTAGCACTTACACTTGGACATTGAGTTTAGACATCAGTTTAGACTCTCTCAAGGACATTTAGACTTTAAAGTTATCATTAAAGGTGTGATCGTGCTGAAAGCCAGCAGAGTCAAGCAAGTGTGGAGGAACAAGCTTCTTTTAGATTCTTTCTCTTGCTGGCAAATGTGCAGAGAAAATTTTAATGATGAGAATAATCTCAGCTTTTTCCTTCTGAGATACATTGCATGTTTTACAACACACAAGCAGATTGGGCCTCAAAGCCTGCAAGTAGGCAGCACTGCAGTTTTGTAGGTGAGAACGCTGAGCTGAGAAGGGCAAGGTGAATACTTTGCTTGCAACGAGAGAGCTGTGAACACAATCCACGAGATCTCCCTGGTCAAATCACTAAATTTAGATCTTGTGTTTCTCACTTCATATGTTATACACACACAAATATATATATTAGGGGGAGGGTACAGACACATTTTTCCAGATTTTTCTTGAGCCTGAGAGGCCTGTGATACAGCAAGCATTTCTTTTTTAATGATAACATTATTAAGTGTTATTCATTCTTACAACAAATTTAGGAAGTTTTTGTATGTGTGATTTCCATTGCTAACTGCAATGATTTCCCTTTGCATATCACTTCTTTTATTTCCTAACTCTTAGCTGCCTTTTTTGAAGGGACCAAGTCACTAGCTTGCCATCCCATAGCCTTTCCTTTGTGAGGGTTAGTGAGATTCAATGATTACTAGAGGCACATGATGGCTGAGGTGTGAACAATAATGGGAGGAGGCATCTGAGCCCCAGGCAAGAAACACACTTCTCCAGTGATGCTCGATTCAAAATGGCAGACTATTTTCAGGTTAAAAAGACTTAACTGGGTAAGGGGGAAAAATACCTTCAGCGATATATAACTTAAACAGCTTCCCTTGAGCACTGTGCTGCAGATATGGATAAAATTTGAAGTTCATCTAAAAGAGTTATCCAGGTTCGATTCTTTTATATTTAATGCTATCATGAACTGCAAATAGGTATAACACAGGAATAGGATAATGGTACAACAGCAACCATTTTTATATTCAGTTACTTCATATGCAACAAGTAAGAAAATCTGTTAACTATTCAATGTACTTTCTTAAAATAAATTATAATAAATATGTAAATGCAATATATAAAAAATACTCAGAATTTTCAATTTCAAATAGTTAACACTTAATTCTTCTACCTGAAAATACTACCCCTGAAGTATTTTGAGGAGTTTATGGTATGTTATTCCCCAGAAATAATGAGTTTATTTTTCTTAGACCTCTTCAGTGGGATTTATAAAGTCATTTAGAAATCACTGACAATAGGGTATTTATTTCCAGAACTGCAATTATATTGACTAATGACAATCTAGAGTGTCTTCTGTTTGATTGTCCTGATGTTCAGCAACAGGACAGAAACAGTAAGAAACCCCTTCACTGTCCCCACCTCTAAGGCTGAGGAGGAAAGCCCAGCACAAACACAAAGACCGAATTCATAGACTTGCTGCAAGACCAGTGCTTCCTTTTAAAACCTGAAAACTGTTCTAAAGATGAGTAGCACCTCACTCTGCAGGAGCCTTCACCAGAGATGATGCAGAGAAGCCCTTCAGTACAGGGCTTTGGTGCCAGAATTTAGCACCACACGAACTATCTGTCCTTTATTCGCCCTTGTCACAGATTGTCACCTTTCCAAGGACATGGCAGCAGGACACTCAGCACCTTGCAGTGCTGAACTCTGACAATAGATCATGATTTAGACCAATCCCACCATGAGAGGGCCACAAGCAGAGGTCTTGTCTCATGACACATAATAAAGTGCCTTGGAATTACATCAAATGGGAAAACCCTTCACCTTCCTGTAGGTGGGCAACACAATATCTTTCCATACTGAGGTATACTGTTTAGAAAGAGATAAAACTCTTTTTTTGCATCCCTATTATTAGACTTTCTCAAGAAGTGTGCTTGTTACAAATTAATATGCCAGAAGCTTAAGTCAGAATGGTGCCCTGTTAATGGGGTATTAAGGACAGGAGCATCATCTAGGAGCAGATAGGGAACAAGAGTTAGGGACAAAAGACATTCTTGGAAATTGCTTTTTAAAGTTCTTCTTTAACTCCAAGTTGTCATCCAGACATGTTCATAGTGGAGTAACTTAATTACCTACACTTTATTCTGTCTCTCTTGCTCAGTGCATGGTGACAATGGTTTTATCATTGAAATATTTTCTCTACAGAGCACTCTGAGTACTGACAGCTCTTTTCTCTTTCCCTCCTTCACACTGTCACCCTTCTATATTTGCCTTGACACTGTCTTCACATTGTCTTGACATTGTTCTGGCAGTTATGAAAACTCAATCACTGCAGCAAACAGCCATGACAATGTGGAGAAGAAAAAGGAGAAGTGTTATGAAAATTGCTGAGGAACTGTGAAGAATTACAGACTAGGGAAAACAAGACCTTGCTTTTTCAAAACCATACTCCTAGTGAGTTTTTAATAAAACCTGCTTTATAAAAGCCTTCATCCAAGGCTGGCAAAAGCCATCTCAAAGAAGTCAGCTGACAGTTACAGATTCTGTACCTGAAATTCAGATGTTTCTACATGAAAATCCCTCTAACTGCTCTGAGTTCAAGCACATTACAAGAGCTACTTCAGGCCATCTCCTGGGGAGCCGGGCATGCTGAATTACTGTGAAATGCCAACTGCTGGAACCCTTCAGCTACACTTTCTCCTAAGCAAGCCATTCAAACTGGGATCCCTTTGGGGGGAACCAGGAAAGAAAAGTGGCCAAAGAAAAAAGAAATCAGGTTAGCTGGAGCTTTAGATCCCTTTACTAATAATAAAATAGAATTTTGGTTTGTTGGCTTATAACTAAGAAGAGAGGAGCCTATAACAAAAGCATCGCTCCCTAGCAATGTCTAACAGATGCCAAGTGTTGTAGTAACAGGTTAAAAACCCAGTACAAATGGGATAAGTTTAGTAACTTACCGTGTTTCTTGTGTTGAATTACACTTCTGAGCAACTTCTTAACTATTTGGGGATAGTATGGACATACTAAAGTGCTCTTTAGCAAAACAATATGCTTCCATTTATCCAGAGAGAAAATTAAGCTTTAAATACTTCTGCGTGAACTCACTTGGTGAAGCATGGGCTGGACACAATTAAGAGGAATGGCACGAAGGAGAGGTCTCTACCTAAATGCAACCATTTTAAAACTTATTCTAAATGCTATAGTGGATAGCGATATTCCAACTGTTTTGGCAAGCTGAATGACAAACATTTTGGTGCTTCCTTCCTGCACTGTTATGTCTACAAGCATCTTTTATTATTAATGGAATAATACTTGCTACCATGGTCCAATCAATACCAAAGTGTCTTGAAAAGGCACCACAGCTGAACCTCTAATTAAGTATGATATTTTGTTCCTTTCAAATGAGATGCTGTTTGAGGAGTACAGTAACAGTGCCTTGTTCTGTTCAAGGTATCTATAATTAATAATCCCAATGATCAAAGGAAATGTAATCCTAAGAGAAAATGGCTTTTGAGGATCCCTAGGTATTAAATACTGAGAACTACTTCTTAATCTGTTCTGTAGTCTCTCAGCACACTGTGTTGCAATGATGCCCTTTGGGATCATAAAACAAGCCCTATCGTAGAGCTCTGTAAAAAATGCTCCCAGCAAGATAGTTACTAGATATTTACCACATATTCGTTACTGCCACAAAATCTTTCTTTTTCATTTTTCCTGGCCAGACTTTTACTGTCACACAGATCTCATTTATTTATTTACCATAATTTAATATAAAGCAGGGCAGGATGCTGTCCTGTAATGTACTCTGTACTGATAAGTCTGGACTGGCATTGTGAGGAAAGTCCCTTCCCCAAGAAAAGGGCATTCTTTGTTTTTTCAGCATTGTAAGGCACCAAAGTTTCTTCAGTACAGTAAGCATCTTAGAGCCAAGCTGTGAAGGCTTTAATTCTCTCCTCCTGCTTGTGAATCTTCTCTTCCACTCCCCAACCACTACACTAACACCATCCTGGGCTCTCTCCGTGTCTTAAGCAGATTTGTGGGGCACAAAACTCCACTGTCACTGCAACAGGGATGGCTAAATCTTGTATTCAGGGGAATAGCAGGCCAGGGCCTCGTTATTGTCCTCTGAATCATTCTCTGGAGTGTGAGCACTTCAGCACAGCTCCGGAGGCATCTGTGCTACGCTGCCGAGCTGGTGCCGTGAGTGACATCGTGTCCTAGGGCTACAATTACTGCAGGCTCACTTGCCAGACACACAAAGTTACTGTAACTTCCCACTGCTGTCCTGTACAGCCAAGCCTGCCATGGATCAGACCTCAGAGGAACAAAAGGAGAATGCATGGGAAAAATCTAAGGCAGGGAAGGGAGAACTAGGAAAGGAAGGAGAAACAAGGAGTCACACCTACCTCTTACATACAGTAAATAAACAGGAAATAAAGGAGACAGTTAATAGGGAAATAAAATTTTTAAAAACTTCAAGAAATGGCACTACTATCCTGATTGCTACTGGTTAGTGGTTTTTATTCATAGTTTTAAATTATGTATTATTTTACTGGAAAAAAATGGTACTGATTTAATTTTGATGAAGGCTTGCTGCATACCTCTTCACTTATAGCAGATATTTAATGCCCTAGTGGCAGGTGTTTTTATTACAAAACATGCCATCACATGAAGCTTTAACAATCTGACTTTTAGTGATAGTCCTCTAATACAAAAGGCTTTTTTCTTAGCATGTTCCCCAAGGAAGGCTCCTGGGCATACCCTGATGCTAGTGAATACTCTGGTTTTGTTTTACTTCTACAATGAAACATCTGACAAAGATTTAAGAGAAAAACATCCCTAATTATAGAGTGGGCTTTCAATACCTACTCTTACTCTTCCTTTGGGTCAGTCACTTCTCTCGTGTGCTTCTAAGCTTACTCTGGAATGTTGTAAAACCATGAAATAATTTCATTCTTCCTCTGTTGCAAGTTGGTAGATTCTTTTTTAGAATGCTACAATACAGTTTGCAGGTCAGGAAAGCTACCACAGACTTTGTGTCAGAGCCATGACTATGTTCACTGTTCATGGCTCAAAGAATCTAGTGTTCAAAGACTAGCCCTCTGCAAAAGTTCACGTTATAGTCTCCTTCTGTTGGGCCTGTGACAGATTTTTATCTGTAAGAAGTCAGCAAGGGCAACTTGTGCAGATCACTATCACACCATTGCTTTTCCCCAATCTCAGTTTTATGATCTTGGCCCTGTTGGTAGCTGCCCTCAGCACAGGAGCTCAGCAGGACAGCAGATGGAAACTCGGGTTGCGCCAGTTCCCTGCTAGACTCCAGCCTGCCCCAAAACACAGGAGCAGCAGCTTTTCCCAAAAAGTCTTTAAATCTCAATTGGTAATTAGTTCATGCAGAGCTAATTGTAGGTGATTTCTATTGAAAATAATTTAGGACATAACAGAAAGGGCTGGAATGTGAACTCTTCTACAAAGTTCATGCTGGAAAAGCGTGGCCTTGCTTTCTCTCTACTTACTGCACATTGTAGCCACCCTGAAGCTTTCTGAGTCCTGTGGCATTTAAATCAGAGTGTACTGCATTTCCAGCAACATAATGCTCATATTCCACAGGGCTGATTACTTTTTTTGAGTCTGGGCAGACAGGAGAAGCCGCATCATGATTTTGTTATGAGAGTACTGTTGCAGTGTATGAAACTAAAATTGTGTGAGAAAAGGACTGTGCATTCCGCAAGCCTGGAGGGACAGCAGGCACTCCGGCACTCCGATGGCTATGGATATCAGTACGCTCCTAGTCTAAAGCTGGAGCTAATCTTGATGTTCTGCTGCATTTTGATGGCTTCAGCAACATTTAGTTCTCAGCTGTGTTACTGAGAACCTATTGAAGGCAATCTCAACATAGGCACACATCAGTACATAGCTTTGCACCCAGAGATTTTAAAAGAGTTGCCTCATGTTACAGGTTGGTATAATGCATTTCTAACAATTAGAGCTTTAAGCTTAGCCAGTTTTGACTCACAGAAATAAATCTGATCTGGGTCAGTGTTACAGACATTTGAGGCCAGGCTTTAAAATCAGCACCTTTATGTGCTACTCTATCATCAGAATCACTGCTTTATGCTGTTTTCATATTAAGAAAAGGAAAGAAGTGATGGAGAGCAGAACCACAGATAAAGGAGACTGAAGAAGATGCCTTAAAATGGCTTTCAAAGGAAAACAACACAAGAACAGAGAAGTTGGACATGAAGTCAAGTTTGTACTCAGTTTTTAGCCCCTCTAGTCCAGGCATTTTTTTTTTCCCCCAGCAGCATTTGGCAGCATTTCTTACTGTTTTTTCTCTCCTGTGTTAGTAGCTGAGCACAGTGGTAGCACAGCTGCCTGCATGTTCTGACCTAAATGAAATCTCAGTGCTGCAAGTCAGCAGTAGCTGGTCTGCATGAGGGGCAGCGTCTCCCAGCTCAGCCAAGCTCTCAGCTCCTTGCTGAGGCTGAATTCAGCAGGAGCCAGGAGCTCAGTGGGAGGTGGAAGGCTCTGTCTATCACAAAGGCAAAGTGCCATAAACTCTTTTCAGACTCCAGAGAAGCTGGAGAACTTGAGTCTCTCAAGGTGAGATTTGGCCTCTTCAAGAAAAGACAGATCCTTCACTTCTTATTTTCCACTATTTAGAATTCACACAGAAGCAGGAGCTACTGGATTGCACCCAAACTCACAAACTGACAGTTTTATGCTGTGTTACTCCCTCTGTGTTCCTGAAAATCCCCCCACTGATCCAGAGAAGGTGTACATTTTAGCCTTCCTCCTTAGCATAGCTTTGAATACAGATGGTACCTTCCCAACTGCTTTCATTTTTGCTCTTCGCCAACACCATTTGCAGACCTCAGTGGGTTCTGATATCAGGTTTAGAAACACCAGATTATGCATCCATTAATTTTACAAGGCTTGATGTACATGTTTGTAGCTTTAGGGAGCAAAGCACCACACATCCACCCATCCAAACAAGTTCATCTAGGCATGCGGAGAAACCTCATTACAGGCAAACCACCCAGGAAAACATTTTAAAATATGACATAATTTACACCCCTAACTAAGCCACTGATGTTTTCTCTATTTCTGCAAAACCTTTCATCTCACAAGAGAGATCTTTACACACATGGTTCTACATCCTGAGTTACATGCTGAGAATGTCCCCATCTTTAATGAAGCCTTAAGAGGAGAGGAAGCAGGAAAGGTATTTATTGAATCATTGGGATAAGGACATTTAACCCGCAAAATCACCAAAGCTTTCCTAGAAGCAATCAAATTTATTACCTAGGTAAAATTGCTTCAGATTTTGAGCACAATATATTTTCTATGTTCTTTGCCTCTGAAGAGTTGATACAAAGGCAAGTTTAAAGCTGGCCCACAGGTTCTCACCACTATGTATCATTGTTGTTGCTCACCTGTGTGTTTATCTCCCATGTCCCTTTGTTGAAGAGTCCTGTTCTGTACCATTAAGAATAAATTCTGCTTTGTGAATGCAACTAAAAAAAATTTCAGCACTTCTAAAGGGAAAGGAACACCTCATTACAGTCATGTTGTTACTATTCTGCAGACTTAGAAGGTAAGAATGTGGACACATACCATGAAACTATTAAAGACAAAAGTTGTGTTTATATAGAGTGATAGAGTAGTAGGAGTTGCACAGTAGAAATCAGTTCAGTTTCTACATCAGTGGCCGCATCATTTACTGTAATGGATATCAGCTGCCTTGTGGCCTGATGAGCCACTGTCCTGCATCTTATACAAACAAAAACATCTGTGCATAGCAAAAGCACAATGATCACTATGCACCATTGACTTAAACTGCAGGGCTGTAGTGCTACACATAAGATAAAGAAGCAGTGTGAAAACTCTTTCACTCACAATAGAAACCAACCTGTTTGCATTGCTAGTAGCACTGCACCGTGACGTTCAATTGAACCAAAAATCCTCCAAATTCAATCTCCAGGAGCTCTGTTCAACTCCTGGGCCTGATTCTCCTCCTGTTCCCAGCACAGACACTAGCATATGATGCAAAATAAGTGAGAGCCAAAAAATATTTACTTTTAGAAGTAAAGAAAGCTTTTACCTAATTTTTGAGATGTTTGTTTTGTTTGTTTATTTGGGACAGACGGTCCTATTTCTGTGGTGCTCAGTGCAGTCAGTAGGTGTAGCTGCAAGGACTGACACTGTAAGGACAGATGTGCTGCTGCAGTGGTTGTGGGGTAAGGAAGGCTGGGATGGCACAAAGGTTAAAAGACAGTGAAGGACAATGACAGCAGAAAGAGCCTTCACTCTGGTGAAGCAACACAAAATCAGTGTGAGCTTGTGGAAAAGTTTGGGGAATAGTGAAATGGAGACATTGATTTAATAACCAGTTCTTGTAATTTCAAACAAAAATAGTGTTAATCCATAAGTGTTGCCTAAACAACAATTTAAAAATTTAATGCTATTCAGTTGTTACTCTTACACTAATGCACCATACGTCTGCTTCAGAATATAGGTTGTTAATTTACTTTCCTTGGTTTTGCTGATACAAATGTACTTCGAACAAATTTGACTTCTTTGATAGAAATGGAATATTTGTGTAACCACCCTTTTTCTCTTCTGCCCGTGTGCAATGGTGGTTACTATGGTAATAAACGTGATTCAAGATTTAAAGCCTGAAAGTGGTTTCTATAACAACATGCTGGGATGTTTTGGACACAGAATTGAAATTAAAAGATCCAGGATTAACTCTTTATGACCACAATATTTGTAGACACAGCAACAAGTGCTTGCTTGTTAGGCAAAAGTTTGTTCATCTCTTCCCAAAGTACCCTTTTTCACTGAGCAGATTGAGTAATAATAATTCTAGCCGTGGATAGAGCATGTCAAGTCCTGGGGCTGGCACTTTCCTCACAGGTGAAGCTCGCAAAGGAGAAATGGGACAAAAGTAAATTACTCATTACTCATGATTAAGCGTTCATTACATTAAATAATTAGAATTGTAATACAAATGTATTGGGAGATGGGAATGGACAAAATAGAAAGTTTGAGACTTTGGAAATCAAAACTGTGTGGAAAAAAATGGATCTATTCACAGAGAATCTCCATGGAAAAGCTATTTTGAGGGCTAAGATAGCCCCTTACCTGGCTCTGTTTTTTCCAGAACAGCATGGTTTCTTTTCCTTTCCTTCCCCATCTGCCAAATGCTGATCCATAAGCAGCATCTCTACCTTTCAGTCCCTGGTGAAGATGTCTGATCCCAATCTCTGTCACTGTCGATTATGCAGCTGTGCTCACCTCTTCTCTAGTTCTACAAGATACGTCAAGGTTGAATATATATCTGCATACCCACAACTTTCTAAGACTGTCTTTGCAGGGAAGTTATTGTCATAGTGATGAACTGTATTTTTCCTGTCATGGTGCACTGCAGATAAATAGAGAGATGCTTAGTTACACCAAAGCCACAGCACTCTTCAATGCAGCACTAAATGCCTTGGGCAATATTTTAATATTTCCAGTTAAATGATAATTATTTCAAGATCTCGGTAAAGTCAGAGAGCTTGATATTTCAGTGACTCAGATTCACACACTTGTTTTAAAATCCCAAGGGCAAGTTTCAAACAAGTAATGAACACAAGCACTGAAGGTTCTTGTTTCTAACTCCAGACACCGGGCAATCTAAACCCTTGTTACTGTCATGTTATCCCATGACTTTTTTAGTGAGCTTATTTGATCAGAGTGTAAGCCTTCAGCTGTGAACAAATGCTGTATGCTGGTTTTGATTCAACTGAATACAGATTGGACTAACAGTACTAAGAGAAGCAATGGTTGCTTCATTTATTACAATGAAATTTTAACTTTCTAGTGACTGACCACAACCAAGACATCAATTATATAAGCCATTCTAGCAAATTAAAACAAAAAACCACCCACAAGTCCTCGAAAGATCTCCAAAACACACACACACGCAAAAAATTCAACCCTACACATAACACATTTTCTGGTGTTGTTTTTTGTTTTTCTTTCTTTTTTTTTTTTTTAACACATCTTGCTATTACAGTTTAGTAATATTTTTTCCTTAGAAGTAACTTTAAAATTTAATTTCCCAACTCATAAGTCAGAGCTTTTTGCTATCCATATCTTTCCAAAACATATTAATTAGTAAAAATCAGATTTTATTGTGAACTGCATCATCTGCACTAGCAGGTGTAGCTTCCTAGTTTAATTCAAATGTGAGAAGTAATAACTCTTTGTTAAACAAACAAACAGAATGAGTCCTCAAAATGCAGTAAAGTCATCAATCAGGATGATTATATGGGTATCAAGAAGTTCTCTATCTTATCATAGATTTTTTTTTTTTCCACTAGAAAATAGATTGGCTGTGTTAAGGTCAGAAAATCTCAGCACCATATGTAAAAGATTCTGAAGCTGTTAGTGTTGAAAGCTTTTGTGATGCTTAGAGTCCTCCTTCAGGGGCAGGAGGCACATTTGAAGAACAGCATTGCAAATTACAAGCAGCCTCCAGACACGATGAGATGATTAGCAAAGTGCAGGCACGACCACAGCCAAGTGAACTCTGGTTCATAACAACATGATTACCAGTGATTGAAACTTAATTTCAAATGCTGCTGCTGATTATGATATTTCACCAACCCATAGGAAGAGTTGTGTCCTGAAAGAGTCTTTGCTGAAAGATATTTCTGACAAAAGAACCCCACGCAATTTGCTAGGTTTTGTTTGGAGGCTTTGAGTGGCTGTGATTGCTAATCTGATTCCCAGAACTGGGGATTATCAATTCACTTAAGTTTGATCTAAGTAAGTTAGAAGAATATTTTGAAAAGTAGACATGAATTCTGTAAGTCTCTAATTCAAACAGGATCTAGGAAAAAAACCCTCAAAATTGTCAGTAAAGATACGCAGGTGAGCTCTTCAAAATCACCTGCTTTACTGAGGAACAATAGTTTCCTTGTCAGGCTTTAGATGATCTGTGCCAAAATGTTTTGGCCATTTCAAAACCTCTGCCCTGTTTATGTTAACTTTCCCACCGATTTATTTTTTTCCTTCTATCCTCATTGCCATGCTTTCCTAACATATTAAAAATACTTTTGTATCACTACAGTGGTTTCTGATCATTCAGAAGTCTTTGCCAGTAAAGATCATGCATTTTTAGTGCTGATTAGCAATATAAACTCAATTAGTCATATACTAACAAGATCATTTCAATGAATTTAAACAACCTTGTCCAAGGGGAAAAAATTACTGTGTTTTCCTTGGCATTTCTTATATTTAGTCGTTTGTGCCAGTTCTTGTAAAAGCTGCAGGTATTGCCATATTTCTGGTAGTACAAATGATGTGCCAGTAGATGGCAAGCTTTACTGCGAAGAGTTTCACTGCCAACCGTCTCATCGGTATCACACGGATTTAACCATGGGGCAAAATGCTTGGCACTAAATCCTCTCCTAATTAGATTAATGTACCAATGTTTATAAAGAGACTGATAATTACCTCAAGTGTCATTCAGTGTAAATCCAAAGTGATCAGCATTTTGTTTCCATTTTCCTAATGTTATGTACGAGTTTTAAGACTCTGTCAGAACAAGTCACTGCTCAAGTGACTTTAATCACTTAGGAATGAAAATGACTCCTCTGCATATCCAAGGTAGAAGGTGAGACCTTTCCTGGTTATCCTTCTGCAACCTTGCCAAAAATCAAGCTCCGCAAAACACCAAAACATTTCTGTCCCTTTGGAGCTCTTTCCACAAATGCAGTAGAGAACATTCTTTAGGCCTCCACTCACACTGAGCCAGACTTTGCATCATCACATGGCATCACAGAGCATGTGGGAGCTTCCACCTGCTAGGCTCTTCTTCCTCTCTCATTCCCACAAAGCTCTCAGTAGCTCAATAAGTTCCCAAATCCGTCCTTCCATATCACTCCAGAGCAGTAGGGATATTGGAGTTTCCACAGGGCAGGAAGGGTAAATAGCTTACCTGAAATATTTGGAAAATGGTGGTTTTAACTAGCAGTTCAGGATCCAGGGATTATCTGAAGCACTCACGTCATTTAGGAATATGATTTTTTTGCAAAAATGTCATGGAAGTGTCCTGGTGAACTGCACACCATGATAACCATGGTATAACAACTCCATACCCTTTTTGAGATGCAGTTTTGCTGCTGAGACAAAATTCCTAGTCCTAGCACTTAAACCACAAATAAACTAAAACTCAACAGTAGTTACATCTCTGCTAAGACCTTTGGAACTTGCATGTTCCTCAAAAATTATACAAATCATAAAAAACACGCACAGCACAATAGAATTACAATAGAACTCCAAAATTATTATTGCTTCACTGTAATCTTGTAGTACAAGCCAGACAAAAAGTATCCTCTAGAGAGTATTGGATTTATTGAATTGTCTGTTGGCAATTTCTGCATAAGAAATTTGCTTTATAAAAGCCAAAGGAATTGAAATTAAAAAAGGTCCAGGGAAGGTTTTCTGTTTCATGTTTTTCCCATAGTGGTGTCACCTTGGAGACAAATTGGTTGCCTTCACTATATACAGACTATGCTTTTAGGGCTGTCTTTCCCCTTCTCTCATTTTCCATCCACTATTACTGCCTCAGAGAGCTATGAAGCTTTCTAACCAGTGCTCACAGCTAGTATGTTGCTATCAAAACTGCAAACTGGCAAACGTTTCATGCTCTCTCACACACAGTCATTATAACAAACTGAGATGCTGCATGCAAATTATCTCTGGAAAAGCAGTAATAATTAACTAAATTGCTTCTCATGTCACAGTGGTCCTATGTAAGAACCATTCGAATGATTGACCTCACCTCTTGTAGCTTGTACAGTACAGTAGTTAGACAACCTTATAACTCAATCATAGTTAATTTCTTCAAATTTGCAATGTTTCCTCAAACATGCATTTTAATGAATTTTAAGTGGGTACACAGACTGAAAGGAAAGCTCTCTAAAGTTGTGTAACCCCAGGGAAAATGCTGGATGCAGAAGTTCCTAAGGAGCGCAGTTTTGTTCATTTTAACTGTAATTAATAGATTGCAGTAAGCTCTGTATTATCCAGGCTAAAGAAAAGAAAATAAATGCATAGGTAATATACAAAATCATGTAAGCCAGGACATCAGAACATGCACGAGGCTGTGCTGAGGAGGAGAAGGGACCATATTACCACTGACTGTGGTGCAAGTCAGTACATCATGACCAGTGTCTTCAATTTTGCATTCAGTGAGAGCTGGAGGAAGCACAACTGACACTGCATCGGGATGAAATACCTGCTCCCAATGCAAAACTGATTGTTAACAGACTTAGGGATAGTCATTCTAAAAGCAGGCTAAATCAGAAATATTATTTTTATCCTGTTTTCCTTTGAAGAAAATGAGGAAATGCTCCAGATCTCCTCCTGCTAATGAATGTTTAGCTTGCTTTCTTAATCAGATCTATCATAGTCTGCATTAAATAAAGACAACGTTTATCAAGCAAAGACCATAACTTTTCTAGACATTTCTCCTCTGCATCTCTGTTATAGATGAGCCTGACCACAGCTCAAAATAGTTCAAACAAAACCATTTCTCCTATTTTACTTATACATGCAACACACCAAAAGAAACAATCAAGAAACAATCCCCTTGTAATCCTTAAGATCACTGTTTTAAGTCATGGTGTCATTTTTACTACCGATGTTACTACATAATCTCTATTCTTCTTGTTCAAACAAGTATTAATTAGTTATTTGACCTGGTAAATGTACTGATTCAAAAACATCAAGTTAATTCAGATTGCTGCTTTTACTTCTCAGAGGCACTGTTGCTCCTGTGTACACCTCAAGGAAGAAAGAACAACAGTGATGCACAGATAACTTTACCAACCTTTCAATTTATTATGTTGGTATCCAATCTACACAAGCAGTCAGCTTGTAAAACCTTTTGACATTTTCTTCCTCTACTGGCCCCTTCTAGGAAAAAACAGATTAATTTACATTATGTATTAAAATACACATTAGGAAAACATACCCTCACCAGTCAGTTTGTATTCTCTGACAGTCCCCAGTGTTTGTTTGCTTGCTATCCTCAGGTGACCAACACTAGCCTCTCACTTTTCCAGCCAGGGATCTGTCCCAGGCCTTTATCAGCATTGCTGTAGCTCCAGTTATTGGTAAGCATCTCTACTCACCACTTCTCTTTCAGTGCCCCATCTTCATCTCTTTTATGTCCACTCCAGAATCTCAGTTCAAGAACTGAGGAGAATTTAGAGACTGATGGTAGGTGGGTCTAAATTTCTCTGAGAAGTTCAGCTCATCCTTGTTTGCACAAACATACACTGTTCAAGTAACTGCTGTAGAACACACATAGCCTTCATATATCCAAATAAGACTCCAGAATAAAAATATAAACTGAAAAAATCAAAAAGGATGTTTACAGGACTCTCATGCAGAATATTTAATGCAACTTTCATTCCCCAGCTTACTAGTCTTTCCCTTCTGAATTGCTACTTTCTCCCAGAAAGGAACATTCAGCTTTATTTCATACATTCTTGGCCAAAATACAACTGCTTCAGTGTATCTCAGCAGCGGGTTCTGAACAATGCTGGTAACAGCTCAGCCCTCCTTGACTGGGAAATAAGAAGTAGCTATTGCCAGTCTTTACAGCAGCAATGCAAATCCAAGCAGCCTTTAATTACTGCCAGGAGCTCAATTCCCAGAGGGTGAGGTACATGTTTACACCATGTTCACCATGTCCTTCCAGCCTCAGAGGCTGGAAGGCTCTCAGATGACTATTTTACATCTCAGGTGTTTGGGAGATTCCTTGTGGCTGAAATGTTGTACTGCTGTCAAATTACTATTTATAATCAGGAAATCAAAATCAAAGTGCCTGACGGTTTCAACTCCTTACCTGAGCTATAACTGCAGCAGAGTAATTTAGCTTTGTGAAATCTAAAACAAAAAGACTTCCACCACAAAAGAATTCAAAGTGATATTGAACTGAAAAAAGGGGTTCAACTGCTTTCTCTAGTTTAAAAAAAAAAAAAAAGTCTTAAATATACCTAAATGCATTCCATATTGCTGGATATCAGTTGACAACCACCAATATTGTTCCAACTATACTCATAGTGTTAAGCAATCCTGTCACTCCAGACCACAGCTATTGGAAGAGGCAAGAACAGGAAATTACAACCTACTCAAGTTTTCATAATTGTTTTCATTTTACATTTATTAGTCCACTAATGCAACTCAACAGCCAGCAATTTGAGCTGTTGGGTTTGAAGCACAGTTGTGTTAAAAACTACATTTTTACTCCTGGTTTCTCCCAGTGCTGTGGAAATCCTCAGGATTTTTTGTGTTTCCTTTCTAGAGTCACTTTGCATGAGGAATGATTCCAGGTGCCTGTCAAACTCTTGCCAAAAGAACTCTACATGCATTGCTGGTCATAGAAATGACACTTGCCTTTGTGCAGAAGCATCAGTGGACAGTGTGGAGGAACTCTGTAATAAAGCCTCCAATCCTTGCTCCTCAAACCCTTGTCCTCAAAACGCTACCTGTTTAGGCTCTGCTGGAAACCTCAGCTTAACCTGCAAGTGCCCCACTGGGTTTAATGGACCTACCTGTGAAACACCTGACAGCACGTGTGACACAAATCCTTGTGAGCATGGAGGCACCTGCCAAAACAGCCTGACTGGGCCCACCTGCCTCTGTAGTGCAGGATACACAGGTACCCTCTGTGAAATGGATTTGGATGAGTGCATTTCCGAACCGTGCCACAACGGAGCAGTGTGCAGGGATGGGGTTGATGAATACTCCTGCTACTGTGTCCCAGGCTACCAAGGCAAGCACTGTGACCTGGAAGTGAATGAATGTGCCTCAGATCCATGCCTGAATGGGGCAACGTGTCTCAACCAGATCGGACACTATGACTGCATCTGTCCACTTGGGTATACAGGTAAGCACTAATTAAAACAACTGTACCTTTGAATCATGTAGAACCATCATAATTCATGTTACAAGTTCAACTCCTTCAACCACACATTTACTTAGCCATATCTGCATTATTACCTTGCCTTTAGCTTTAGCACCAATGGCTGTTGGTACATTATGGATTACTATATCACTGTGAACTACTGATATCAGATGGAGAAGGATTAAAGAAATCTCAGAATTTACCAAAATCTACACAGAAGTTCTCTGAATATAAAGCTATGTCCCAGGGCTAGGTGAACTTTTAAAAGAAACATTCTCAAAACACAGGTCTTCAGGATGCTCTATGGAGTTTTTGCCCGAGGATCAAAAGCTATGTTTGACAGGGTTAAAAATTAGATTTAATAAGAAAAACTCTACTTTTAGACATTTCCCATTAACCTCTTCTCCTCTGCCCTTCTCAGAAACAAAGGACTCATTTGCAACTAGAATACTGTCTAAGTTACATAGAAAGAAAAGTGTTATGTTCCCAAACTGCCCACTTTTTGATAATCCTATTTTATGTGGCTCCACTTTTAAGAAACAGGTGTGATTTTTCTTCCCTATTTCCTCCACTGGAAAGCGCATAATTCTTGTCAGAAGACAGTTCCCTTCAAATTTCAAAGCTATATTCAGGGGTAGGACTGTGAGAGGTAGCACACTGAATCATTAAAAGGAGAGAAGGGGCAGCATTTTAGTGATAGATTGCCAGTCAGGTAAGCAAAGGAAAAAAAAAATCATACAGCAAAAAGGGGAGAAAAAACATCTATTGCTTCAAGTGATTCAAATGAATAAGAAATAAGAGATGTGGTTTACAGCTCCATCCCCAAATCCCCCATGCAGGAGGGGAAGTCAGAGGTAAAAAGCAGCTTTCCTGTGTCTGACACAGCACTTGTTGGAAGCCAACCCTCGGTTAATATCCCTTATGAGCATGGGGAATGTTATTTGAAGGAAGCTTGTTACCTTCCTGCCACCCCGCTGCTGCCAGCGGGTGTCAGAGCCCAGGCCAGCTGAGGAGAACACTACACAACCAGGAGAAAGCCGAAGAGCAGAAGGAAGGAAAAACCTATTAACAACCAGCATGGTTACTCTGCAATGATCAGACTCAGCCCAGACCTCCTGCTGTATTCAGGAAACTGTATTTGTTTAACTGGCACTGTTAGTGGGGTCCAGGCCTGGATCCGTGGCCCAGAAACTCAGTTTGAAAGAGAGAGGATATACACCTTAGAGACAAAGAAAGAGAAAACATAATGAAATAGTAAAGCACAAACAAAAAGAAATGAAAATTTAGGTCAACACAAACTGCTAGAAGAAACTCACTCTGCTGCAGTCACTCCACTTTCATCATGAAATTCTACTGTTTCCTGGGCTGATGCTCTCACCAAAAATCAAGCAATGTCATCAAACACTCCACAATCTGCACAAGCAGAGGGAAGAAATGAGGAGAGAACCAAGGAAGAAGAAGAGGTCTAAAATACACAGCAGAAGAGGCTGCAGTGTTTTGACATACAGCTTCAACACCACTTCCAGCAGCAAAGAGACTAATTCCAGTAATTCTATAGAGGAGTAACTGAGCATTCCTCCAGCAGTAAAATATCAGCTTTAATAGGCTACTTAACAAAATGGTTTATCAGAAGCATTCTTTTTGGGGTTTTTTTGCACCATTCTGTGAGTTGTGCTAAATGCACAAACCAGAGGGATTACTTGATGAAAGCCCTAAGGTATCCCCACTGCTAATAAAACCCCTCATTTACTCTGTCAGGGGATCTTGCCAACCATTATTATCCTGGCCTGACACCATGAATTACTGTGGGAATTCATCCAACCTCATCTCATTTCCCTAAGATGTAAAAAAGTTGTATCTCTTGATATGCAGGTAGAGAACATACAGTAAATCTCTAGTAGCAATGTTAACCAAATGCATGAGTTACTGGCTGCAGTTGCTACTACTTTCACGGCCTGTGACTGCAGTTTTGTACAATTGGTATGCTGCAGCACTTCTTAAAATAGCTGAGAAATGTCACACATAATTCTTACACAAACGGAAGAGGTTAGAATGCACCAAGAGCCAAAGACTGGAAAATTTAGCATGAAATCTGCAGTTTCTATGATAATGTTCTACATGTGTGAAATTATTTACAAGACATGTGTCATGCAGCTGTTAAATAATGAAGCTCAATTGGTTTGTTGAAGTTTTGCTGGCTACCTTAATCAATTGCATTTTTTCCTCCACTGCACTAATTGCACTAGCTTTTAATTCACCCCAACAGAGCATGGTGTAAGACCCTGTTATACCCACAGCTAGGTACATTAATTACCTTCCTGAAGCCAGTCCTCCATTGCCAGTGAACATTTCAGTGTGAACTAACAGGAGTGCACAGCTGTTCCAAAACCCAGTATTAGCCTAAAACAGCAACAGGAGAAAGTGCTTCAGTGGAAGACCAAATAGGTGCAATGAGCTAGATTCGTTCTTCGTGAAATACCTTTGACTATGATATAACCAACTATGGGATGAAGTCTGTAGAATATGAGGAAATTACTCCTGATAGATCTCTAAGTTCTCATTCAGTATTCTCATCAAAAATTATATGCCATGCAAATATTAAGAGTAGATGCATCATAAATAAGTCTTAGGCATTTAAGGGCAAGCAGAGGCACAGCAGCTTCTACCATGGGATGAAGTACCTCAAGTGCAGATCTCACTTCCCAATAAGCTCATGCCCATATTGTGAATATCAATAGCAAACAACATGGTCTATTCAACAGCAATTGCCAACAAAGTGCAAAGCCTGTTTCCTTCCTCAGCTTTCCAGTTTCAAACCAGCATACTCCACCTTGTGTCCTAGCCAGCCTGAGCAGAGGATTCAGACCTGGTTATCAGCTCTGCTGAGATTCTCAAGCACAAGGCTGTGACATGAGACGAGTCCAGCAGCATTTACCACATGTCCAAGGGGTTTCAAACTAAAGATCAGGTGTGGACACATATACCCTGGATATGCTTGTTGCAGCTCATAAAGTCAGAGCACAAAAACCTTTGTATTTAGCCTTGCTCTTGTCATACAGTGGTGTCTGCATGGTGCAGAGTAAGACCTGTAACACACCTGTGTACACACAGTGCGAGTGGCTAGCACCCGTCTGCTTGCAAAAAGGACAAACCTTGCCCAAGAAACTAGTATTTGATGTAACACTCTTCCTGTCCCTTCAAAAATAGCTACGTGACACCCTCCATCCAGATGATGACATGCCAGATTACTTTATACAGACTGAGGAATTTGGGGACAGGCCTCTCCACCCACTGTGCCCGAGCACAGCACCACAATGCAGGAAAGCAGCAAGGGTGACCCACTTACCAATTTCCAGCCATACTAAGAATGTGCATATCCTCCTGGAACTACACTGAACCTGCAAATTCCTTGTGTCTTTGACCAGAAGGTGCTTTTACATTATATCTGTAGGCATGAAAGTTTGAAAACATTGTCTGTGCATCCTTCATCCTCGCCTGCATTTACTTTTTATTTAGTGGGGATGTACAAAGAAGGACACAGTAGGACTCATTGAAAAAGCAAGCAGTATAAGAAATAATCTTCGTTCTTCAAAGAAACTGCAAAAGTTATGAATATGACTTCTATTCACCTTTTCAGTATTTCAATTCAAACCACTTTTGTGGTTTGGTACCTGCTGAGATGCTCTGCCTCTTGGACTTTCATGCCTTAGCTCATGATGGTGCAGCCCTGTGCAATAACAGCAGCAGGGCTCATTGGCACTCTCCTTCCTTTCTGGCATATGATATTTGGCATACAGCATATTTATGACAGAACGTTAGACTGAGGTGAAAATGCAGATCTAATCTTTTCATCTCTCTTCTACACATATAAGAAAGCCTGACAGCAGATTCAGCAGAGGCTAGGAAGGAATTCCCCCCATTTGCATGGCATATCACGTTGGCTGGATGCATTATACAGAGAGAAGTTTTCTTCCGAGGCAACATTGCCGAAGGCAGGTTACTGGGCTTGATAGATTAAAGACATGAACCAAAACAACAACGCTATGTTCTCATGTTAATTGTCAGGCTGTTCTCAGGCCTGTAGTTTTAAATTTGGCTGAACTGAGGATCAGTCGAACAGGGCTTGTTTTGTCACATGATTTTTAGTGTTCACAGTAAGCTGTTAACAAGCTCTGGCAGATTTACGGTCACTAGACACACTTCTGCAAACACATTGTTTATAATTACAGTGAATTCACAGGGCAATGACCACAGAGGGACTGCTTAGTATATCTGGATGTAATGTACATTACCATAAAGCCATAAGAGAGCACTCCTGTGCTGCGGTCTCTTGGCAGGCTCCCGCTGAAAGTAGTGGATGGACGATCAGTGAACCTTAAACTGGGGGCACAGGACTGGCAACTTCACCCATCCAGTGTTCTGTATGTGGTCTCAAGGAACTCAAAAAATATATTCTCTAAAATTACAGCAGTAATATTTCTTAACTACTGGAAAGATGAACTTGCACTTCAGTGTTTAAATACAGTGAAAAATACTTCTGAGTCAACATGGGCAAATTTTGTTTTGGCATATTAAGGTATTTCCGGGTAGTTATCCATAGTACAGATGGGGTTTTTTCTTTAAACAAATGTGCTACATTCAAAATCACCAAAATGAATTAACAATAAAGTTCCTTACCAAAAAAAAAAAAAAAAAAAAAAAAAGGAACCCATTCTCAGGGCTGCACTTTTTCTTTCAAGGAGGAAATTTCCCTGCAAACTATTTACAATACCACTGCTACATGGATAAGACAAATAAAAGGGAAGTCCACTTCATTATACTTTGCCACCTTGCACCTGTTTTGTGGCTGATACTGTAGTTGCTAAAACAAATTGACTTGGCATGTGAAAATTACGTACAAATATTACTCTATTGCTCAAAACACTAAATAAGTGCATAAGTATACAAACCCCTGAAATAATCAAAGCAGGACCTGAAAGGCAATAATTATGAAATTTTCTTATTGTCTCCTGAACTGTGGTAGAGATAAGAAAAAGGAGTGTATATTTAATCGGTCAACTGTCATAAATAGATATAATCTCATATTAGAACTGAATTAGTTGCATCAATTATTTCTGAAGAACAGCTCCAAGATTCTGACCTGTTGTAAACATGGCACCACAGACCCATTTATTTACACATTGCTAAATCTTAAAAAAACAATTAAGCAATTAACCACCGCTAAACAAGCCACTTCCCAATGAATTCAATTAACTGTGCAGCTTTAAATGGCCTCTTATGAGATCAATAAATTACTAGTCACTTCTGTAGTACATAAACAGGATAGTAGCATGGTTTGAATAGTCTGAAAATTAGTTTGTCCTTTTTTTTTCCATGTTCAAGATAACACAAAAAGTAAGTTTTTTACCTATTTTTGTGAAAACAGCTGTCTTGTTCTTTTGTATATTCTCCCAAGACTTGAAAAAACTAGTCTTTCAAAGCACATTGAGGAGGAAATCTTTTAATTTAGGCAAGGTTATGTGACTATTGTACTTCAAGCAGTCCCCCTTGTAAGATCTCAAAAACTGCCTCCTAAGTCTGGGGTTTCCTTATTTTCTTTGCTTTTGAAGGTACAAATTGTGAGCTGGAAATAGATGAGTGCTCATCCCAGCCATGCCTGAATGGTGCAACCTGTCACGATTCCCTGGGGAGCTTCTCCTGCTCCTGCCCACCGGGGTTCCTTGGGGAGCTCTGCGAAACCAACATCGATGAGTGCTCCAGCTGGCCGTGCCTCCACGGGGGACAGTGCACGGATGGCGCCAATGGGTACGTCTCCAACGCCCTGGTAACACTAATGTGAGGGGCTGTCAGCTCCTGCCTTGCAGATGGGAATGCTGCGGGAGCCTGCACTGCCAGGTAGCTCATTTTGCATCAAACTCTGGATTTCACTCCTTCATCCTGCACTAATTTCAGTTTAAATCTGAAAAGGATTAAAGAATGCAGGTCGGGTGCCAGAGCCAATAGGGCAACAAAATATTTATGGCAAAGACTGACCCTAAAGTACATTTTTCATATTTGTACTTTCACAACATGCTGTTTGCCAGCCCCTGAGGATTGCCATTTAGGGATGAATTCTGCTTCTAATGCTTATCAGACTCTAGTTTCCAAGAAAGATGCGGGATATAAAACTGAATTTGCCAACAGCAGCTACCCACACCAACAGACAGAAGCATTAGAAAAGAGAGGCAGAGAAAAACTGTAATGATAGCAACCATAGTAATAGATATCATTAGGAAATACATCAGGAACTTTACAGGCACATAGAACAACAGCTACTTGTTGAAAACAACCTGCAATGTATGGGCAAAGAAAAAAAAAAAGAAAAAAAAAGGGGGGTGGGGGTGGTGGCAGGGGAAGAGAATAAAAGACAACAGAAAAGTAGAAAAGTGAGTTTATCCACCTACTGTTACTAGCCCTACACAGAGGTCCCAGTGCAGCCCAGGCAGACAGAGCTCTGGCATTCATTCACCAATACTGGCTTTGCTGACTCAGCATGAGACTCCCAAACTGAACACACATATGTACATAAGCTCAGCCTGAAGGATCATAAGTGTATTCATGCAGGTGCCTCTCTTGCCAGGATAGATTTGTTCTTTATTGTATATTTTTCCAGTTTTTATAAAGCAGTTTTGAAGATTGTAGTGTCCCAAAAGTCACATCAGCAGAAGGCCTTTAATGGGAGGGGAATTCTGGGAATGACCTTTTGTACAGTGTGGTAGCATGGCACCAACCTTGTGGAGCTCCTTTTCAGCAGTGCTGAATGGCTCTGAGCAGGACAAAGCAATTTATTATTTCCCAGCATAGCTAAAGCATGACAGCAGTTGAGAGGGGGGTCACCTTGTACCTGACTAGTTCACAGCAGACCCACTTCATAACCTGTAAGCCTTTTGAGGATACATGCATGAGGTGAGCAACTGGGATGCTCATTCAGGCTAGACTTAATCCTGTTCATTTTTCTCCTCTTAAAGCTGAGGTACGTGTAAGACCAATTTTAATTGGCTTGTAATACTGCAGGGTATCTGGAGAACCATTGGAGCCCTTGCCATATTTGTTATGTGATGAAAAGGAATGGACAACAAAGCAGTTCAAAACAGAAGGGTGTCCAGGAATTTCCTTTCTTTCATGTATTTTTGGGGTAAAAGAAGAATTGTAGTCTTTAAATAGTGGTTTTCCTTTTCTGACTCATCTACAGTACAGCTGAGGCTTTTGTGTCTGCCACCGGCTCTCACAGAAATGTGCAAGACAATGAGTTTAGCTTTAAAGACTGTAAATACAAACACCAAACCAAATTCTCTCTCGAATTTCAGATTGATCTCCCAGTGATGTTTCATGAATGCAACAAAGTAGAAGTCAATCTCTTAAAAAAACACTTTCACGTAAGCGAACATTTCTTATTTATACTCCACTGCATATTAAGCAGTGAGTTGTGGATATTCCTCACTGTTCCATGATTCTGAAGCAACACGAAAAAGTAACATGGACACAGGCAGAAAAAAATCCCTTGCACCGCAAAGCTGAACAGCACCAAACAAAGTATATGGAAGAAATGTGTGAAAAAGACAGCAGAAGAGAGAGACTTCTGGTTTGACAACACACCTCAGAAAGAAAATTATTTTTCTGATTCACGTCTTCCTCATTACTTTTTATATCCTAAATTCAAATGCCACCTGGTCTAAGTAATCCCTGATTTTGATATAAGAATAATCCATACACTAGTAATAAACTGGCCTGCCAGAAGTTTCTGCTTATGTACACACTTAAAGAGTGCAGTAAAAATTTGCACTTTTTGGTCCATTAGTCTGCAGGAGCCAGTTGTTCTCTGACGTTACTTTATGTTCAGCAAATTCATTTTCTCTATATATATTTACTCTAAGATTTAGATACTAAGCAGAGAAATTATGAAATAAGTATACTTATATCTTGTTCAGCAAGATTCCCCATAATTTCAATTGTATAATAATGGTGTATCATGTAAAAGAAAATATAAGAATGAACTTTTGTTTCTGAGAATTATTAGACCAAGATCATGCAAGCATGCACAGTTAACATGTACCTGTCCAAAGCCTGTCTTTTCATGTGACATGTACATGTTAACTTTATACTTGATGACCAAAGAACAGGAATGATGCATTTTATAATTCTCAGCTCACCTGAAAAAAACCCACAAACACACACCTGCCCCCCCCATTACTGATTATCTGCATATTGTTAATTTCTACATATACCAGTTTGTTTACTTATGTTGTAGAAACATTGCTATCCTATTACTGTTATTACCTCAACTTAGCAAGCAATTGACATGTTTGTTCTAACCTAGCAGTGAAAGGCTGGTTTTCATGAAAGAAAAAATATCGCTTAGTTGAGGAACAGAAAATCCCTTATTTTTCTGCCAATTCAATTTCTAGCAGTCAAAGACTTAAGGGATACTAACACACTTACTGCCTGTTTCCTTTTAATTTTGTAAATAATGTTAAGCCTACAAAAAACAACAACAATAAATAAAAAATCCACAAACTTTTTTCCTCAAAAATTTAAAAAAAAAAAAGGAAGAAAAAGTAAAATCAATATTTCTTAGAAGAAATGATCTGTCAAAACCAATTTGAATTCACAAGCAGTTCTTTGTCCCCAGACAAAACCACTTCAGGAAAAAAATGCTCATTGTTGGTTCCCAGTTTCTGTGGTTTCTCCCAAAGCACCAGATGGTGGTCTGGAGCCTGGACTCAAACCTGTAAGCTGCTAGCCAAGGCTACACCAGAAGCCTGTGCAGGTTTGGGAACAAAGCCCAGATCTCTTGACTTCCAGCTGAGTGAACATTGCATTGTGTGTTGCAGGTACAGCTGCAACTGTACCGGTACTGGATTTATAGGCCTGCACTGCGAGACCCTCGTTCCCTTTTGCTGGTCCCAGCCATGCTACAACAACGCCACTTGCGAGGACAACGCTGACAATTACACATGCCACTGTTGGCCAGGTAATCTCTGAGTTCTCACAGCAGAAGTGGGCAAAACCAAAAGTATCACTATTATGGAGTCAAGGCCAAAGATGAGTCAAAGCTGGGATCCATCTCCCAGTTACTTAATCCTTCCAAGCTGTGTCATACATACACCACTGCTGCAGCAAACCATTTTTTCAGTCTTGATTAAGATGACCTTTAAACCAGCCTATAAACGTACTAGCCAATGCAAAATATTGTTTGTGTTTGAACAAAAATTAAACTAGATATTATGCTGGGAAACTGGTCTCCTTCATGGCACCAGTGCAAGTCCTGTCTGGCAGTGAGGGATGAAACCCACAAGGCTGTGTTCTGTACCAGCAGGGCTTCTGTATCCAGCTGTTTGCAAATAGACCCCCACACCCACAGTGGGGACACAGGCCCAGCTCTCTGGGGGGACTGCACAGCTCTTTCAGCACTCAAACTACAAGAAGTCTCGGTAGGAGTTTAACATCCGTGACCTTACTGAGGATGCAGGAGCACAGACAGCACTGTGGGAAGTAAATGCCTCAGTGTTGTTGGACTACACAGTTCTTGGTGCAAAAAAAAGGAAAAATTAGGCAGAACCCTTCACATTTTCTAGAATTCAGGGAGCCTTGTAGCACTTCAAACTCCACATGAAACACTACAAACACCAAATGATTTATACTTCCTCTTCTCCTCTGCCTTCCCACAACCTGAGAACGTGCTTACACCACAATGCCGTGCCTTGTTACCAACACAGATCTTCACCTTACTGCCAAAAAGAGACCCAAACAAATTCTGTATAGCACAGCTCAGCTGCCTAATGTAGCATAGCCACAGCAATGCCCTGCTGTCAAGCCTGGAAGGGCGCTCAAGGGAACGTTCACACCTTCAAGGAGCTGAGGAAAACTTTTAGCACATGACAAAGCCTGAAACCATGCTACTATTTACAGTGTGTATTTGGTGTATATTTTGGGGTCTGAAAGGGATGAATAGCACACAGAATCACAGAATAGTAGAATGGTTTGTGTTGGAAGGGACCTTAAAAATCATCTAGCCTCCCAGTACCTGAAGGGAATCTACAAGAAAGTTGGACTTTTTACAAGAGCATGTAGTGACAGGACAAGGAGGAATGGCTTGAAACTGAGAGTATGTTTAGATTAGATATTAGGAAAAAATACTTTACTGTGAAGGTGGTGAGGCACTGGCACAGGTCACCCAGAGAAGCTGTGGATGCCCCATCCCTGGAAGTTTTTAAGGCCAGGCTGGATGGTGCTTTGAGCAGCCTGATCTAGCAGAAGGTGTCCCTGCCCTCGGCGCGGGGCTTGGAACCTCAGAGTGTGCCGTCACTGACCGCCTTGTCGCGGTGCTCTCCTCAGGGTACGCGGGCCCGCGCTGCGAGCAGGACATCGCGGAGTGCCGCAGCAGCCCCTGCCTCTCCGGCGGCCACTGCCTGGAGCGCTCCTGGGCCGGGCTCTACGGGCGCGTCCCGGGGCTGCCGCCAGCCTTCCGCTACGACCGGGCCGAGGGATACATCTGCCGCTGCCCGCCGGGCTTCGCCGGTAAGCTCCCATCGGTGCGGGGCGGTGCGATCCGGGGCGGTCCCGTACAGGGGGGTGCGGTGCGGTGCGGTGCTGTCCCGGTCCCGCGGGGCCGCGGAGCGCAGGGTCCCTCTGCCGGCCGCTGCCCCCGAGCTCCGGGGTCGGGATATTTTACCGCCTAAATCAAAAATAACCTCCACTTGTGTGCATAGCTCTGTTCTTAAGGGGAAAATAAAAATAATAATGATAAAAAAGTCGAATTTACAAATAACCACAGTCCTGAAAGTGACGCGTTCAGAGTTGCCTTTGCCGCAGCCTGCCCTGATTAGCACAGCCACAAACCCGTTGGGTTTGGATTGTACACTTCGGGGCCTACAGTATTTTGCTATCAACTCCATCTGCTTGTTCCTTCTGAAGGAAAAAAAAAATTATTAACAGCTAGATTAATTTAGCCAGATATCAATTTCTCATTCATCTCCTCAGCATCTTAGAAACTTCTCTGTCTCCCAGCAAGCTGCATGACTGCTGTCTCCAGCATAGCAAGCACTAAAGTACATGGGGACGAGCGCTTTCACTCTGAATTCCCTCTTTATTTTCCTTCAAGATGGTATTGAAACTTGTTTGCCCTTGTTACAACCCTTCCCCGTAAGTGTCCTTCCCTGTCCTGTCACTAAGTGCTGCTGTTGTTCTTTTGTTCTGCCTAAGAGCACAGTATGAGGCTTCTGCTAAGGCTTTTGATACCTCCCAGGCTGTCCTAAGCACCCTCACATGTCACTTCTTTCTCTTCACCTCCTTCCAGTGATGTCCAGCTTTCCAGTTTCTTTTTCTCCTGTCTTGCCCTAATTTAAAACCTTGTAAGCTTTCTGAGACAACCTGAAAGGTATTTCCTTGCTTAATCATCATCCTTTATCCTCTCATTTCCTTATCAATTGCATTTACCTGGCTTGTTTGTCTAACTTGCTGGTGATTCTCTTGGTTTCATTCACATGGAGGATTTTTACTCCCCAGAGAGTATAGGTAAACTCTAACTGGTCTGGAAAAAAAAAGAGGGTCAGAATGGACTTAAATCTATCAATCTTGAATCAATTTTTTCAATCCATAAGCTTCCTCAGTCACAACGCAGGACTCTTCAAAGCATGACTGAAAGTATTAGACACCCTAAAATTTCTGCTGACTTTATATGCAAATTAAACTACATTTTAAAAAACCTTAAGTAAGTTTAGTTACCCACATACCTGTTGGATGCTAGATATATATATAACTTTCAGTAGAAAATAAAACCAAAACAGTTATTCTTACCAAACAGTGTGCCCAGACAGCTGGAGGCACAAAGACCATAATCTTTAAAAGGGCACTGTGGTAGCAGGAACACTGCACATTTCTCTTTGGCCCTTCTCCTTCCCCCAAGCAACCTGGAACAAAAAAGTGTTCAAAATGAGTCGCAGCCTCCTTGTATGCCAGAAGTGTTGGCACAAAAAGCCGATAGGTTTGACTGGAAATGTTTACCTCTGACCAGGAAAAGTAGTTCCTCCAATTACAGCTAAATAATAAATAAATCACAAGTTTCAACGATAATTAAAGAAGATTTAAGGTTAGAGTTGATAGCAGTAGTATGATTCAAGGTAGCAGGTGAGTCTCTGATCAGGACCACTCAGTATATGGGTGCTTATCTAATACAGATGAACTGACAGTCATATGGAAAAAAGGTCAAATCCTTTCATCTGGGTATCAGCGTATTTCATTGACACCCAAAATCCTACATTTCTGCAGCTGTAGGCCAGGAGTTTTTCCAGCTTTGACACCTGAATAATTGTATGTGTTTTAGATGTAACACTTTAGATTCCTAATGCAACAAGACAGAGATTTTATTTAATAAATCACATTCATTTTATTATGACTCTCTCCTCAGTAAAGCACTCACATAACATTATAATCATACTTCATTGATGGGTGTAATGTGCAGAAGTAATAATCTGCATACCCTGCATTGTCAAGCCCTGATCTAAAAGCCATTGAGATCAGTGGAAAGATTGTAATTAAATTGAGGATGGTTGCCAATATGTAACAAGCATAAACCAGCATCTTTGAACTTACTGGATAAGACTGCAAACAAATTAGTGTAATTGAACTGAAAAACTGAGAATATCTAACTTTTGGACTACAGTTTTAGACTTAAGGGCAGGCGATATTGGAGCCTAAACACATGCCTGTGTCAGGATAAAATATTTCCCCACCAAGCTGGTAGACAGGAATAAATATTACCTGGCGGCATCTTGTTACAGACAGTGGTTGTTCAGATGACTTGAAAACAGTCCACAGTCCTATTAAAAGTCTTGAACAAATCTGCAGACAAAATTATTTACACAGTTTGTTTCTTACAAAATAAGAAATAAAAATCTGGTGACTTTATCCCAGCTAGAAACTCTTTGAGGACATTAGATATATGCCTTATCCAGATCTAAAGCAGAAAATTTCTGCACAAGTTCTAGGAAGGGTTAAATTTCTCCAGCTCCCTTTTAAATCAAAGGTTTGGGGGATACTCAGATTTCAAGAGGTCGCAGTACTTCTGCAGTAGCAAGTCCTAGATTTTTTTATATTACCTGGGTCTGCTGGCCCCCTTGCACAACAGTACTTTTAATATATTGGGCTTTCATTTAAAGGTCCTGTGATTTGTTACTGCTAGCTAAAGGCAATAGTTACCCTAGAACTGCGTCCTTTCATACTGGATATATTGTATTGCTCTAGCACTGCACATTTGTTAAAGAGACTGTTATGTGAAAGGTTAAACTTTTCACTTTGCTCATGAAAATATGTGAGAAAGGAGGAAGGCAGAGCTATGGATTTGGTAGTGACTCATTTCACCAGATTGTAATAAAGTTAACACCATGTCAAAATTAAAGAGCTTCTGAACTTGCGAAGTCTACCAAGTGACACATTCCAGTGTGGAACGGATCCCCAGGAGCAGCAAGTGTGCCAGGCAGCCAGGTCCTGCTCCCCGTGCCTCGGACACCGTGCTGCCCATGGTCCCGGAGTGGGAAGGACAGTGCTGTGAGCAGGGGTGAAACCCATCATTTTGTGTCAGCAGGATGAGGGCAAGAGCAGCAGAGCCCAGTACCCTGACTGTAGGCAGCGTGCCTGCTGCCATGCAGATGAGTGCTGGCTCCTGAGGGCCTTACCACTCCTGGTGTCTTGTTATCCGCTGTATGCCAGCTGTGCCACTAGCACTGCTGCTTGCTTTGGCATCATGAATTCCTAAATGGGTTTTGGCCTTTTTGTTTGCTTGTCTTGTTTTCTGTTTTTCCCTTTTAAATTTCCTTGGCCCTTTTCCCAGTCTGTTGGACTACTGTAAGAGAAAATGATATGATCAGACTGGTGTCGTATGCATATTGAATTCCTGGCATATTGCATGGGGGAAAGAATCTGTCTCCCAGAGCCAGAAGATGAGGCAGATAAATGGCCAGTATGGGAGAGTAATGAACACTCATCTAAATAAAGAAAACCTCAACCCACACACTGAACTGAGAACATAATGGGACCAGTACTTACCAACTGAATCATTTGGACTCTCATTCGGCATTTAAGCCAGGGTGACAGAAACATGGAAGCATACAGGGCATCAGGCTTCCATTTCCCTGCATGTCTTTAGGTGGTGCTATGAGCAGACCACCCAGCAGACAGCAGGGCAGGTTGTCTCAGCCAGCCATCCTCCTCTCCCCCGGCCTATCACAGTATGGTACAGACATAAGTATTATTCATGAGTAATGAGTAGGATAATGGGCACATTACCACTAGGGAAATTTAAAATACATACATATATTTTTATAATTATAAAAATATATTTGCTTTAATTTTAATCCCTTCTTAACCATCAGTAAAATGATCACAGATCTGCCATTCTTAGATATATGAAGCAATGTGACTTACAGCGATGAAATCAAGCAGATGAATAACAAAGATCTCATCTCCAAACTCCAAATTTTATTTTTCCCATTATTTCCTCATCTGTCCTTCAGCTGTTCACACCATTGTAGTCAGTCATTCCTCCATTAACCAGGTTAATTCATTTTATTTCATTGCCTGTCATCACAGTTTAAAAGGTTATTTTTTCTTGATTCTGAGACTTTAGAATAAGACAAGGCTGTTCAAGGAAAGAATGATGATAAAAAAGGAGGAGACAGAGAGAGAAAAGACAATTTTCAAGTTAAGAAGCTTTCAAGAGCACTGCTTATCTTTTCAGTAGGACTCAGGTTTCCCCTGCAAGCAAGACAGGCACTCAAATCCAAAACTAACAAGTCTGGAGTTACTGTTAACTAATTCTTATTCCCATACAAGCAAAGTTCCAAGAAGGAAAATGTTATTACCATCAAGTATCCATTCAAAGTTAGCTGGTTTATGGAGAAATTCCAGATATGAGTAGTACACATGTGAAAATTGCTGAAAAACAGAATTAGGGCTTGAGATCTCTCCCTCTGGGCTTCTTACCACTCTGGAACCTCACAGAGGCTGTAATTGTGTTGCCAACATATATCTTTGCTGCCTAAATTTGGTTCACAATCAGTACAGGATTCCTTTTTCACTGTAAGACTTCTGTGAAATGTTCCCTTACAAAATACAGTCTGTGGTGTCGGGCAGCTGTGCAGCAAAACATGAAGAGTAGCTATTTTTGGAGGGTGGGAAAGAAGTTCCCAAGAGAGATTTCTGCAGTGCTGCCCTATCTCTGTCCCAGCCTCTGTGATCTCTATATATCCCTGTGTTCAAAAGCACAGGGGGAAAGGGGAGGAGACTGCTCCCAGCCAGTCTCTGGCAGCTCTGGCAGCTCCAGCATTACGCGGCCAGCCTAGGCAAGGGCTGTACCAACACAGGATGCCCTCAGGATCTGGCAGGCACTTACTGCCTGTAAAAACCCTACACAAAACAGACAATTAGCACTTTAAAGTACTTTTTCCATCTCTGCTAAAGCCTCTGATCTTGAAAGAACATTTGGACAAGCTTTTAATGATTGCATCCTCTGACACTATTTAACATTTCTTCTATGAGTAGCATCCTGGTTAAGACGTTCAGGTTGTCAGAATTGGTTCTTTCTCAGTTTGTGCCGCCTCTACTTCTGTTACTGAGTTCTTCATTCTCCCCTTTTTTCTTACTTTTTGGAAATGGTCAGCATATTCTCTTTGAAAGACAAAGTGTATCCTTTAGCCCTAATCTGTGGTCTGCTCCAGGGAGAGGCAAATGCTTTCAGACTCCAAGAATGCAGCATTCTCACTAGTTTCTTGATTGTCTCTTAATTCACAATGAAACTGTTTTCTTTGCAATAAGCACTAACAATTTCTCACATGCCTGACTCCCAGACCAGGCTCACTGTTAGGTTAGTCTGAGTAGTCTTTCTCTGGATAGTCCCCAGAAGGAAAGCTGAGTTTGGATTCACAATTCACACACTCTGTATGGACAAGGGCAGGATACCTCAGAACATTGTGGGCAGCACTGAAACTAGGCTATAGCTGGAAAAACTCATGAATTTGCCATTCCTTTATCAGTTACCATTACAAAACTAGTGGGACATTTCAATTTAATTTCTACTGCAGGTAGTGGTCCTCTTGAACCATTGAAAGAAATACCATTTAGTGAAAGAAAGTGCAATTTTTACATTCTTCCACCATATAAATCACCACAGCAACTAAGACTGACTTGTGTTTTTCATGACAGCTCTTTCCTTAACAGCCCATATCTTGAGACACTTTATGAAAGCCCAATAGCTTTTTTTCTTTTTGCAAAAATTAATCTTCTTATGACTTAACTTTCCCTCTGCATGGCAGTTAACTGTGAGAGCAATTGCCTAAATGCACTGACTGTAGCTGTAATGGTTACCTAGTGTTTATCACTGGTTAAAGAATTCCCATTTAGTGGGAGACACTTCAGGAAAGAGTAGCATATGTTTCTAAGTGATATAAATACCACATGACACCATTCTGTATTTACTAAAATCTGAACATTTGTCTGAGCATTATCCCCAATTCAGAAAAAAATAGAATAAGGTCCAATATGATTCTAAGGAATGACATTGCCTCAATGAAAAGCGGAATCTCACAGCGCACAAAGGATGTATTTGTAGCTCATTATTGGATCCAGTTACCTTATTTTAACATGATCCAAGTAGAGACTGAAATAGTTTCAGATCCTAGAAACAAAATACGTACCTAGCATGGGCATTAACTACACAGAGGACTCCTTTTAATGAAAGAACATTCAGCTTGATTGAAAATTTCAGCTTGTCCCTACTCTTTATATTGTACAAGTGAATCTTTTGACAGGAGAGTATTTTTACTGGTAATGACAATCTATGTTAAAATTTTGTAGGGGCTGAACCACGATCATTAGAAAATGAGCTATCAAGCTTTTCATGATAACTCTTTACAGAATTAGCCCCCAAACCTGGTTTGTACTGAGAATGGTATTAAGGGCTCTGATATACCTGTATATTTTTTTAAAACAAAAAGTATGTATTATATAAGAATCTCTCTCCTCTTCTTATTGCAAGTTGCAACTAGAAATGCAAAGAGATTGCAGTCATGGCTTCTGCATTTTTCAGCACCAAAAGAATGCACAAATGTCAGAAGTTTTGGGTTTGTTTTTTTTTTGAGTTAGAAATATATGAATTAAAATATTAGGAAGTATCCACCAATATTATTTTCAGAACATGTATAAAGCTTCATGCTTTAAAATTTGACAGCTGACCCATCGTTACTATGATCTATTTTCTCTAGTTGCACGGGTATGTTAAGTTGTATAATGTAGTCCAGTGTGATTGACAGAGCCTGCAAGCAGTGGGTATTTTGAATCTGGCACATCTCTCTGTGTTAAACTGTGTTGCACATAAACACATTTTAGCATGAAAAGTTATTTTCCTTGAAGGGAAAGAGGAGGGGATGAATGGCTTTTAATCCATAAGCTCTGAGATCTTGAAACACACAGACAGATAATGTCCTTAGATTTAACAAATCTGTATGTCCAGTACCTGGCAGAAAATGCTTTAAAAAAGAAAAAAAAAGAAGGAAAAAAAAAAAAGAAAAGAAAAAAAAAAAAAAAGGAAACCAAAAAAGCAGTTGTATATTGTTTGGCAGCAGGACAATGCTTTTCAAGCACCTGTTATTTTCCTGACACTCATTCCTAGTGGGTCATTCTATCATATGATTGACTACTTGTTAAATCTAGTCTATCCAGTAAGAACTTTCCTTCTGGGGCCTTCTTCAGGCACTGCCTACTTAACTTTTTGATTTCCTTCTTGAATCTGTGAATAAATCTTTCCTAGCCTTTTTAATTGGCATACCTCAGATATTTATAGCCTCCCTACAATCCAATTTTGCCACTTCTTGACTGAGCTGATGAACCTGTTCAATTCAATCATTCCCTATTGAAGAATCTCTCTGGCCTTTTCATTGCTTGCTTGTTTTGCCCCAGCCCAGCAATATGCTCTACATCTGATGGCAAAGACAACCACTAATGAAAGTAGAGTTTAGAATGTGGTCTAAGTTATAACTACGCACAAACCCGGGTGAAATCAAAGGTATTGCACATTCTAAATTGACAGCAGAACTTTGCTCATCTTCTTAAGAATTTGATTGTCCATCTCAGGAGCTCCTTTACAGCATATGTTTTTTAGCATTGGTTTGTGTAAGCCTACATTGTTCTGGTTGAATTACAGTCAGATTGCAAAGTCAAGCAGATCCACAACTTTTCCCCAAACAGAAAGGAACTTTCTTTAAATCTACACATCTACAGTTTTCACCTCTCTGGAGAAAGCACTTAACAAGTAGACAGTAAAGAGAGGACCTCTGCTATGGGACTAATATATTTTACTTTCTCACACATTATAATTTATGGAATATTTCCGGTCAAATGTCAAGTGATAAACAAAATGACCCAATTTAATAGTTCAATGTTTTGGTCTACAGATGATTTAAAAAACAGCCTTAATAATGTCACCATTGTGAACCCCATTAAAATTCAGTTTATTGGAAATACAGTAAATTATACAACCAAACATTTAAGAGGCATTACTTCTCTTTCCTCAACATAACAGAGGAACTCAGGAGTGACATTGGAGAATCTGGAGGAGTTCAGTTCGAAATAGGGCATAGGCTAGTAGTTCTGAACCATATGCATATATGCATAAATGTGTGTTCACACACCTGTGTGTTAATACATATATAAATACATATATGCTACTACATACATAATACTACTTCAGAGCACTTTATCATTCTGCTTATAGAAAGCCTTTCTTTAGTCATTAGTTAAAAAGGTCCACAATTTGCATCTTTTCTATTTTGAAGGGCATAATTTTCTGGCTGGCTTGGTTTGTGGTAAAAACAAAATAGTTCTCATCATTCCTTGCTGCAAAATTTGCAGCATGCCATGTATATCCTAGTTAATAAGCAGAGTTTTTGTTGGTCTTCATTACTAAATAATTATTTTAATTGCATTGCTTGTGACAGTGGGAAATGCATGATTTTCCATGTCAAACCTGTATATATTTGTTATGAAAGCAATATTGACCTACCTTGAAATAGAAAGTTAAGATGCATGAAAAAACTTACTCAAAATTGAAGTATGCAGGCTGCTGTTAAATTGCTAAGGCATCAAATATAAATGGTATGATGCAATTCATCACTTTGTTCTTGTAGAGGTTACAGTTTATATGTAGCTTCGCTACTCTGTTCTCACACTTGCAGATTTTTACATGCCTTTGGAATACCATTTCTCACATACAAACATCCCCAAGTAACCCACAGCAGTGGGATGGCTTTGTCATCTGCCCTTGGTAAAGTGCTTTGCTTGGTGAAACGCTATTGGTATTACACTCCTAAAAAACATATAAGCTGCCCTAATATGTGAAAACACACAGTTTGTTTGAACTAGTATCAGTTTTTTTGTACCAGCAAAGCTCTGGGAGCTCTGAGAACTAAGTTCCCCGAAGCCCTTCTGTTTCTGTGAGCCAGTAGAGGGAGCATGAAATACTCTCCATGTCTAGCATCTGCCAGACATTAGCAAACTCTAGCTTTAGCTGATACTTCAACACTGTCATTAGAGCCTGATCTGGAAGATGCTATTTCTCAAAGACTTTGTGATGAACACTGTTTGTTAGTTCAAATTCTTAGAGTCACTTTTTAGCTTTTGCACCGCACAGTTTGATTAGCAGAATCTTCCACATGGAATTTAGGGGGAAAAAAAGCAAGCACTGTTTTAAGTTAAAAAGAGTAGTTTGATGACCCAGACACAGCTATTCCTAGTTAAAATTTGTTAGCACCTTCTTTCGCTTTCACGCAAGAATAACAAGTTAAGAATTTTACTTCCTATGCCAGTGATCCTGCTGACAGAGCTACTGGGGTGAAAGCAGGCACCCACAATGAATTTTGCACCCTCTCTTGACAAAAAATACGTGTTTGATCCAACCATTGTGCAAAATATTCACATTTTCCTCTTTTTACCTAAAATACCAGCAAAGGGGTCTTTCAGACCCTTACATAAGGTTCCCATAATGCCAGTGGCATAAATGACATAAGTTTTTAAAGCATAAAAGGCACCTCATCTAGGCTCAGAGATGTCAGTAGTAATTACAAACTTTGTTTTCAAGTATAATCAATTCTTTATTTATGGTGTGAAATGTTTTTTACCCTTTTGAACTTTCATTATTCTAAGCCAAGCAATATTGTTGGCATGTTCCTTTAAAAATAATTGCTCCTGAACTGAGAAATTGAATGTCAAGTTTCAACTTGATGTAAATTAAATGGGTTACATTAATAGTCTGGCCCGTGGTAGAAGTGAGTATTTCAATTCTGGGTTTGACTTCAGGACATGACCTCTTGATCACACAGGTCAGCACAGATGGGAAATATTGAAGAGGTACCCTAGGTTGACGTGCGGAAGAAAGTGTCTAGTATTGATGTATCACAAACTGTCTGATCCATTAAACAGAAGCAATGTCAGATTCCACAGAGAATAAAGCTTAGTTGTCATAGGTCATTATGCTCTTCAAAAAGAGAGATGGAAGGAAAATCACAATGATGGAAATCCTCAGGGCTGTCATGTACACATAATCTTCTAAACCTTCCTGAATTAACACTGCCAAGCCTATATACAGGGGGAATGGAGTAAAGAACCCAAATATTCTTAAATTGTATCATACAAGTATGTGTTAGATTTCCCATCTATAACTGTTATAAAGAATTATTTAACAAGATACAGCACTTTAAATTTAAAAGCAGGACATGTATACAACTGAAACTCTCACACTTTTGCGATCATGTCTTAAGAAGAATTCCATGCCTGAGAGCAATCACATTTATAAGGTCAGGCAATACATTCAAGGGGAAGGAACAGGAGAATTGGGGAGAAGTTTATATATAATTTTTTTCTTTGAAGGCTATCTCCTGCCTTTAAAATTTGCTTTCATTTCAACTTCTGGGCAACCCAAACTCTCTCAGCCTCTTCCCATGACAGATTTTCCAATCCCTTAATCACTTCACAGCTGTTTTGCTGGACCTGCTCCAGTATGTCTACTTCTTGTTTGTACCTGGGTGGCCCAGACCTGGACTTGGTGTGGTCTCACCAGTTCTGAGCAGAGGCGAAGAGTCACCTCACTTGACCTGCCAGCAACACTCTTCCTAAGACAGCCCAGGAGGCTGTTGGCTCCCTTTGCTGCCTCGTGCCCAGCCTGTTCTGACCATGGCAAAGCTGCTTTCCAGCCAGCTGGCCCCCAGCATGTACTGGTGGACGGGCTTATTTGACTTGGCAGATCACTTTGCAGAACTTCATGAGGTTCCTGAAGATTTCCTGTTTCTCCCACCTGTTGAGGTCCCTCTGAATGACAGTACAAACTCTCTGGTGCATAAGGAACTCTTTCTAATTTTGTATACACATATATATAATTCCCATTCTAATGGTTAATAAATAAAAAGATTGCTTTAATGCTTTTGCTGGATTCGACTCAGGAGTTTTACAGTTTGCTGGTAATTAATTATCATTGATGAGTCCCAGGTCTAAGGTCTTCTCAAGGACATAAAGAGTATGTTTGGATTTTGAGTAATAAAAATAAGCTGATAAAGTGAGCACCAAAACTAATTTTATGTGATATACTACATAAAAGCTCTTACATTAATTGTTCCCTGTAGCATCTAGATCTTAATTATTCAGTGTTTGCTAATAGGAGGAACAAGTAATGAAGCCTAGTATTTTTATGTCTGCTCATTTGCACTGTTGAAATAAACTCAAGGTGACTATAGTACGGCACAATCTGCTTCTATTTAGTACCTGGACTGATTTTTTCAGGTACAAGGAGAATTTCAAAGATGTTATGCTAACCTTTTACTGATGACCTGGGTGCTGATCCCTTTAAAAATATTTGAATTAACTTAGAAAAGGACTTCTGCTGATTGAGTAAGGAGAATTAGATTAAGGAAAGCAAGCTCCTTCCCTGGCTGACAATGAACTTTGCACTTTCAATGAACAGCCTTGGAGAGAAGAAAAAAAACCCTAGTATGAACAGCTAATTTATGCTGATAATTAACTGCTAGAAGTAGATTTGGTAGATCTGACTCAGATTGCTCTCCCACTGCTGTAATTCTTCGAGTCTGGCTGTGCTAACAAGACAGTAATACAGAGAATCATAATGATAAATACAATTATGGCTGCAGTCTCTGTCCTGTGGGCACTACTTTTTCTCAAAAAAGAGGGTTCAGAATCTGTTATTAGGCCTGTTTGTGAGGCCAAAACAACATGGTAAATCACTATCATACCAAATAAAGAAAATTATTTAAATGCTGTACTGTGAACATGTCTGTACAGCTACAGAAGTTAACTGTACCACATAAAGACACAGAAAAACTAATTTTAATGTAGCTGAATTGCATACCTGTACTATGATGTAGGAAATCCCCCAAAAGACAGCCAGGAGACCATGGCAAGCACACTCAGTCTTGGTTGAAGTCTGTGCTATCCCATTTCCATTGGGATTGTTAGGTGACCTAGTAAAAATGAAGCTAATTTGGGTCTGAAGCTTCCCAGTTTCAAGATGAGTTAAGCATATGAAACCCTGGACAAACAAAGCCATCATTTAGGTGAGTTTTTGCACTGCACAAGGACTAACACTGCAAGGAATGAGGGAAATGAACACAGCTGCTGAAGTGAAAAGAGGTATGATCTTCTGCCATTCCCATTGATACAGAACTTGACAGAAAGATCCCAATCTAAAGCCCAAGGTCTTCTGCATCTACATAATAAATGATGTAGAAATATGTGCTGTAGGAATGGAGAAATGTAATTATACATAGCATAGATACAGATCATATCTATGTTTTTATACAGTTATTCTATGCAGAGCTGAAAATACACTTGGCATAAACATGTTGTATGAATTCACACATTCATATTTTATATTTTTCTATTCTCAGGTCTCTATTCTCAATTAAGCTGTACAGGCCCTATTAAAACTATGATTTTCTGGTCTACTGGCTTTTTCAGTTTGTTTCAATAAGGACTGACAATGAAGTTATGTAAATCCTGTTGGTCTTGCGTGTTGTGGAGATTCACAGCAGTTACAACAACATGAGAAAATCTTGCAAATGACTCAATTTTTTCAAAGCACCATTTCCAGAGCAGAAGCCGTTTCACACTACACAGTACAGTGGCTGTGCTTGCCTAACTCAGTTAAAACAGATATAAAACAGCCAACAAGAGACAAGGTAGAAAATCCCTTTTAGGGGAGACTAGACACAGCGTACGTTTCTCAATGGAAGTGTTCATCAACAGCAGCCACTCTTTTAAAGCCCTTGAGTGTTTGTAGGACGGAAAATTAATTTGTTTTCTAATTCCGAAGTGAATCATATGCTCCAAACAGATTTTCAAGTCAGTGAAACATGACCTTGTATGATCTAATTAAACAACTCAAAGGTATTAGTTGTTTTAAGATCCCTCTGGATATACTTCAGTTCAAATGCACACACATCATCTGTATGTACAAGCTCATAAATCTACAAAAAATGCAAATCAGATCATTAATGCTTTGAATTTGACAGTCTTGCCACAGTTTTCCAAAAGGTAAAACATGAAAAATTCCTGAATTACATATACTCTTTTTACAACTTAAAGAGTACACAAACCCCCTCCCTGCCCATACTGGAAAGCAGAACACCAAGTATCTTTCTTTGGCTTTTAAATATTTGGTCCATAATAAGGTATAAAATAACAAATTCTCTGAAACTTGCTATTACAATTTCTTTTCTGGATAATGCTCTGACCGTTTGAGTGGAGCGCTGGACCAGACGATAACCTTTGAAGGTCTTTTTCAATCTAAATTTTTCTATGATGCTCTGTTTTGTGAATTGACTTCTCTGCTCCAGTGCAAATGACTGTTTAATTACAAAAAAATCAAAAAAAACCCCAAAACAAACAAACAAAAAAAACCCAGCCCAGAACAGAAGACTGTGACTTTTTTTCTACTTTTCTTCCAATTTTTTTCTTTAGCATTGTTCCAGTGATATCCTTTCTCCACTTTCAATTTTAGCTCAGATCTCTGCACAGACCTTACCTATGAGCTGCAGTCTGTCTTACCATCCCTCAGATGTCCCATATAGATTAATAGTCATACACACACACTCTCTCCTCTTACTACCCATAAATGCCCTGTGTCTAACAAGAATGCTGTCTGAAATGCCAACACAAGTATCTTTGGGGGTACCACTGTTTCCTGTACTTTTATTTCATTTTCCCCATTCACATCTTGCTCTATTTTTCATCTACTTAGTCTCCAAAATCTCACCTACTCTTTTCTCTTCTTTCTTAATGGTATCCTTCATAGATCATCTTTTTCCACTTTAACCTGTCACACTCTGTAATTGTGTTCTCCCTCCTCTCATCTATCCTTCCTGTCTCATATGAACAACATGGCTAGAGCATGTTTGCATGTTTGTGCAGCCAGAAAACCTACTCAAAAAAGATTCTGCCCAGGAAAACAGGGCTGCCATCATTTCGTTTTCTTCCTTACCTCCATCAGTCAAATGCAACAGCAGCTGCCTCATTTACCTATATATAAAGCTGACTCTAGAAGGAGGGAAATGAGAGGAAAATGAGTGCCATGAAGGAACATATTTCTTCAACGAGGTTTTTCTTTACTCCAGATTCAGACCCTAATCCTCCAATTGGATCCACATGGCTGGCTGTGTAAATTGAAATATGGGATGAAGGTGTAGGCTACAAGCAACAGTTTTGCTGTGCTGCCCTCCTAGGACACGGCCCCTTGCCATTCCCAGGCTGTGTGTGCCTGACCTCTGGCTGCGCCGCTCGTGCGGCTTTGCCTGCAGAGCACTCGCCGTCTGCAGAGCAGGTTCTGGAAAGGGCTGGCTCATCCAGCCAGGAGCTGGAGCCAAGCTGAACTCAACCGGCTGTTTCCAATATTTATAAAATAAAATAAACACACCAGATCTCACTAAACAACTAATCACCTACAGCATGTACATGATTTTCTTCTTCTTCTTTTATTTTTTTTCCAAATGAAAACTATTTTAGGTGTGATGAAACATGTGAAACAAGTGGAAAAACATTTCCAAGTACTTTTGCTCTCAGAAAACCTTTAATGATTGAAGAGATTAAGGGATTGGGGTTTTTTACTACTTGAAAAAAATCCATTTTTACTGAAAATTCAAACTAGCCTATGAAGCTTCAGGCCAGCAACATTTAAAAAGATTGAATTACAGCATGCCATTCTGAATGTAGCACATTATGAATTCCATATCCCTCAGCTAGAGTGACATATTTAATGATTAAGCCAAGCCACTCCACTTTATTTCTGTTTAATTTTTTTTTCTTTGCCAGTATTAACTTTATACATACATTTTGAATAGCAAGAGGAAAAACTGCAGAATAGTGAATTTGTCTGCAATAAAGGAATAACTAGCAAGGTCTTACGACTTCACAAAATTAGAGTTCTGTGTGAAAGGTATCATGTGCAAATTAGCCCAACGTTAACAAATGCTTATTATCCCACTATTTTAAAGTGTCCCATTTTCCATGTGCTCCAGCTCTGACCTGTATTCTGTCCTTCATTTTACACAAGCTCTTCCTGCTACAACAGCAACAGAAATTGCCATACAAGATCAGATCAGTGGTCACATAAAGTTTAGTATTGAATATAAGCCAGTTCTTTACTGCAGAAAAACAGGAGAGAAAAAAAAATCCATTTAAATACCCCTCACTTTCTCTACATTGATGTACATGAGAGTAAAGCCTCCTTCCTGATCTCCATGGCAGCTGGTTTATGCCCAAAAGCAGGGGTTTTAATTAAAATGACACAGAGATGGTCAATTTATTTCCTTGCGCTTACTCACTCATGAATGTGCACTTCCTCCTTCCAGCAAAGAGTAATTAGCTCTTTGCAATTATCTGCACAGATGTGGCAAAGTTAGAATTTTCGTGATTGTCTGCTAAGACCTGGGGCCCTGAAGAATATGTGCTCTGCCAGATCTTTACCCTGGCCTTAGGATTAATGAGACCCTTGAAAAAAGTCGTTTGTGCCTGGGGTAGGATTTTGTAACAGAAATTTTCAAAAATGTGAAATATAGGTGGAGGGAATATTATTGCAAACTCTTTGTCTTTCATAAAGCATATTCTAAAAGGTATGCTGCAACCTCTGATCCTCCAAGGTTTACTCCTGCTTGCATTTGATACCTCTAGGTGTAGATACCTATCCTATATGTGCAGGTATAGTTTGACACATCTACAGCTCAGGTGCTGCAAACTATTTTATTCAATGAAGGCACAGAAACATGGAAAAAATAGAATTGGAAGGGATAGACATGCAGGTATCATTTGGACTATCTAGGTGTCTAAGGTAGGATCTGCTGGCTCATGTCTCACTGCACTTTTGCCTCTAACCAGTTTTTAAATAGACCTTATGGCTCCCAGTGGGCATCTTCAACGAAGGCTTTCTTGTCTTATTACCATTAGAAATAGTTTCTTAAAGTGTGACCTGGATGTTCCTTGTGCACGCCAAACCTGTGACTTTTTCACTTGTTTACTGTGGTCTCAGGGAACAGTGTGCCCTCTTTTTTGTACTGAAAAACTGTTACCGTGTCCCATTTCCTCCTCTTGTCTTTCAGCTGAACAGTCCTACTTTTTTAACCTCTTCTCACAAGCCGTATTTTCTAGGCCTGTTTTCCTCTGAATTCTCATTGTTTTCCTCTCAATTCGCAAATCTTTCTTGCAGTGCAGAACTAAAGGTGAACTCAGTGTTCCTGCCATGGTGTGACTGAGGCTTTGTAGACTGAAACTATTGTTCCACCTGATGGCTGGTTATTCTGGCCTGAGACTATAGAAACTGAATATTGAGTACAATATTTTTTCAGACCATTTCTCCAATTTCTTATGTTCACCTATAAAGGTCATTTTATCTTTAACACAATCAAAAGTTTCTCTTAACCCTGTTTTATCAGACAATTTAATAAGCAAGCTTTCTATGCCAACATCATTTATGAAAATACAGAGCAAACCCAGGACAATCCCAAACCATAATCAATGGAGCCTTCCAGTTTGACAGGGAACCTCTGATAATTACTTTCTGGGCAGGATTACACAAGTTTTTTATCCGCTTTATGGTGGGTTTTCTTTATGTAGATTTTTCTCCTTGGTTTGTATATGAAAATGTTATTAGAGATGGTATCAAACCCTTACTGTAATTAGAGTGGCTATTCCTGACAGGTTTGTTCAAAATACCCACCAGTGGTTCTGACATGGCTTCAGGCATTTGCTAAATTCCCTGCTATGAAGTTGCTCTGTCTCAGAGTGCCACCAGCTCTGTGCTGTCACCAAGCTGTAATAGCATATGTCAATCCCCACCTGTTGACTGCATGCATGTTCATAATCTTACCGCAGTAATACTATCAAGGTCATATTGCAAAAGGACTGACAATTGCTGAGAGCCTCCAACTTTTTCTTGTTATATTCAAAATAAAATGCATATTAAACATCAAGCTGTAGCACGAGACATCTGATAAGCACTACTAATGATGTGCATACACACTAACTTACCAATGTGAACTTTATTTTGTTTAAAGGTTCCTTACTTACCTTTCAGAGAGTCTTGATGACATCCTATCCAACAGTATTTGAATGTATTGTAGGAAAAATGCTTGTGCCAGAGGCTGGAAGAAGCAGCAGTTTTCTGAGCATCTCCATTAAAGCAGCTGTGAACTGGAGATTAAAGGAATCCGAAATTGTATTCGGTGTACAAGTCTTTTGGAGAACCTAAGCACAAAGTTGACACAAGGTCAGGAATATGTTAATTAAAAAATAAATGAGATGAGGGAGAAGGAATTGATAAACATACGTGCCAAAAATCATATCTGCTGCTGAAATTTTCACAGAAATAAGTAGTTAAATATCCTGAATTCTATTTTCCTCTGATTAAATTTGGTCCAAATCAAAATGTCTTGCTCAAGAGCCCAAAAAAAACTTCAGTAAAGTATTTTTTTCCTGTCTTCAGCACACTAAAAAAATCTAGAGACACAGACTTCAGTAAGTAATGAGAGCAAATGGAACAAATATATTTTATAAAATAAAGAAATGGGATGAAATTTTAGGTCTTTCCAACCTGCTTATTGAGGTGTACAGTTTCTCTGAATGACAGCGACAATGAAAGAGTTGATCTGGATTAACAAACCTCTTGAAAGGAAAAAAAGTCTTAAAAAACAACACCTTGTAGAAACAAAAAGTGACAAATCAGTTTTGAAGGGATCCTAAAATTATACCTTTCTAGGAAATACAAAGTTTAGTGTGAGCACACTTGGAGAACATGCTGAGAAAGAATTTAAATAGGATACATATCTATTGTGTAAGCAGTTTAATGAGACTTACGTTAAGCCTTGTTGATCTGGCTTGGGCAAAATACACCATCAGACTACATCAGCAGGTACAGAAGTGGAACAAGCTAATCCTGGGAAGGAAGCCTTTATACTAAGACTGTTGTGAATTTTACAGAAACTTACTCTGTGGATGCTTAAGTGCTAAACGTTCTTTTTCTTTTGGAAATTTTCCTTCGGAAAAAGATGGTTGCCACTAGGATACAAGTTTACATCATTTTAATGACAATGTTTACAGGTAAATATTTAGCTTTTGTGAAATTTTAAGTGCATTTAGACTGTATTGAATATGTGGCACCTGTCCAGGTTGCTTGCTTGTACTTGCTTGATGTTTATTTAGTGTCAGGGAACTGGAAAGACAAAAGGCTGTAAACACCTTTCTAACCAAAGGTGTGTATCAAAAGTGTGACTTAGATAATGTTTTTATAATCGTTTAATCAAAATGAAAATTAGTGGTGTTCAGCAGAATTATTCTTGGAAAATTGCTTTTGTTATCCTGCTTCTGCAGGAAACCTTTCCTGCTAAATTTGAAACAGTGAGTTTAACTAGAGGTTAACAGAAAATAGGCACCATACAGTAACAACGTGTAAATGAAAAAAGGAGACAGAAGAGTGATGTTATCAAACTGAATCAAAGGCACTGTTTCATCTCTGTTTTGAATAAAACTTCACAGGCAGGAAAAGAAATAATCTATAAAAATATGATAAAAATATTCACATTATCTTAAATTTTAGGTCAGTTTATAATGTATTTGAAAGAGAAAATGCTGAATGAGTCTACTTTACTTCTCCTTTAAAAATACAAATATGCTTAGCTGAGCTAATGCATGTAACCACAGAAAAGAAAATAACAGTTCTCCTTACACTTACTTTTGGTATGTCTTACATCTTTTGAGAATACTTTTTTTTTCACATTCTAATTTCTCCAACCTGAGCTACTTGAACTGCGTATACAGTTCTATAAATATTGACTAATCCTTTTATCTAGAGTGCTTTTATCTTGAGTGACAGTGGTCTTTGCTTGTACAGCAATTGGCAGATAACAAGCAATATCAATGCTGCTTGCAAGAACAGCTGATTTATTTATTCTTGATATGAAAAAATGCCTTATTTGCCTTTTGGTGTGACCTATATTTTTGTTTGTGCTAATCTTATTATGAAATAGTAGGCCTATGTAAGTGTATATATTTGTGTATATATATATACAACCAAATAAAATAATTATTTTGCAACATATTTTTAGTAACATTACTTAAAAAACAAGCATTGAATTGAGACTCTGAAATGCTTTTGAAATTACATGTATTTAAGTGGCTCTATGAGAGTCACTTTGCATTTTAATTATTTACTTATAATATTAATTTTCTATAGGCAAGGAATACACTAACAATAATATGTGTACCTTCTCATAAAGCTAATTTTATTTATTTGTTGGACATGGATTTCTTTTAATCAAATTTGTTATCTAAATTTAAAGATAGAAACATCTATGATTTCCAAAAGAGTTTAGCATTCTCATGAAATAATTAATTTTATGTCTAATCTGATTAAGTAGAGAGCAACACAGACACTAAAACATTTTTGTAAAGTTGGATTCAATTTATGCATCTGTATCATCCTTTTCAGAGGCAAGTCACCATTGCAAAGTGTGACTCAGGTAACAAGCTACAAGGCAAAGGGGATGTCTGGCAGGTGCTGTGGGATAATAAACCAATACACAGAGAGTCATCACACATTACTGAAAATGCAACAACTAAGGACCTGGCCAGTCACTGTGCCGACTTCTTAATGGAAGGTTTAACAGGGCTCTCAGTCTATAAATCCTTAAGCACAGTCTGTCCGCTCTGAACCCCTGTGACAAGGCTAAGTACAACCCTTATCCAACTGCTTGTAGGCTGGACTAATTTTTATCTCTGACACAAAACCCCAAAGAGACCTGCAATTCTCCAGCCATCATATTACGACTGAGTTGTATAAAAGACCTGAGGACACCTTGTTCTCAATGGCAAAGCAAGAAGGGAGCAATATCAGGCAGGAGATGTACTAAAACATTGACCAAAACAGGAAACAGCTCACAGTAACTTCACTTCTCATATACCAGAATAGCAAAAGCAGGACAAGTCACTGACACTGAAATTGCCACAAACTGGACAAAGCAGACATCGTTCTGGCCCCCAGTCAGAATGGTTTGGGAAGTGCACTTTACTTCGAAAAAGTCAGAGCCAATGAGTCATATTTCTGCCAGATGCCAGTACACATTAAGGTATACATAGACATCTCACATTGAAATAAAGATGAGCCTGGCTGGAAAACAGAGAAAGACTGTTGCTGTAAAACCCACACTGCCAGACCAGGAAGACAGCACTAGCTATGTTTGATAATATGAAGCTTCAAGTGGAAAGTCTTTATATGTTCTAATTGAAGACTGATGAGTGAGTTGGATCACCACACAGATATTCTTTTATATACGTGCTATGACCACCTCACTCTGGCTAATCTTTTAAACAGATCTCACCCAATTCTCAGTTCCCTTCTGGCTCTCCTGTAACTTGCCACTCTCCAAGATGTGGATTTTTTACTGTGATTGAGTAAAGTGGACAGGCAAGGAATTAGCCTGAGTAACTACATTTATCTACTGCTATTTGAAGCAATTCATTGTGGCTGAATGCCGCGCTATAATTTTCCATGAAAAATGGCTGTATTTTGCTGTAAAAATAAAGCTTGATGTGAATTTGTACATAAAACTAGGTGTAGTGCCTGGTCCACCTAGCTGCAAGCCTGTGAGTCTCAGCACATCTCATTGTCTGATTTACAGGCACCAGTCTTGCTGTGGGGGTGGACAAAATTTTATCTATTTACTTTGTGCTGATGATACTTGTTTTAAAACTAATGGCAAAGCATTTCTTATTTTTCTCTAAAATAACTACAAAGGGAAGTGGAAATATTAAGAGCTGCACTTGGCATGAATTATCAAAAAAGTATTTGGATATTTTGACTGCTTCCAAGGGAGATAAGAAACAGATTTTCCCTGATCCATTGCTTACATATCAGTCTCTTGATTGCTCAAGGGAGAAGTTACTGTAATTACCACTTTACAGATGAACAACACTGCAGAGGGATAAACAGATTAGTTTTACAAGAGGAACAGATTTGTTTTTCTTTGTGAAGTGTGATCCAGCAGAACTACTTAGGTCACATCTATCAAGTTATGGGGGAGTTGAGATGAGGAGCTCTCCTTTTACCAGATATAACAGAAGCCAAGCATTATATGGAAGGAGAAATATGACTCTGTATTGCCAATCTTCTGCAGAAGTGCTCTCATCACCAATCAAACTCTGAGACATTTGAAAAAAGTATTCCTTTCATCTTTTCTTGCTTTATATTTTGTATAGAGGAGAAGTAAAAATGTTCCACTGTAGATACACTACCAGGAATATTCTGCTGGGGCTTACAGGTTCAAACTCCTCTGACAGCTTTTCTCAGATCCTCACATCCCAAGTGAACTCCCCTCAAAGTAAGAGCATGGCTGACAGAGCAGAAGTCATTGCTGTTTTATGTTTGGAAGAACTGAGATCCATGGGTCATTTGTGAGTAACTGCAGTCCTGACCTAACCCTGAAATGTGGCTCCTGCCCACTCAGCGTGAATGGGATGCATCCCACTGCATCTTGCCCAGGCCACCAGTAGGTTTAAGCTCATTTGATTTCTTACTAACACACAGTGCATCTCCCTGCTCACTTTGGCAATTTTGTCCTTCAGACAGCCAGCTCACTGTACGTACATTTTACAGGCATGTTCACCCACCTGTCAGTCTGACCCACCATATCATATATCTTTTGTAAGTCCTGTGACTCTCACTTCAAGATTGTTGCTCCAAGATGTTTCATATGGGACCAGGAATACTAGTCTGTAATTCTTATACTGTTTGAATGAACATTGAAAAAGAAGGGAACACCAGCAGGTCATGCTCCAGCTCATCAGCATACTATATTATGGATAGAAATTAAGCAACAATTCTTGGCTTTTTTTATGTAATAAATAATTCAGTTCCTCACAACGTATTCCAAATTTCTACCACAGAACTTGTGGGAAACTATTTCTTGATTGCATCTGATGACGTTTATCTTAATTTCATCACATTGTCCATATCAAGACTGTCCATTTGTTTGGTTCTTTTCTCCAAACTGTGATTATCACTAAGGTGTTTCTATAATATTCTGCACAAGTAAAGTATAACAAGGGAATGGTATTTTTATATGTTCTATTTAACACACTTTTCAGACAATAATCTATTTATGACGGCATTCCCCTCTAATAAAAGATAATTTAATAAACCACATTATTAAAAGAGTTATTTTGGGCTCCAGTTATTCAAACTAGAATGCCTAATTCTTTGTTTATTCTTCAGGTACTCACTGTGACGAAGACGTCAATGAATGTTACATGAACCCTTGCCAAAATGGTGGAATCTGTGAGAATTTTCCTGGGAATTACACTTGCCATTGCCCACCTGCAGACAAAGAAGGGATTTTTTACGGTGGCTGGAACTGTACAGAAGTTCTCCATGGCTGTACCGATCATCCATGCCAAAACAATGGAATCTGTATCCCACATTTAAAAAATGGCCAACACGGATTCAGCTGCATATGTTCACCTGGGTATACTGGAATACACTGTGAAACCATAACCACGTTTTCTTTTCAAGGAAACAGTTTCCTTTTGTTGAAGAATCCCCTGACCCATAAAAAGGATTTTTTCTATAATATAAACCTGAGGTTTCAAACTGTGCAACCCACAGCTTTTCTGTTTTACCGAGGGGAGAAAAGTACATTTGCAAAGCTGGAGTTACTGAATGGCTACTTACACTTATCCGTGCATGTCAATAACCAGCCACAGGCTCTTTTGCATATTCCACATAATGTCAGTGATGGAGAATGGCATTCAGTGGAGGTAACCTTGGCAAGAGCTGTTATTCTAAATTTGCTTGACAGCTCTTGTGTAGAATCATGTCTCAATAAAACATCTGCTAAGTTAGACAGCGATCCCATGATGCTTGCATTCCAGAGCACTTTTTTGGGCGGCTTACCAGTGGGGAACATTAGCAGCAACTCCCTGCTTAACATCTATAATATACATTCTGCACCTTCATTTGTAGGCTGTCTTCAGGACATTGAAATAGACTTGAATGTTATTACTTCAGAGAATGTATCATCTGAGTCATCCTTAAATGTCAGGACAGGATGTGCTAAAAAGGACTGGTGTGACACCCACCCTTGTCAGAACAGGGGACGCTGTACCAACCTGTGGCTGAGCTACCACTGCGATTGCTACCGGCCCTACACAGGGCCAGACTGTGCAACAGGTAAGGGAATACTGCTGGCATTCATGTTTTAAGTGGTTGCTGAAAACATGATCATAAACAACCCTGTTTGCCTGGTGATGAAATGGCATCACCCTTAGGTCCTCTGGAGCTTAATGTCAAATGGTAAGAAAGTGCAAGAGGTTAGTAATAACACACCTTTGCTATTCTCCAGCTACTTTTCCAGGAAGGCTGCTTTTCAGCCTGACAAAAAATGTCAGGCTAAACGGGTGGATTCCACTCATCTTATTTTAAAATCTTCTTAGTGGTCTTAGCACTCCATAAACTCTGAAAAACTGCAGTTCACTGGAGGTTATCCACACTGAGTAAATTTTAGAAAGCAACCAAGTCACTTGGAGTTTAAGACTTACTTTCAAAGCATTCTTTGAAAATTTTATCCTCAAGCTCTCTAGGCTTTTATAAAGAGACTCATTTAAGGCAACGAAAGGCAAACAAAAGTACTGCAAGTTAAAAAAACCCAGAGATTCCAATTTAAAAAAATTAATGAGGTTATACTATTAGCTTAATCTGATTAGCCCAAGGAGCAGGCAGGGCTTCAGTGGCTGGAAACAGGGCTCATTCATCTCTCAGCTGTCCCAGGGCAGTGTGGGACAATCACTAGCGCAGGCAGCTGTTCCCAGGGAGCCACACGGAGACCAGAGGGAAACATCCTTGTCTGAGAGAGCAGAAGAGCACATCTGGGCATACAGCCTCTGTGGCAGTGATGGGCAAGAATACAAAAGCTGCAGCTGCCTGTAGCATTTTCCCTGCTACAAATGATCTTTCCAAGTGCAGGCTGAGGCAAAGTGGAAGGACAGCAAGAGGTCTGTGCTCAGCACCCTGCTATACGGCATCTGGTGGGTGAAGCCATCTGGAACTGTAAATACAGCAACCCTCAGGATCATTTTGGGGTGAGCTCTGTGACTCTTCCTCAAACAAAGTTATAGGGATTTCAAACAAACAGTTTTGTTTAAGAAAACTGTACAGGACTGACATGCAGTGCCCTTGCTGTTGCTCCCCTGTCTGTCCCTACTAACCATTCACACATGGTCAACAGATAGAAGTTTAGGGAGCAAGAAATACATACATATATGTAGACATACAACATAGGTATATTTATGTAAGTATATTTGCCAAGTGGACTGGAAAAAATTAAGCACAACAGCAGTGCCATGGTCAGATTGGAATGGACAGATCCTAAACTGGTGTAAAGTGGCATGGCTACAGTGCCACCAGTGAAGCTACGTTGACTTACATCAGCTGAACAACTGGCCTCAGGGGTTATTGAATGCACTGCTGCAGAAAACTGTGGTTCCAAATACATTTCAAAATGTTTAAATACAATTTCATTTTGCATGCTATACCTAATACTTATCAATACCTTTCAATAGTTTTTCTTTTTGGTTTTATTGCAAAATGACAAAGTCTGAGAAGTAATTGTACAGACTTCTTTGAAGTCTAGCTGTAATTTATCCAAAGATTTGGAAAGCAACTTTGGAGTGTAGGACAACATCTGGTAAATATGTTTGCCTCCTTATATGAAGCAAAATTAAAACCAGTCAGGGCCAGGAGTGGCTTATCCTGGCATTAGAACTGTTGAGAATGATTAAAAAGCATACGTTTTTGTTTGGGGTTTTTTTGCTGCTGACCACAATATTCCTTGCTAATCATGGCACTGTGCCATTTTGATACATAGGGTCTAGATATATGCCATATTTAAAAGACTGTGGCAGGTTTCTTAAAAGGCAGAGTGGGGGAGACTTGTGGTAAAGGATAACATAAGAAATGCTGATGTCTTTCTGAAGAAAAGTTGCTGCCAAGTATTTAATTGACAAGAGGCAATATTTTCTCTACATATACAAAATAACAAACAGATGTTGATTCATTTTGATCAACATCCAGATGTTGTGACCCAAGAGGTTAATATTGACCAAGGTGATGCTAGTGATCTCATCAAACAGATCAGATTGATGATATATGTGTATATTTATAAACAGACAGAAATACAACAAAGTAGTTGTAAACATGAAATACCTTTTTGAAGATGAATAAGAAGAAATGCTTCTTTCTTATATTGCAGTTGTGGAATCCTCATACCAGCAGAAATTTTCTTTTTACCCTCATGAAAAAATGTCTCAGTCTCTGGTACCAGCTTAGAGAAAAGATATAACTTAAATTGATTAATGCCTCAAAACACCAATTTTACAAGTATTTATTTCTACATAGAAGAGTTTTAACAAGTAGATGTAGCTACATAGGTAGCCTTATTTGTAGAAATAAACTAATTCAAATTTAATTATGAAATTGTCTATTTAGGAATAAGTATGGGATTTATTCCTGTTACTAAATAATATGGCCATACCCCATAGTAGTGCAGTGTGGTTATTAAGGGTCTGTTGGGGCTTCATGGTCAGTCCCTACTTTCATTGAGGTTTTTAATGTAGTCATAAAAAAAGTAGTGCTGCAGGCAGAAAGTTGGCCTATGAGATCTCACTCTAGGAGTTTTACTGCATAACAGAGGACTGAATATTTAGCTATGTGAGCATTTTAAACAAAGCTTGGTTTATTCTTTCTATGAATTTGATATATTAAAACCAGCTCTTGAAGTTGTTTAGGCAGGAAGTCTATAATATTGAGGACAAGATCACAAAACTTACAGTGTAAAAATAGAAACTTGTTTTTTAATGAGATGACTCATCAGAATAAAATACAGTTTTGACTACATATTTTGTATCCTTACAAGTCTGAAAATCATTACTGAAAAGAAGGAGCAAGGGAGAGAGACAGATGGTTTTGGTTTAATCATTTTAATTGATAAGCACAAAAAAGAAAAAAAAAAAAAAGAAAAAAACCAACTTAGAAAAAAAACCAACTTACTTGAGGCGGGAACATTTTCCCCCCATGACACCACAGCACTATGGGCACTCACAGAACTTAGCAGGATTCATAACTGCATACAAGATGATGTATATGAGCATATCTCGAGGCCCAGCAGCAATAAAAAGTCTGGCAGGGCACTGTGGAGCCCATGCAGCACCATATAGGTGTCCTAATTATGCAACAGGGGTTTGATGAGCAGCTTTCTGCAGAAAGTGTAGAAAGTATTACAAAATTCCAGAACTGCATAACTTCCATGGTCATCAGAGGATCAAAGCAGCTAGGTTCTGTCCAGAATGATCTTTCTGAGGACCAATCCAGGAAACTATAGAAATCTGTCCTTGTTTAACCACTTGAAAACACAGCATTACACAGTGCATGATAAAGGGGGAAAATACGCCAAATAACGTAACATCTGGCCCTGTACTGGTGCTTAATGCTACAGCCATGGAAGCCAACAGGAATTTTGAAATAGAAGCTACTTACAGCTGGATAAAGTCTTTATTCATCCAGAAATACAAGCACATCTTACTACCATACATAAATATTACTTCGAAATAGTTATTTGATCATTGTGTTGCCCCACTTGTTGTTTAGCCCTAACTATTTTATTTCTGTCTCTTTTTTTTTTTTTTTTTTTTTTCCCCCCTCCTGTATCTTTAACCTCAAGAGTACATTCCAGGCCGGTTTGGATCTGAGGGCTCCTCAGGCTATGCTGCTTTTTCTGTTGATGCCACTCAGAATGAGAACTTCATCATATCAATGTTTGTCCGAACACGCAAGTCTTCTGGCTTGTTACTGGCTTTGAGAAACAGTACTTACCTCTACATAAGAGTCTCTTTGGAAGGTGGGAAACTCACAATGTCAGCTCTAAATTCCGTTAAGTTATTAGGGAAACACTCCATGAACGACGGAAACTTCTACTTAATAACATTAAAAATAGAACCAAATAAGATGGAATTGTTCCAGTCCTCTCACTACTTGGGCTTTATATCTACTCCACTACTAACCATCCAAAGTAAGGATATTCTTTACATTGGAGGCCTACCAGATAACAAAGAAACTGATAGAAATGGCAGGTATTTCAAAGGCTGTATCCAAGATGTAAGAATGAATAACCAGCCACTGGAATTCTTTCCCATCACCAATCCACTGAATTCCCTTATCAACCGAACTCTGATTAATGTCACCCAAGGCTGCACTGGTGACAACCTTTGCAAGGTAAGAATGACATTTTTCAGAGCATTTTCACATATTTATAACGGGAAATTTATTTTTAATTTTTTTGTACGTTTCCGCACATTATGTGGTTATAATGACATCTTAGGAAAACAACTAAAAATGCTAGAGAGAGCAGATTTTGGTGAGTTATGCTACATATGATGAGTATCAGCAGCAAAATGTATTTGCATAGGGGAGAATTAAACTATTTTAAGGTTGAAAGACTGTTTTTCACCAATTATTGAACACACTGTGCTGTCATAGTACTGGTCTTTGTCAGTTTCCATCTTAAATAAAGAGAAAACTCCTTTTTTGCCAAACAGTCCCCCATCCCTAAAGCTGGGAGGCCACCAACCTTTATTCATACTTAGGTTATCTCTTCTCTTTCCCCATAGTCCAACCCTTGCCACAACGGTGGTGTGTGCTATTCAATCTGGGATGACTTCACTTGCACGTGCCCCCCCAACACAGTGGGGAAGGCATGCGAGGAAGTTAAATGGTGTGAGCTTGGGCCCTGTCCTCATGAAGCACAATGCCAGCTGGTGCACCAAGGATTTGAATGTAGGTACATTTCAGTTATTCCAACCATCTTTGGAGATCAGCAAAATTTTCATCAGCATTTCCTTGAAACTAAATATTCACTGCCTTTCATTCAAAGTTCATTCAAATGTTATTCCTGTATTAAAATAGTAATTATGTCAATTTTAAGTAAGGGTAACAGGAAGAGTCTGCCCTACCAACCCTGAAATTCTCAACCAGACACCCGGACTCAGACACCAGTGTTTACAGGACCTTTGATTTTGACTTACTCGGCAAAACTTGTCAAGGCTGTAGAACAGATCAGTACAGTGCCAGAGTGTGAGTGTACGTCTCATACTTCCACTGCAAATCGATAAGAGGATATCCAGTGCTGGATTAGCCTTAGTATGTTCTCCATCCTCCTGAAAAGACCAGATACATAACATACATTACATCATTTAATTTCCTTAGATCTTCAATAGCTTTGAAGAAAATCACCTTAATACCAGGAGAATACTTATTCAGCTAGTGTCTTCATGAGAAGCAACCTGCATGCCAAGCAGTCTATTTGGAAACTGATGACCCTTAGCTGTCTTTTAGATCATTAGCCACCCTGCATATCTCTTTGCTTCTCCACTTTCCTTCTCCTTCCCACTCTGGAGTGGAAGTAAAAAAGCAACTAAGGATCTTGAAGAAATATTTTTTTTCTTTTAGCTATCAAAGAAAGCCCTAATGAAGCTGTGAAGAAAAATAAATTACACACTCAATCTGACCGAAGCTGTTAGAATGGCTGAATCTTAGGAATGAGAAGGGAAGATTGGTCAGCCAAAGGCTTCTATCATAGACAGACCAATATGATGCTATTTTTATGGAGATTGTTAGAATCAGTATTGCAGGACTTGTTAAAATTTATAACTGAAATTAAAATGGTTGCACCTTCTCTCATGGACATCTTTAATGACAATATCAAAATATATTCTCTCATAAAATTTATTATTGCCTATAATGGTAGAATATAAACATACAGAGACAGCAAAATGAAAAGTAGCTGAACTGTTTCCTTCTGCTAAACTCAAGGTCATTTGCACTTATGACTATCTCAAGGTCATCACTGTAAAATTTCTGTGCTGGTTTATGTGGCAACAGCAGGGAGTTTCCCTAATAGATATTCAAAAATTCCTGCACTGCAGAGCTGCATTTTTAACTAATTGTGTTCTTAGATACAGGATTAACTTCTTGTTGTTCGACAGAGGGTAATAAAAGCTTTCCTGGCCAGTAAGTTCTCTGTCAGCCTGGTGTCTTCTGCTCTGGATACCATTTTAAGCCAAGGCAGCAAAAGAGCTGTTTTCCAGGGGCTGTGACCATAGTTCCACCTAGATGGCTATGATTAGCAAGCCCTTTTGGAAGACATACACTCCATAAAAAAGAACAAAACATTACACAAAGCTGATATGGGGAACATTAAGTAACAGCAAAACTGTATGCCCAGTGGCACAGCTGAGAGTAAAAGCACATTGAAGCAGCTTGCTGTGCTCAGGATTTTGTAAGAGTTCTACAGAGGTAATTTAGCTTTATGAGCTTAAAAAAAACTCAGCAGCTTTGTGAGACATTTAAAAAAAGTCAGAAATAATTTGGAAAAACTCTGACTTTGATTTTTAGTATGATTTCCACTGAGGAAACTTTTTCTATGAGAAAGACACTACATTTGCTGCACCAGGAAATGTCTTTACAGCTATGCTGCCTTAGTATCAGGATATACAGTCAATAACTTCATACTGGGACTCCCAGGGGTTCTTTTCCTCAAGATTTACTAAGCCCAGAGATAGTTCAGAAACCCACCTTATCTCAGTGCTAGGATCTTTCAAAGCTAATTTTTTCTGAAGTACAGACTGAAGACATTCCTTCCTGTCCCTCCTCCCTGTCTATAATCCTCATAAACCTCGGAACGTGTAAATTTACAGCCCAGTGAGTTAGTGCATTTTAGTAGAAACCATGCTAATGAATGATGTCAAATACCTTTGTGAAGATGTCCATAAAACTGCCACAATGTAGCCCATCAATTTTCACTCACAGCAGTGCAAGTTGAGTGCTGCTGCCCTCCCAGTCCCATCGGCACAGGCTCGATGCCGACAGCAGGGCTGTGGCAGAGCCTACACAGCAGCAGAAGCTGGCTTTAAATGTGACAGCCTTGACTCTTCTTGTGTGGATTTTGAAGGGGCTTTTCCTCACCCATCTTCAATTAAATTCATTCTTTTGCATCAGTGAGAGTAAATTGCAATCCAACTGAATCCTTTCCAAAACATCTTAAGAAATAACTAAGAAAAAAGGAATTGAGAAGAAACAGTCACCCAGTCCAGATCTCTCATGGGGAATAACTCGGTGCCTGTACATAGGGAAGAAACATAAAATGACAAATGTATGTCTTCTTTTGAAATACAGAGATGACACTAATGTAGAATTGTGTATTAGAGTGTTAACTTGAGGTGATGCAAAGCAGCACACTTTTGATGTCAGTGTAGCTGATGCTGGCACTGCCCTGTAATTTCCATAGCCATAAGGGTCAGACAGGGATAACCAAAACACTGGTGGAATTTGACTGGTTTTCAGCAAACCCAAAAGGACTTACATGACAGGGAGCATGGGGCACTGGAGAGATATTGTTCCACATGTATTGGTTTGAAGTTGGCCTGGTTTCTCAATTATTATCTTTGCACAGGTCTTGCTAACGCAGTGTTTAGTGGTCGGAGCAGTGCGATATTTTACAGAAGCAATGGAAAAATCAGCAGAGACCTCACCAATATCGTATTTGGCTTTCGAACCTGGGACACTGACGTGATACTGCTGTATGCGGAGAAGGAGCCCGAGTTTGTTATCATCAGCATTCACAACTCCAAGTTACTTTTTCAATTACAAAGCGGCAACAGCTTTTACAGGCTGACCCTTGCTAGTTCCATGACTGTGAGTGATGGGAAATGGCATCAAGTGACGGTCTCTATGGTAGAGCCCCTGTCCCAGTCCTCTAGATGGCACATGGATATAGATGACAAGAAAGACACTGCAACTAGCATAGCTGCTGCAGGAACTCTCAACTTTTTAAGAGAAGAGACGGACATCTATGTGGCTGACAAGGCTTTTGACAGTCTGGATGGCCTGCGAGGATGTATGAGCACCATAGACATCAGTGGCGTTTATCTCTCATACTTTGAAAATGCTGACATTCCTACTAAAAAACCTCAAGCGGAGCAATTTCTCAAAATATCTGCAAACCCTGCTCATACTGGCTGTTTGCAGGTAGATGTCTGCAGCTCAGACCCCTGTATGCATGAGGGGATATGTGAAGACTTGTATACTTCCTACCGCTGCATATGTCCTGATGGATGGACTGGCACCCATTGTGAAGTCAACATTGATGAATGCTCTTCAAACCCCTGCATTCATGGAAACTGCACCGATGGGATCACCTCTTATGAGTGCAGTTGTGAACCCGGTTACACAGGGGAAAATTGTGAAGAAGACATAGACAACTGCCTTGGCCACCACTGTGCAAATGGGGCCACTTGCATTGATGGGATTGATGGATACTCCTGCCTGTGTGCTGCTAACTTCACTGGAAGATTTTGCAGGTACTATAAAACAAAGGTAACCCATGTCGTTTTGTCAAGTCTCTTCTGAAGGGTTATTATATCGCTGATGTCTCCATTTTAAACACAGATGTTATGCATCTATCTATATGTTAGTCGTGGCTGCAGAGTTAATGCATAAGGAGTCTGCAGTACAGAAAGCTGTATGGATCAATTAGATGTGGACTGAGGGAGTCCAGAGCTGGCAGCTCAGGCAAAAGTGATGAAGCAAGGGCAGAGAGAACAAGGCGTAGCTCTATTGTTCTGCTTGCCAGCATTGGTCTTACGAGCTGACAGAAGAACTAAAAGTTTCCCAGAGCTTAAAAAATACATGTTACATCTTTTTCTTTTTTTATATTTAATGTTTTTTAATCTCTGAAACTTTTTTTCTTAGAGTAATAGAGCTTTAGAACTATAAATAAAGAAATTCAGGGTTGGTGGGTAAGAGAATATAATAGACAGGCTGGTAAAGAAGTTTTTTCCCCCCATCCACAGCATCTTTGCTAGGTGGGTCTTATCTCAGCTTGCTTTCAGCCCAGCTTTCCTGGTGGCTGCAAACAGCCCACAGCCCACTTCTTCCATCACTTCTGACACTCCTCACACATCTGTTTCCTATTCGTCTCAGACTCCTCTGGAAAGGCTGCAGGCTCTTCCCTGGCCTCTCTTCCTTTTTACTGCCCTTCTCTGCACACCATAAACATCTCCCTTTTAAGCATGTCCCATTGCTCTCAGAGAAGACAAAATCCTGCCCATGTATTACATAGAGCCACATCCATAATGTAAGTAGAATGATACTAAATTAATCAGATTAAAAAAGTAAACCAAAACATATTCTGTGAGTCGTAACTCTCAGTTGCTGCTGTCACTCCTTTGGACAATACCCCTACCAGTAACAGCATTGCTTCCCTGCTTCAGCTGAGAGAGCACAAGACATCCAGAAACAAGGAAAGTGCAAGTAACTGTTGTTGCTTTCTTCTTTATCTAGATATAGAAGATTACCATATACAGTTTGTGGGAATGAAGAAAGAAACCTCACATGTTTCAACTATGGCAACTGCACTGACCTTGGCGGCGAGTTGACATGTGTGTGCCTGCCAGGATTTGTTGGAGAACGGTGAGATGCTTTGTCCTGCAGATCTTTGTGGAGCAATTCTTCCAAAAGCTGTTCCAAAGAGTCCAGAGGGTAACAGCCACAGGGGTTTTGCCCTCCTGCAGAAATACAGACAAGGCAGCTGTTTAAATGTAGCAGTTCCTTGCTTCAGTGACTTTGAGGCTCTGAAGTGAAGTGGTTTTACTTAGACAAAGGTCACAGATGAATGCAGCAAGATTCAGCCCAGTGTAGCACCAGTAACTCCAGTGCAAAATATTATTTCTTAAAGAGCACCATACGCTTGCTTTTATGTGCCTTTTTTTTGTCTTTGGTGACAAATTTTTGTATGACAAGCTAGAATGTTATCCTTCCATAGGTGGGGACACATAAACACACATATCCTGCTCATGTATATAAATTAGCTATGTACACTGTCACATGAACATGCAAAGCTGTTTCATTTTCACATGTATGTGCTTCTGAGTATACAATCTATTCTATGACAGAGATGGGATGAGGTAACATACCTGGTGCTATTGTAGCCCATTACTTTCTTACTGAATGCTGAGTATTAAAGCAGAATTATTATTTTTAGGAGAGGTTAAGAAACACCTTTTACGTGTTGTTGTTTAGTCGGAAACAGAAGGACCTTCCTCGCAGTGAAATTTGTATCTTCTTGTAGCATACTGTCACAACAGATAATAATGACCTACAAACAGCTCTGGAGCAGGGAAGGCTGACAGCCTCAGGGCATTAGGGGCTGTGAAAATGTAGGAAGGCATTGCCCAAGTCACACTACAGTCTGAACAGGTAAGGGCATCTTTTTTGGATAGTGAGAAAGGAAATACCATACGTGCTCTTGGTGAAACTAGCATTACATCAGACTGTAATAGCCAGAAGTCCAACAGGACCAAGCTAAAACACAAAGTTTTCAACAAAAGGTTTTCCATTCTCTCAAAAACTTACGAGCCCAGTGATTTTGCGGAAACAGTACATTAAGCTATAAAAGATAGGTGAAATGAAAATTCCCACCCACTCGATGCACGGTGCACTTGGCAGACACATCTGCATTGCACTGTTAACAGCCAGGTTGTCTGTGTACCACCTCACAACATTCAACAGAGGTGAAAAAAGAAAATAAAATGAAATTTTAAAAAGTAAAAGCATATTCACAGACACTGCTTCACTGTGTACATTTCCCGGGACTTAAAAGGTAGAAGGAAATTACTTTTTCCTTCTTCCTTCCCCTGCCAGGCAACTTGCTAACTACAGCTTTGGGAATGAGCGTTCCTTACATCCATCCCATGGCTGGCAGTAATCTCCATTTTATAGTTCCCAGGATTCTCGTATTGAACGCAGCCTTGTACCAAGCGAGCCACATGCTAACTGACTATGGCAGCAAGGCATTCTTCTCCAGTGTCTAAAAGTGACTATTTGTCCTCCTTTTCTGCAGGCTGCCAAACCATAAACCAGTAGTACCTCATGCTTGGAGGTCTTAGTATATGAAATAAGAAATTTCACCCCTAACAGCAGTTGGAAAGGGAAACGTGAAAATATTACTCTTCATAAAAGGAGATACAGCTGTCTCTTAAAAACAAATATTTTATTCAATTCGGGCTGGGACATTCAAAATTACCTAAAGGGACTCAGGTTTTTAAGTACTCCTGAAACGCAGTTGAACTCAGGTGCCTGATTCCATGGAAAATTTGAGTGGTTGTTGGGGTTTTTTCTATTTGCATAAGTAAGTTCATAGCTATACAACTTTTATACACTTGATAAATACTTTAGCTCTTTGAAGTATATGAATATAATTTCACATTTAAGAAAGCTACTGAAAAGATTTTAGAGATTAAAAATAAAAGTATTTAATATAAAAAATTTCCCTGATTGAACAAAGTATTTCCCTTATAATTCAGTGGGAGTTTCTCACATTCTTCTGCAAGAATAAATCTGCATTTTTATCTGGAAAAATTAGGATTATCTCTTAGCATTATTTGATGTACAGAGCAGGGAATTAAAATGGAGCATTTTCAGAGCACAAAATCACCAAATCATTAGTAGCTTTCAGATAATTTTACACATTCCTCATTACCTTTCCATTAGTTGCCTTCAGAAATTATGAGAATTACCTTTATCATCAGAATTAACTCAGAAACAATTAATGATACATATTAAAGGTTTTAAAAGCCTGTTCTGCACCATTCTTACCATTTTTTGGTCCCATCTCAGGCTGGATAGGAGGTTGTGCTGGGATCTATTGATATTCCAAATGGAGGGGAAACAAATACAGGGAAAAAGAAAAAGACAGGTGGCTATTTCCAGTTGGGAAAAAACACACATTTGTTTGACTTATATCCAGATCACTGAGAAAGCAAATGTGCCCTCAGCTTTCTGGAACAAGGAAAAGGATAAGCAAGCTGTCAGCAGGACTTGCACCAGAGTTAACTCCAAAATCATACACAAGCTTTCATTACACCTTGCTAAGCACCATTAACCACAAAATGCTTTACAGAGATGAAATTGCCCACTTAACTATCTGTGTTTGAAAACAACACAGGAAGTTCAGGATTTGAGTGTGGCTAATCAGGTAGTTAATAAAATCATAAACAAGTGTGGAAATATGCCCCAGAGCATCTTCCTCTCCCTCCCCCCAAAAGCTTCTGAATGAAACAATGTGCCTGCCTGACGCATTTGAGTCACGATTTCAGAGGCTTAGTATTGGCAGTCTTTCCTCTAGGTGTGAAAAGGACATTGATGAGTGCAGCTCTGACCCGTGTCTGAACGGAGGCCTCTGCCAGAACCTACTCAACAAGTTCCACTGCCTCTGCGACGTGAACTATGCTGGGGACCGCTGTGAGATAGATGTAAGCGACCTCTCCTTTTTTGTCTCTTTGTTATTGTGGCAGAATCTCTTTCAGCTTCTCTCCTATCTTATTCTACGAATGGACGATGAGCCAGCAGTCGAGTGGGGTGATCAGGAAGACTACTAAGCAGTCTTTAAACTTTTGTCTTTTACTGCAGCAGAAGATGCCTTGACCAAATAACTTAGCAAAGCAATATAAATATCAGAGTTTTAAAATTTGTTTTATATTTCTTTGAATGGTTTTTCTATTAACCACTTAGTTTTAGAACAAACGCTAGCAGATGTTAAAAAGTGTTTCATCCCACCTTCACTGGAGCATTTCACTGCATAGACACTGCCAGCGGGACACGCCAACAGGCAATACACACTAACAAGAACTGTCAGATTCACTGATGGTGGCATTCAAACCCTACTGCAATGAGTGACAAAGACCCACTGCCTTGAATAAGGCTAATTTTATATTAAATCTTACAGATGGTCACTATCTTTACATCACGTACCATGTTCATTGCTGTTTCTTTGGCAGATAGGTCTCACACGTATGGAATTCACGTAGGATATTTTTGGATAATTTGAGAATGGATTAGCAATTGACAACATGCTGAGGAGGCTTCCACATCCATTTCAATTAGTGGCAATCCTGCACTGATATCACTAATCCTGATCCTCTGCTCCAGTAGCCTGTACACCTCCAATATATTATATTGAGAGAAAATCCAACCATCTTATTCTTTATCATTATTCACTTTTCAAAAAAGGCCAAGTACCTCAGAATTGAAAACCACAGATTTGTTGTTTGTTTAAAGATCTCTACAACTTTAAGTAAATCTGTGTTATTGATTAATATATGACTGTCATCAGACAAAAAATACAGGATTTTGAGGAAGCAAGGTAATTCAGTTGATTGGTTGTCCACGGATTCTTAAAAGAAGGAAAATAAGGAGCCTGAAAATTATGAACACAGGAGATTTAGCAAAAACAGCAAAATATCTGTGTAGCTGCCTTTGAGAGTGCAGACACAATTGAAATACATTGTTAAATACAAAATAATAGGAAAAAGTGAGTTTTCGAAGTTTTTAACAATTTTTTAAGGAAAAAAAAATTATGGATGGTGAAACCACTTACTTGGGCATTCATTATCATATTTGCATAGATTCTGTACTCTTCTTACTCATTTGAATGGTGTCCTTGAGTGAGAATTCAAAAAAATTAGCATATATAAGGCAGTGTTTTATTACTAAGGGAGTGTATAGGTGAGATGTGAAGGTTCGCATTTTGCCGCAGCAAAATATAGCAGAAGCCCCTACAAGTAGATCAAGCTTCTATTTCTTATTTTCCACCTTCCCTAAATGTCCCAAAGTCTGTTGTTTTCTGAATAACATTCAGCGCACAACTGCAGCAACATTTCTGTTATTAAAAAGCCTCCTCCTATTTTCGGGGGGGAGAATAAAAATTTAACAAACTTTTTTGCACATTTATAGGAAAAAAATGTGATTCATCCCTGTGCTATGTCACATATTCCTGTTTCAGGCGTCAGACTTAGAATAAAAATTAAGCACAATATATTTACTTCTAGTAATTGTATTCAAGGATAATTTCTTTACTGTCTTTATGATACCTGAAAAGTGATTGGGGCAATTTTCTTGTTAATCTCTTATTTTAAAAAATTTATATATATATTTGTATACATATAAAAATAATATTTTAGCAAAAAAAAAACTTTCTTCTTTGTAAGCAATCAATAAACACTAGATGGGAATGCATGTTCCACGAATGGAGATGAAATTAATGTAGCAGTGTCAAAAACAAAACTGTATATTCTATCAGATGTAGGGCTTAGTTATCTTACTCACTGGAAATCACATGTAATACTGGGAATTGTAGAACACTGGCAAAGAGAAAAAAAACCAAATCAAACTGCATTTTGGATATTTTTTTTCCAATGGAAAAAAACAGTTTTGGAAAATTGCTTTTTACTCCAAATAAAATAATAGGATCAAACTTTCAGACTGCGGGTTTTTTTTGGTTTTTTTTTTTTAATGGAATCAATTTTTATGTGTGAAATGTTTCCATTTTAGTTCAAAATAGGAACAACAAAACAAAATGAAAACACTACATTGTTTAGAGTTAAAATATCCATTTTCTTTCATACAGAGAAATTTAAAACAATAGCATTGTATGCTGGGAACTTTATTCCAAACTGTAGCTTTCATTTAATCATAGCTAAAAACATTACTGAGTTCCATATTATTGAAATGAAAAATGAAAAATTTAAACACAAATAACTTGAAATTAAAACTATCATATTTCAGAATGCTAATTAAAAGCAAAGAAATAAGAGATTTTAAAAATTCAATTGAGAAAGATTGCTGCTACTAACCAAACCAACTGAGGGGTTTTTTTTTAAACAATTAAGAAAATCACAATAAAGTTTGTTTTGGGTTTTTTTCTCACTGGGTTTAATTCAGCTTCCACATAAGTAAATTGAACTGTTATGTACTGTATAGAATATATACTACAGAACACATTCCATTAAGCAAAAATTTCACCCTAGTATTAATGGTGAAGAAAGGTAGAAAGAATACATATAATAACAGTGCATCTGACCCATTACAGCTATATGCATAATGTGAAAAACAAACACATTTGTATAGAGATTTCAAAACTCTTTCCATTCAATACTAGAAACTTAATATGAGTGTATATACAATATTGAATATAGGTTTTATATGAATTAACAGCAATATGCAAGTTATTAATCAAGAATATATTTAGCAGAGTTCACTCTTTTACTGAATATACTCACCTGTAAATGAACTCTTTCCTTCCTCTAATGCCTTGCCATCATGAAGCGTCCTGACCTCAGAAAAGTTGTTCCTTTCCTCTTTGTACTTCTGTATCCTCAACTACATTGTGCACATGTACATAACTTTCCTACCTTTATACATAAAATAAACCTTCTGCCTTTGTCTCTTTATGTCTGCTCCTCATTTTCTGCTGCTCACTCTATTCATTTGCTTTCAGTGTGCCACGTTTTCTGAACATTTGCACTTCACAGGTACACCACACAAAAACTGAGGCTGACTCATCCCAGTGTGTTCTCTCCAGGAGTGCAGGCACTGCAGGGCCAGGCAGGTGTTTCCCAGAAAAGCTCTCCAGCCACTTGAACCATGCCAGCTGCAGGGCTGCGTTACCCCCAGGGTGATTACCTCTGCCAGGGAGCTCTTTTTAGCATTCAAAGTGTTGAAAAACCCATTATTCATGTTTAATATTAAGGTATTACAGCAAGATCTTCATACATTTGCAATGTTGCAACTGTATTGCAGATGTTTTGATAGTTGATTTTTTTTACTTAGAAGACAAACTCCCTGTTAATGCTTTTTTGAAAATATCAGTATTCATAAAACAGAAACAAAACAACAACCAAACACTCCTACCACTTTGGGCATCGAGTAGAGCTTGGGAAACCATCATCTCAATGTACCCAGGACTACAGGAGGGATACCAAACATGCAAATGAAAGAAAGCAAGAAAGTAAGGTCATGATTTTTTGAGGTATGGCTTGTGATGCTCAGTACTGGTATTAACTCTAACAGATCCCTTTATGATACTACAATTCAAACTGTTTTTTAGATGCCAGTGATTGTCACTCAGAAAGCTGGGTAATGAGAAGCAACAGTGTTTGGGCTGGAGGCAGAATTAAGATTTCTAAAACGGGGAAAGACAGCAGTGATGGAAGGGAGAGCAAAGGGATTTGCATCAGCTGTGGGATGAATGAAAGCATATTCTTTACTCTGTTTGGCAAATGCACGAGAGGTATTCCATTGAGGAAGTAAATACAGGGAACGACAGATTTGCTTTATTGACCATCATTCCTACTTCTGGCCCTTACAAAAATAAGCTCTGACTGACCCTCCTCTGCAGGTACAATTTGAACTCTGCCAGCAGTATCTTACCACATCTTTAACTACAAAGAGCCCATGTGTTTGTGTATTTGGAAACATCCTTGATGATGTATGCTTGTTTTGATTTTCTTACTCCCAGATTACTGAAGAAACTAGATCCAATCATTTACTCAGTTCATGTGACTACAGCACATTGGTGAACCTAAAAATAGGAAAAAGTGCTTCAAAGTAGCAGTGATGAAACAAGGTTTCATTCTTTCCTTGCAAATATTTTTCCTGTCCTGGCAGCCACAAGTTCAGCCAAGAGGGCACTTGTAACTATTAACTTTCAGCACTTGAATGCATGTATTTATATCTTGAATTAGTGATTCTCCCTAAAAATAAGGAAACTTTTCTTCGCAATAAATTATTCCAAATTGCTACTCCAAGAACCACAAAGCCTGGTCCTAAGAACTATAACTTTAAAAAGGCAACAAAACCCCTTCAAACAAATCTTTTTTTCCGTGTCACTAAGATTACTGTTACTTGAAATAGATCTCCAGAGAGTGAAAAAAACCCCAACCACCTAGGGTTTTGTTCATTTTACCTTGTGTTTGAAGAGTGCCCTGAGGCCCCATTAGACTCGGGAGCACATCCTGCAGCGCTGTGTTCTGCTGGTGCTGGCAAACGGCACCAACGGGTGAACAGCTCCCTCTGTACTTCGAAATTGTTCCTTGAACATGGTCATCAGCAGCACTTTTGGGACAGCACTTCCTCACAAAGCACACCCTCTCCTATTGTACATGTGAATATACATGAGACTTGAAAGTGGTGGTGGATTTCATGACCCAGAACTGAAGTTCTCCTTAGTTCACAGCGCTGCACCACTGTTGCTTTCACATACTCTTCCAGCTGGTACCAGTCCATCCTCCTGGGCACAAGGACAAGCATCATGTGCTGGAGGTTACAATTCACATTTAATGTCATTAAAAATACACTGATAAGCATGTAAGGTATGTTCAATATTGAATCTAAATTCTATTAAACTCTCTCAGGCTTCCATAGCACAGACCCATGGAATTTTGATTGAATCTGCTCTACAGTGATTACTTAATGTATTCATTAACCGGAAGGGTTAGTAATATGAACGTAGCAAATGATACTTAATTACAATAATTAATGCCTGGTGATTCATGAATAATGCATTCCACAGCTATTTACATATTCATGATTATGAGGTTATTAATGGATAATTATCATTTGACTAAAAGATGTGGACATCAGGAATGTAACAACTACACTGTTTTGCCCTAATCTCACTATGGCTTTACCTGTATGTCTTCTCTGTATACCTCTATCTTGTACCTTAAACACAGAAAAATAAACAGTCTTTTATTTTCAAGACCTATAGAGAAATCTAATGGCAAATACAGTCATGCAAGTTAGTTTCCACACTGCACCAGTTCTAAGCCACTACTTCCATCAGTTTCTGTCTTGAGACTGCAAAAAATTGAAAGCACTCTGTTCTCCTTTTCATCAGTATATATTTATTGTCATCCTGAATGTATGCTCTTCCTACTGCAGATGGTTAGGACACTTTCATACTTCAGAGTTTGCCAATTTGTGAAATCTGGGAAAAAATAGGAAAATTGGAAAATTAGGGTAGCAATATTGGAACACCTTCAAATGGAACAATTCTCTCCTAGATGGCTGGTGTTTGTGCTCCACACATACATTTCAGCCTCCATGTAAGCAGAGAAGTTGCTAGACCTCCCAAGCTCAGGGAAGACTTCAAGAGCGATAGATGGACAAAAATACAACACAAAACTAAAAAACTCCCCAAATTAATATTAAAATATATTTTAAGGAAACATGATATTTTTTATTCTTAGCATGAGCTTGAATGCTCAATGTTGACAACACCAGGACAGTAACATTCAGCTGCCAGCCTCAGGAGTGTGAGAAAAAGGAAGAAGTAAAGCTGTGCTGCCACCCTGATTTTCAGACAAGCCACTCACCTACTGCACCTCCACAGAACCAGCCAAGGAGCCGTGGGTGCCCCAGCTCACTGAAAAGCTTATTCCACCTGCCATAACCTGCAGAGGGTGAGCAGAGGGTGTCCCCACGTGTGGAGGGCAGCTCCAGGTTCTCCTCGTGTAGTGTGGCTGAACAATACAGGACTCCAGGCAGCAACATCGGGTCAAGCTATTGGGGAGCACAGACTGATGTCTTAGTAAACGAGCACATTTGGATCTACCGTCTTTTGTCTTTTCCAGAGCTCTTGCAGCCCGTTGAAAAAGACCAGTGTGTACAGTATAATATTTTCAGTATTAATCCATTTTTCTGAAATTCCCTGTCCTGTGTAGCTGTTTTCACTGCAGTTGAGGTGCTTGCCTCACAATAATACAACCTCATGAAATCAGAGGTATTTGAACCACTCAAGAGCATGCTCTAACATCATACTGAAGCCAGCAGTGCTTGAGGAGCAGTGGAGAGAAGACTGAATCCCAGTTCAAAAGTGATGTCCTCAGCTTTCAGCATCCGCAGTCAGCATAGCCAGCCTATGACACATTCCTGCTGGCACTCCTTCCCAAAAGGGAGCAAACCTTGGGATAGCAGAACTATCAACGAGCAGAAGTCAACTCTCTCCTGTCAGGTTTCCTGACTCTCTGAAGACCTAGACAGGGTGCAGACTGGGGAAAGGACATAAACAGTCTGGGCCATGTAACTTACACCCTGTGAGGCTGCTGCTGGAAGCATAAAGGGTATTTCCTGGTACTTCTGATTTATTCTCTGTAGTACCTGCCTTTGAGAAAATGCTCATCATGGCAACTTGGAGAAAAAGACTGTACAGAAGAGGTAAATTTATTACAGTGTGATGACAGGCTATTGAAATAATATTATTTCACTGACTGAAGTAAATTTTTACTATTTCTATTAGCCTAGCAGAATCAGCGTCAGTGAGCTGGGAAAGAGCTGGCGTTTATTTGGTTTTGCATCATTTGTGTGGCTGTAGATCACCCATCATGGCAGAATGGTTACCACTGATTGCAGGAATCAGGGAAAGCTCAGCTTTATTCCTGTGCCAGGTCAAATGTGGGGTAAGAAGAAACATCTTTAGATCTGTAAAATAAGCAGCTCTGCTCTGGAAGTCATTGGAAATGTCACAATGCCATTTTCACACTTGTTTTTCAGAGCAGAACAACGCCTTAACACCCTCTGCTATTTTCTATAAGTCTGTATTCAAAACACAGGATTTAACTAAAACTTCTAAAAGGATATTGCAAGAAACACATTTAATGTGTGTCACCACTTAAGGTACAAAAAGATTAGTATGCAAAGACAATAAGGTTATCTGATGTGTCTTAGCTGGGAAAGACAAGAAAGCTCTTCACAAGGCCAGGATTACTGCACGCATCAGTGAAAAACAGTTGAATATTTAATGTGCATGGTAAATATAAGCAGAAAAGGGAGCCCGGATGACATACGACAGCATAACACTCTGCAGTATAGGAATCAGCCCAAGTACAGTATTCACATGACACATTTAGTATTCAGACTAACACATTTTGTCTGAACACCATCCTTTCTGTTGCAATGGCATTGTCTTCCTTTTTCTCACCCTCTGATGTTTTCCCTGTAGACTCACATTCACATCACATGGGCATTTACTTCAGTCATTGCTCACTTTATAACACATTCATGCACTCCATGCATTGTTCAGATACTAAATTTTGTGTCCCTTTTTTTCCTCATATGGCTCATGAGACTTAATGTTCTCTTCTATCTTTTTCTGTTACTCTCTTGAAATAATACACACTGAGGGAAGTTATTCTGAAAATTGCTTTAGAACAATTAAGTTATAAACATGAAAAATAGACTCCACTTTTCTTTTCTTTTTTTTTTTTTTTTTAGAAAGCAGGAAAAAATACTTTTGTATTCTAGTTATCTCTGTAGATAAAAAGTAACTCTGATCTTGTCCTAAGGACTGTCCAAACATGAATGAACATTTTGCAAATTCTGGTATTTCTGACTATTGTTATGATCTAATGCTGAAACTTTGCATGTTTCCATTTACTTTGCTTCATAAAATACAATTGATGAGAAAATTACTCTGCTGTAAGTATTACAAAAAATATTTTATTTATATTTTGGTGTCTGTTTTCCACTGAAAATGGAAACAAAGCTATGTTCAGTGGTAATTTTTAAACTTTTTTTTAAAAAAATATGGATTTTTTAAAAAAAACTATGCATATATAAAATAATATAGATACTGAGTGATTCAAGGCCATAAATCTGTTTTAATTCCATAAATTCCAAGTAGCTAAATTGACCAAACGTTTCTAAAGAAAACAAAACCCCAACCTCCCTTTCAAGCTGAAAAATACAGTCTGGGCTTTCACTTGAGTACTTATGAAAGAAAAAGAAACTGGGTCAAAGTTAAGGAGTTAGTAATGGAAAAGGTAACTTACCTCATAGTGAGTCTGTGATGGCAGCAGCGTCCTGGGATTCAGTGTTTGTCCTCTTCACTAAGACTGACAGAACCAAAACATGGGTGTGAGATTTTACAGGGAATTTATCATCAGACCAATGGGGCTTCAAAGGAAGCTCATTAACCACCATTACATTAGAAAGAACAAAAATTACTCTCACCTTAGTAGGATGCCAGATAAAAGGTAATTATGGAGACTTCCCTGGTACCACAGATTAAGCAGTTCAGAAACTCTGCCCCCAGTTACTCAGATGTCTGGAAGGGAAACACTGCCTGTGATTTGCACCACTACTTTATTCAGGCAGTGATAGTGCTACAGCTCCATAATTACTGACATCTTAACTCAGCATAACAAATACTTTTTACAGGGTAGAGTTGATGCCTTGGAAAATAATCACGTGCTTAAGATTACTATCAAATGCCATGAATTATGATGTTTCCAGATAAAACAAAGCTGGTGTGTTATTCTGCCTAACTATCTCCTGATAAACTTTGTTTGTAAAGTATCTTCTGCAGACTATTTTTCAGTCCTTGATATGAGACTCCATTCCTAATAATGCCTGAAAAAAATTACATGCTTTACTAGGTTTATAGAATATTTTTCCACTAAAAAGAAATAAAAATAATTCCTGCTCATGAGGATCTGAAAAATATGTTGATTTCAAAAGATCAAGAACATTTATGTATTGTGAAACAGAGAGCCATTTAAATGAGGCAGAGCTTGTTATACAAATATCTGAGCTTTCTACCGATCTAACTGTGCAGCAAATAGAACAGTCCTTAAATTTAATCAAACAATATTTGGTAGAACAGATTATTCACTTTTCAAGAAGAATAAGGGCACTGAAGCAAAAAATGTGATACTGCTGTAATTCAAATGACAAGAAAATCAGCAGTTTTACAAATCTTTGCAATTATTTAGAGCAAACAGATTTTGCACCACTGCAGACAACTTTGGTTGGTGGTGGTCCCTGTGAAATGCTTGGGTAGGGATTCTGATGACTCTCAAGCACATTAATAGTTTGGGGTCTAATTTATCCATTACAGAAATAAATGGGAATATTTCTCTGCACTGGTAACACTCACACACTGTGCTCTTCCTCCCAAAGGGACAGAAGCCTCAGCTCTCTCTTTTCCAAGCAGTAACCATTTGCAGATGAAATTAAAGGTACAGTTGCATCAAGGATGGAGCTGAGAAGGAAGAACAACTTAGGCTGTTGTTCAACAGTGAAGAACTCCAGTATCTGAGACAGGCTGAATCAAAGCGGGGGTTCTATCAGGATTACCTTACACCTGCAGATAAAGGCGGACTTTGACCTGACTCCATGCAATGTAGAAAATGCTACTTTCAACCTGTATTGAGGAGATCAAAATTAATCATCCAGCTGGAAACAGGGTGAATTGGTCTCATGGTCAATACACCTTGCCTTGGAGACCAGAGATAAACTCAGGGAGATGAGTGAGCAGATTTTTTTTCCTATCTCCAAGCAGTATGATCTTCAAGAAAATCTTCTGAAAGCGTAGGTATTCTTCTTAAAAGAAAGATATTGACAAGATTGCCATTGCTTCTCAGCATATTAGTCTGAAGTACAATGTATTTTCTGTTAGTTATCTTTAGGTGGCAGTAAGGTAAAAGCATGGAGTAGAAATTTAAGAGAAATCTCTACTGCATTTTTAGAGACGTTTTTGTCATGTACTGTGCTGGCTATGCCATAGAAAGAGACTTTCTAAAACACTTTCATATTCAGCGGATACCCAAAAAGTAGTTAGAGTTGACTTCATCCAGTCCACAATCAGACACAAACCTGTTGAATGCCAGCAATATTAATACAATGACTAGATACTATATTAGGTAGGCAGTAGGTGATCCAAGAATCCCTGAGGACAGTGGTAAGGCTCACAGGTAGAGACAAACACATATGATCCTATCAACAGGATGGAAGAATACTAAAAACCTAACCAAACCAAAAAAAAAAAAAAAAAAAAAAAAAAAAAAAAAAAAAAACCCACAAAAAAAAATAACTCCACCAACAAAGGGAAGGCCTAAATCAAGTTTAAACAGTGTTTCAATGAATAATTATTAACATGGAAGTTTACAATCTCTTTTCATTTATGCTTTTCCTATATGCATCTCTAACACAGTCTTTCCTGAAGCTAAACCATAGTGATGTTGTCTCTAACCAACTTCCTACTAGAAAAAATAGTAGGACAAAAACACACTCAAAATTTTATTGAGGAATATAATTAGCTGAGTAATGTGACAGTGTCATGTAGCGTGCTAAGGCAAGTATTATGTAGCCGGTAAAGGTCTATCTTATACCATTAATATTTACAGTTGGAAGCAGGAGATGGCTGCAATCGAAGTGCTGCACCCAGCAAAGGCTAGATGCTGACTTGATACCTTGTTGTCTGACAGTGTGAAACAGTCAAATAGCTACTTACTTCATCACCACTTGACAGCATAATATTAATGCTAGGTAGCAACACATGGCTATGTTGCAGGAGCTTAGCACCAAACACAGAGAAGGATTTCATGGAACAATTTTGAGATAGTGGGCTTTGCTTTCTGGCAGAGAAGTAGGGATGGAAAGTGTCTGGCAGTTACAAAATCGGACAGGAATCATAATGATCTCTGCTGTATCACACACTGCTGACCCACCCAGTACACATTACAGAGACAGAGCAGTTTCTTATTCCCACAGAAAGTGGAATGAGACAGGGCTCAGTTTCAGAACAGGCTGTACCTGTGCAAGAGAACCAGGACCTGGGGGCAAGAGGACCAGACCCTGCCACACTTTGTCACAGTAAAACCACAGCCCACAGAAGGTGGCTGCACCTCTATGTGGTGCTGATCTTTGCGGGGTACTTGGTGCTGTTCTCAGAGATCTGACTAAAATTAAAAAAATTAAAATTTAAAAAAAAAAAAAATCTGCCTCTAACATCACGATGAAGAAAGAGATCTTTAACCTCAACTGCTATGCGCTGAAAAGTGGAGTTTTGAGCAGTTCCAGGTTGTGTACAATTCAGTTTGTGCAAACTTGATTAAAGTTAATTGAGATTAATAATTCAGAACACATGAGAATAATGCCTGGTGAAAACAATGCACATGGAAATGTATTAGTGAGCAAAAACAACATGCAGATGTTCACTCGGATGGACTTTGGGTTTCCAGATTGCAAATACCTAAGCAAAATTTCTTCCCTACCCCCCTGAAAAAATTGGAATCTAGACTGACAGATAAAATTTACATGCAAAATTCAGAAAAGCAAAATTCTGCAGCAGGAATAGCTTAGTTACCCCCTTGATTTAGTTGTTGATACGTTATGTTATTTCTTGCTCTGTTCTCTTATCCAAATGCTGTCATTCCCATCAGCCCCATCTTGAGTATCAGGACATCACCCTCCACATGCCGGTCTGATCAACACCTATGAAAGCAATGAGGAAAGCAATTCTGAAATCCATTCTTCTATCTCGTCACTTTTAGCTATTTGACTCTCTCTACTGAACCTCTCTTCACCTCTTTTTCTCAGAAACTATCCTGCTCTCATCTTCAGGGCTGTAGCATCTTTTTCTAGTCTTCTCCTGCTTTTGGGTTTAATCTACTGACCCCCTAACACCCACTTCACTCTTCCATGACAACAGGACTGGACTTCCTCAAAATGCCACTACTGTGTGTTCTTCTAAATCCCTCTCCAGGAGTCATTTCTGCTGTGGCAGCTACAGGGATGCAGTAAACTCAACCCAGCTACATGCAGGGCAATGACAGAAAGTTACTGCTTTTAGTGATAGTCTTCTGAGTTTAAATACCATCCATTCCTTCCCGCAAGATGCTTGCTTGATAAGGCTTTTATCCACCACCAAGATTTACTCATATAGAATCTGCTGTCTCAAAGCTGTAAAGCATTTATCCCCTGTGGAGAGATACCACCTGATGCACAGCGCTGTCAGCCATGTACAAAAATAATTCTATATGATGTCCCAAAGCATTTCCCAAACTGGGAAGGGATGTTGCACCCCAGAGACTGACACCTTTACTAAAACATTTGTCTAGTCTGTGATATAGCAGCTATGGGACTAACTCCTCCTCAGCATGGTTTGCCTGGATTTGCACCAGCTATAGATTTTCCCACTTATCCTTTCAGATTGCAGCAGATGGTGAAGTTTCTACACCAGAGGCTGTCGACAGAATTTTAAAAGACATCTCATAACAACACATTGGAGCTGCACATTTAATCTGTGCTGCACCACCAAGATGATTTTAAAAAGAGCTGGAAATTTAGCACTGGCAGTTACTGCAGAAGCACCACCAAGGAGCCTTCTCAAAGCCCACAGCTGAGAGCTGACCTCCCAAAGTGCCACCCAAATCACTTCTCTGTGCCACTAGCACTCTGCTGTCTAAGAAAAAAGGCATTTAGTACTCTGTCCTGTGAGATACTGATGCAGCAAAATATCTGATGGAGATTTTAAGGGGCTACTTGTGTGCTTCTGTCTCTTTTTGGTCCATGGCTGAGCTCATGTACAGTACAGTGGACAAAACCAGAAACATTATTCCTTCTGCCTAAGACAAATCATCCCAGACATATTAAATATCACTGTTTTCATAGCTAGACCACTTTCATTAAACAGTTAATACAAGTCAGACATCACCACTACAAGTAGTTAAATAAATTACAGTTACTGTATGTACCCTGTTCTTTAAAGGTTAATTCCTAAAAGTGAGCTTTCCAGTTGGAAAAATTACGAGGCCAAAAGGTTAATAGTATCAATAGAAGGTCACCTGAGCCAAACATTACTGCATGTACTAGCATTGAGGAGGGGGCAAATTGTTTTGATTTAAACACAACACTGTTTAAAGTCATCTAGGAATGGTCCTGGAATCTAATGTGTGGAGCAGGAGGGTTGAGTATGCCAATCTGACTGGAAGATCAAGACTCATGTGAACAACACCCATGTTTCACTGAAGTCTGCTTTACAATTTAGTTGGAACACTTCAGAGAGCTCTGTCTCCAATCTCCAATTTTTTGCTCCACTATAATTAGAACAAACTTCCTCGATAACTTCTGTAGTGTCACAACAGTGCAGCTTCACGTGCCAGGAGGGAGACTGGCAGAATTTCTTAATGAGGTATTTTCCTTGCAAGCCCAGCTAAATCCTAGACTTCAATCATCTCCATCTTCTTCATTTTCTCAGAGAATACCAGAGATGTAATTCTTCCTTGATAGCAAAGACTGCATTTTTCTGATCTATAACTGGTCAAGCCAGACGATCAACTTATCATTATAGCAGCTAACATGAATTCTCTCTCCACTTTTGCTTTGATTTCAAGAACTGTCAGAAAACTAAAAGTTGACATTTTCCAGGAAGAAATCAATTAAAACTGTCACATGTCAACTAAGGCAAACTATTCAAACTAAATTTAACCCCCTATACTAGATAGTGGTGGTAGTGAATGTAACTTCTTCAGAGACATTTTAAGAAAATATTCAGACAATAACCCATCAAAAATAAAGAAATAAAAAAAAAGTTACTTACAATCTTTCTTCCTCAAGGTGAACTGCCTATATGTATTATACTGTGCCTATTCTGCACAGATCAGAAGTAGTCACCTAAGCTTTTTCTTCAGCAATGTCCATATGGATATGTGCAGGCCTTGGTGTCTCATTCAGGGCCTCCAGCAATGGGACTGTATCTTCCTTCAGACATCAGGAAAATAACTGAGAGGTTGGTGGTAGAAACAGCAACAGCAATGACGGAATTTCAAAATGATCTACAACTCTTAACATTATACAGAAAGATTTTCAGAGGACTACAGAGGTAGGGAAGGGACAACAGGATAGCCTCCTCTCAGTGAACATGGTGTCATGGGGAGAAGTTCCTAAGATGCAGAGGAAAAAAGCAGTCATGCTTACCTTGGGGTGTTACTTTGCATACAGAAGGCACCAGAGCTAATATGTGGTAACCACAGGTCACCCTGAACTGCAGCTGAAGTCTTCCTAGGTCTGTCTGTTCCTCTTGCTTTCTGCTTATCAATTTCAGAGCATTCACTTTTCTTACCAGGTAATCCTGAAACTTGCTAGGCAGCAGGTTTACTTACAGTACAGCAAATATTGCACCTTTCAGGAATTATTTCCTTCACACATGGGGACAGCAAGAATGTCTGTGCAATGCATTGCCACTTTTGAAGCCTAGAGGATGAATTGAAGAGTTGTGAGGTGCTGAGAAGGAAAAGGAGCTGGTGGTCTTGCTGGTGATAAACAGCAGCAAATCAGCTAAGGTGCACTAAGTGCTGCTTCCTTTGGTGCCACAGGCACCAAAGTTAGAAAGGAGTAAACTATTCAAGTACCTGAAAAAGAACTGTGTATAGACACACTCAAAGATGAGTGCCCATATGGACAACAGCATGAAGTAGGAAACCAGGCTAAACCAGTTAAGGATAAAGCAGTTAAAGGAAATAGGTAACGTGTACAAAATCTTAAAAATAGCTTGCAATTTCCAGTGGCCTGTGCAGTGGTTGGCTCATCTGGATCTGAATCTGTTCTCCTTAAATGAGTCCCAAATGGATTATTAGTTCAACTCAACAGCCCAACATGTAGGTCAACACAGCTCTTGGGAGCTGGTGGTTGGTGTTCAGCATAAACAGAGCAGCTACCTTTTACAGATGATGCGAGGGAGAGCAATAGGTGACAGCCTGTGAAGGTGAAAAAAAAAAAAATCACAGAAAAAGGGACTTCATGTGCCACTCAATTAATGTACTTTTAGTAGAACACAATCAACCTATAGATTTATGTCCCCTTTACTGCTGTTGAAAATAAACTGTAGTCTTACAGGCTGGGGTTATCATTGCATCT
>JAWWEU010000005.1:22633146-22677450 GCA_035583155.1 Acropternis orthonyx | reverse complement strand
TCTTCTTGAACTACGCAGATTCTTATATGAATTCAGCCTTTAACTGAAAAATTTTCTGATAAGATGGCTGTAAATCCTCTATGAAATAGACTCAGCATATCCGTGCACTTTTCATTCAAGTAAAAGGCTTTTTCTGGCTGCTCACTATTACCCCTATATGCCCCCAAACCTTTCAAAGAAATTCTGACATGGATTATGACCACTCAAGCCAATCGGCTCTTATTACTGTAGCAAAAGGTTTTGATTTGGGGGCAGTAAATCTGGATGGTATGGATCAGATGTTCTTACCATGAATGAAGTGATAACCTTGTGAGTGGTGTCAGGACTCAAGATCCAGAGACTTTGCCAGCAAAAGCTCCGGTGCACACGAGCAGCTGCGGAATTCCCAGAAAGCCCTGCACATGGCAGAGAAGGGAATTCTCCAGGGTTTGTCAATCCCTGTATTTTAAAGCTTGTGTTGATGTCTCTGTCTTGTGAGGAATCCAGAATCAGGCACAGTACTATGCGAGTGCTGAAATGAAGGCTGGTTAATTCTTAATGCCCAGCAGAGAGGCATGCTGCTGCTGCTGCTGCTGCTGCTTTCAGAGCACACTGTGCCTTTCACAACCCACAGACACATCCAAAACACACTTGCCCACGCAAAGCTCATGCCCACGCAGCAGCTGTCCCAAGGAAGCACACCCTGCCTCTCTCACACGTGCAGGGATTTCTCCACCAGCACCACAGCTCGCTCTTCTCTCTCCCGGATCTGGCTCAGCCCTGGTGTCTGTGGCCTTGCTTCTCATGCCTGTAATGACACAAAGCAGGATTAGACCAGCTAAGTCATGCTGATGTAAAACACACAGGAGGAAGAGGCCCTGTGTATTTGGCTGGCTTCCTCTGTGTGCTATTCCACTTGCCTTTGACACTTGGCACACATGGAAACGTTCATACATAGCAAATCCCTAATGTTCCCTCTTATAAAATAACCATTTGGGAGATGGCTTGTTTAAAGATAAGCGTACATATACTGGATTGATAAATGCCTCTGAGCTTTGACTTGTGAACTGGGCCCTCCTTATCCAAACTGTTCATCTACAAAGCAAATCAAGGAACCAAAGTGGAACAATAAATCTATTTCAATAACCAAATGAAAAGCAAACCCCGGCCCTACAATGAAGTTTCACTCTATATGAAGATTTATTTTATCTAAATATTTCAAATATTTTTAATTTAATAATTAAAATGACCCTAAAAAAAATTAATCAACTTTTAAATGAAAACACCAGTGAAAAGCTAAAAGATTTGACTTTAAAACATGACAAAGATTTTTTCCTGCATTTCTTCCTGTCATTGCAGATGAAGCTATTCACTACATAAAAACTAAATACAATATTTCTTCATTTTTTTAAATTTTGCCAAAATAAATTTGTCTTGCTCCAACTGCCATCCAAAGACATATAAATGGAACATGCTGCATAAAATAACTTAGTGAGAAGCAGACAGGCCTCTAATGGTAACAGACTTCATTTTGTTGGTATTACCATGGCACATGATGTCATCTTGCCATCAGCATCCACTACCACTAAGGATACAACTTTCACTGCCAGCTCTTCTATATTAGGGGGTAGGAGAACTCTCACAACTCTTCTGTCATCAACTACCTTTTAAACAGGCTCATAAGATAATTCAGGTTGGAGGAGCCCTCAGGAGATCTCACAGTCCAGCCTCCTGCTCCAATTGTAATGACAATCTCTAAGGTATTGCCCAGTCAGTTAATCAACCCTCCTTCATTTGCCTTACATATATTTAATTATTCATAAGCAGTGCTGAAGTTACACTCAGAAATAGCTGTGATCACCATGCGGTATTTATTAGTAAGAATTCTTTCTGAAAGGCTATCACAGTGTTTGGGGGTCTCATAGGCTTACTCGACAACAAAGGTTTTCAGCAAAAAAATCAGTAACTTGTTTCTCTTCACGGACTTCCGGCTTCTTGTGCCTTTTTTTTTTTTTTCCCCTTGGTGCTGAGACAAAATAGTTTGTCTTGTTCTTTTCTTTCCTGAGCTTTCTCCTTCTGCTTTTGTAGCTCTAGGCCACAGAATACTTCTTGTGTGGGTCTCTGCCACAGCTTTGTGATAAAGACACCAAAAAAATTGTATCTTGCCATCTCCCAAGCAGTCAGTTCTATAACCAGATCTTAACCAATTAATGTGGGGAAGGGAGTAGCAGCCTGTGTGATCCATCAATGGGTGAAGCAACAGGCAAGGACTTACCAGAAAAGCCTGAAGGAGTGATATGAGACCTTTAATTTCAAACCTCATTTTTAAAACCCACTTGCTACGATTATTCAAAGTACATGGTAGGGTCAGTGACAACCCCCCCTTTTTCACTGTCTCAGCAGCACTATGTTTCTAAAAATGCTGTTCCATCCTTTTATTTTTGGGTTCACCAGTTACAGTCTAGTCTATCATCATCACCAAATATGCAATGAACAGACTCTGAGGTGATGGGGGACAGAACTTTTTTTTTCCAGATCAGCCAGCTGATTTTCCAAATTAATTAAACTGTTGAGCCATTAATTACTAAAGAAGTGGTTGATTTTGATGGGACCAGACTGCAGAGCCTTCTGGCAACTCTTGTTACCAGTTCAGTGCAACTGCTGAGGGGGCAACCTATATTGTAAGCTTCAGCAGTGAGCTGAGGACTGATAACCAGGGGACAGCACTTGAATAGTGTGGGGTTTTTGATCAATAGAATCCACCTAAAAATATGAATTAAAGTCCCTTTTTTCATATTTAGAGATTAGAAGCAACATAAACACAGAAATAAAGTTAGTTTATGTCCTTGTTCATGGTAAAAAACCCCAGTTGTCTAGATATTAATCAGTGAAGTAACTTCTTTTACATACTGGCTCAGGATGGATAAGGTTTCTGCAATAAATAACTATTGCAAAATGAAGTAAAAAGCCCTATTATGATGATTTTAAATTGAGAATGAAATTTACATATGTGGCTGCATTTTAACAAGTTACAGGCTTTTTTTTCCTCCCCAATTTTTTGCATAATATTTCTCATTAAGAAATCAAAGTAATTTGAAGGCTATCAAAAATGAAAATGTCTCCATAAATACAGACTTGCTTACAACAGGAATGGAAAGAGCATGGACTGAAAAATAGGAAGTAAGTTCAGAAATTTCACATGCCAGAGACAAGGCAGTAACATCCATTTGCCTAGGTAGTGAATTTCTTTCACAAATAGCCTTGTCAACCCTAGGATAAGAGTTAACTTGGATTATCTCAGTCCACAGTTTCCCGGAGCAGATAATGAAAATGTAAGACAACTTCTGAGAACAAAAAATTCCATTAAAACTTTGCAGCCCCTCTGAGAAAAGAAGAACGAGGGTCACAGTCCAAGAGAGTACAGAGCAAAACTAAGACCTCAAATATATCTGTAACATCATCTAAAGGCGAAATGACCTGCCCAATCCAATCCAGTTTAATACACCAACATGCCTCATGCCACCTTGTTTTACAGTTGGATTCATGTGGTCTGTGACCTGCACTGGATTATTTCTATTGGGAAAAATGTTTTTTAAATAATAGGGACCGTGTATTTAGCCATGAAGGACAGAGGAAAATATCCTAGTCGATCATGTATCCCCTAAAGAGAATCCCTGAGCCAAACTTGTTCTTACTATCATAGTGGGACCTTTTACATCAGTGTGGAGTGAGAGAGAGGAAAAAAGAGGAAGGATGGTTTTAACATTTTCCCCTCTGGCATTGTTGATCTCCTGCAAAGGCATGAGTGCCAGTGATGTACACACAGCAGCAGCACCCACTTACAGTGCATCCATCGCGGAATGCAGGATCGTCATCGTTCTCTAGACTGTAACTGCCCTTCCTTAGAAATGACGAGCAAGCAGGTCACTAAAATATTGTATAATATGGAGCATCTAACTGGGAAATGGGCTTTGACCTGCTGCTTTCTGTTTCTAAATATTTGGGGATTTGAACGTTCAGCCTCAAGCACACATTCATCTCGGGCAGTTCAGCTGTCACTCGTAATACAAATCAAAGGATGACGGATGGCACAATCTGCCCAGAAGTTCAATTCCTGCTAGGGTCATTCTGTCCATAGTGACCACTTTTCCACACTAACCACATGACTTCATTGGCTCACCTCATCATAAGAATTTGTTACACATGAAAGCATATACATAAACGTGTATAAAATGTTCATCTGCCAACTATAAAATTTATCTGGTCTAAAGCTTTTCAACTGACAGATTTTTTTTTTTATGTGCCTTCTGACATTATTACACTTCCCATTGCCACATGAAAATTGAGAAAAAGAAAAAATCAGATTATCCTTACACTCATTCTGTACTGTGCTGCTTGTGTTTCCGTAGATGAAGCTATGAAGCCTATATGTGGAAGAAGAGCTGGATGAATATTTTAAAACATATTTGTGTAAATACACTGATTAATTTCTCATGTAATAGATTTCAGTTGCACTCCTGTGCAGCCTTTAGACACTTATAGCATGCAAACAAGCTGGCAGAAAAGTTTACTGGCAGGAACGCCTGTAGCAGTAGTACATTTTACAAAAATATTTAATGTAAGCAAATTTTCTATATATAATCTTTAGATATAAATATAAGTATATATAATCTATACTTATATATACATATATATAAATACTCACAAACTTGACTCCTCCAGCAAGAGAAACAGAAATGTTACTGAATATATACATCCAGTCAAATTAGCTCATGTTTAACTTGCAGTAGCAAAGACCAGCAATAACCTGTTCACAGCCAAACCCGGGATAATGAATTATTAGTGAAGTGATTAAACAAATAATTGCTGAATTACTATTACAGTCCACAGACATATTAACTTACAAGTTATTTTCAAGGTAAAGGAAGCTGTCAAAAGAAATGGGTCATTGCATGAAATTCATCCAGCTCTGCCTTGAATATTAAACATCCACCACTGTGTGTGTAGTTTTCTGGAGTCCAAAGAGCAAAATCCGGAAGGGCTAATGTATTTCTTTACCAGTAAATGGTGCCTCAGCAGTAGCTTGTCTATGCAAAGCCCTGTCCATAAATGGTTTACCTTTTCATTCCATGGTAGCTCAAGTGTGTTTCAGTATTCTCTTGATGGAAATTATATTGCAATTATTTCAATCCTTTCAGTTGACAACTGACTTGATCTCGAACATATTCACCTCCCTTGGCTTAGTAACGCTGGCCTTGTTATTGATCCTCTCCTTGGCAGTTGTGGTTTCAGCCATCACTGCCAATAAACGGGCGACTCAAGGGACCTACAGACCCAGCCTGCAGGAGAAGGAGGGATCCCGGGTGGAGATGTGGGACATGGTGCAGCCACCGCCAATGGAAAGACTGATTTAGAAGATAGCAAAAGCACTCCTCCGTGTTGGAAGACGGCTGAAAGGGGACAGTGTACATATGTTAGATATATTAATTTTCACTCTGATATCAGGAATACTCATTATAAATATTACAATGACTTTGGACTTGCAATGTTTTCCTTTTAAGTTCAAAAACATGAAAATTTCTTTAGCATTTAAGTGAACCAATGACATTTATCATTGCTTTGGACCAACCCATCCAAGGACAATTTTTATTTGCACTGGAAACTGCAGCCTTGATAATCAGCAGTAGGCATGACAGAGAGTAATGGCTCCTGGGATACCTATAAGTGCCTGTCTTGGACACAACACGGATAACAGCTTCTCATTTGCGTTCTCCTTTGACTGCCCAGCAATCACTGCAGCAGAAGATGATGAAGACAAATCAACTAAGCCTGTACAATAAAGACATTGTAATTCTGTTATCAAAGGGTTTAGTACTAGAGCTGTGTCTCAGCGTATCTACTTTGATCTGCCAATCAGGGATTAAAAGGAAGCAGTGCAAACACTCTCCAAAATAAATGCTTCAAATTTAATTGTTTTTCTTTCCTCCAGTTCTTTCATTTTACCTGCTGCCCCTCCACTTTCTGTGGAAATGAAAGTGAAATGCATTTCAGTTTCCACAAAAGCACATATTTCTCTGAGTATAAATGACTGTGTCCTAAAATATCCACTGGGCACAACATGACCTCTTAGGAGACATGAAATCTAAATGTCCTAAAAAAATTGTGTATATCAACACTACTGCTTTCCTCCCGTCACAGTATTACCTGATGATCCCTTTTAGAAAATTATTGCTTCTCACATTGCCACCATTGGCTGCCAAAAAGCATGCTCAGAAACATTTCCCAAAGCTCATGGAAAATACCAGGAAAGTGACAGAAGTAGCCTACAGGTAAAACACTGGCTCGAAAATAATTATGACAAATCTGGTGCTTCTCCTGGCGCTCAGATTTCTCATATGATCATGGGAAAATAAATTTTTATGTCTCAATTTTCCTCTTTTAAAACAGAGATAATCCCATTTAACTACCTCATAAACCTCAGTAGCACAAGGGTCGCTTTGTCAAAAAAGAAACAAATGCATAAATTGTAATGGGAGAGGCTTGTAATGGAATTGACATTTACATAGATGTAATATAAGTTACACTGACATGTAATGCAATGAAATAGACATTTGATGCAAAGGAATCTTGTGATGAAATAGACATTTGAAAATGTAGGTTAATGTTTGGACTCAATGGTCTTAGAACTGTTTTCCAGTCTTAACAATGGTACCAAAAATAGGTGCCAAAAGCACATCCAGGTCAAAGGGGGGTTTGGAATGTAGAGGCAAATTTTAGCCATAACCCATGCAGTTAATTTTCAGAATAGTCAAGAAATGAAAGCATAAACATTGCTTCCACACAAACAGAAGCAATAATAAAGAGGCAACAGAGTGAAAAGTCCACAATGGCATTTCCTTCTTCCTGCACTTCAGCTTACATGTTCCTGCAGTTGTGAAACATCCCACATAGACACATCAAACCCCAGATGATTATTCCAGAAGTTGCATAGTAGAGTATTCTCATTCAGTATCCAAGAGTTTAACTCATCTTTTTAATTAAGGATCAATTCATAATTCATTTTGAATGAGCCCCTTAAGGGATTACTGAAGTTCAATGCCACTCACATTTACTTTTGTATTAGATGAACAGCAGTAACTATGATAGTAAGCACATTCAGGATTTCTTGCAGTCCTCACCAATATCTTTCAAAATAAGGCCCTACACAAAATGCAAGTAGATGGTTGGATTCAAGCTGAGTTAGAAAAGCACAATGTAGTCACAGCAAAAATGCACAACGGATTTTATTTGAGCCCAATTTACAGCTTTACTACTGAAGCTTATTATTTTAAATGCAACGGTTGTTGTACAGCTGCAGTCTAAATTCAGAGTTCAAATGACAACCAAGTAAAGAACAGAAAAAGACGTTATTAAAATTATGATAAGAGATAGCAGAAATTAAGGGTAGATCTTTTCAAAACATAGTTTTATGTAATTAAAGGTGCAGTAGGTTTTAATTGAAACTTTTGATTTAGCCCAGCTTTTGCCCTGTGAGACACTGCTGAGGCATAACAACAAAGTTAGGTGAGTGTGAGCCTTTCTAGAAAGATACATAAATGTTGGGAAAAAAAGAAGACATTAACTCAAAGAGTGTACAGTTTGAGGCAGAAAATCACAGCGTGTGAGGATGCGAGACCACAAGTGAAGCAGGAGTGATTTCTGTGGACTCTTACACATGTGGCTTTTGCCTTACACAAAAAAGCTGTGAGAGACCCGAAGGCAAGGCCAGCTCTGCCCAGAGAGTGGCCAAGTGTGCAGAGACATGGGAAGCTGTGATAACAAGAGGGCAAGCAGTGAGTGAGTGGGGATGTAGGGCTGCAGGCTGAGAAGAGCTTGGGGACAGGAAGCTCTGAACACCAGAGCAAATCTAGAAGCACGAATTAGGCACAAGTAGCAGAAGCAGCACTGGACTTGTAAAGTGGATACAAACAAAATGCTTCCACAAACCTGCTTTATGTTCTTGGTATTCTGGTCAGTGAGTCAAAGGAGAAATAGAGTTGAGAGAGATCTCAGGGAATAGCAGAGATGGAGAAGATAACTAGAAGTCAAGTAATATCAGAAATAGCAGTAAAATGATTATAATAAAGATCTAACTTTGAAGTTTGCCCTTCTTTGAGCAGGAGGTTGAACGAGATGACATGAGCAGGTCCCTTCCAGGCTAAATTATCTGATTCAAAGAGAAAGGACAAAAGAGAGAAGGGAGCTGAAGATGGAGGCAGTTTGCATAGAGAACTACCTTGAAGGAAAGCATTACCCTTCACAGGGAAAGACAGAGCAAGAATAAGGAAGTGGATGGAGAGCAAATCAGCTCTTCTCGGTGGTTTGACTTTCTGGATGAAATTTTGGAAACAGTAGAAAAACAATCTGCGCAGAGGTAATAAATATTCCAGAAAGTGTTGCCACAGAGAGAATCTATAGGGCTGAGCAAAATACCCGGGAGCGTGTATGGAGGAAGGAAGAGGCAGATGAAAGCCTGAAGACTTTTTATACAGACCAAAGAGAGTTCTGGCGGAATATGCTCCTAGAGAATTAAAAAGATATCCATAAAAGCACAACAAAGGGAAAAATCTCACAGTGAAATACAAGTGTGGTTCGTAAAAGGTAAGTCAAGGAGACAGAAGGCAGGGGAAAAACCTTTAAACTAAGATTAGAGTAAGTTGTGATTGCTGTCAGTCTCGGTGGAGAGGAAGCGATAAAAATAAGAGTGGTGGAAATTCATAGAAAAATGAGAGAAGAAACGAAATGAAAGCAAATGGCACTTGAGGGAGGTGGAGGCAGAAGCTGGATTGCAGCAAAGGTGAAGCTGGACTTTCATAGCAGTGAAACCATAGGAAAGGGAGGGAGGATAATGGTGAGTTAGGAATGAGAATTACCTACCGAAGCAGACCTGTGTAAGATAACTTAGAGGGAGCATGTTTTACTTCAGAGAGGGATTAAAATGTGAAATATTCAAAATTCTACTTATGATCTTATACGAAACAAACAAGGGAAGGCCCAGAAGGCAACAAATGTCAGTTCCAAATACACTTTCTGAAAAGCTGAATTAATGAAGCAACATCCAAAGGCAGCAGGGAGGTAGATGCTGCAGCTGGAAATGCTCAATGGCAGCCTGGAGAAGCACAGAAGTCCCAAAGCTGTCGCCACAAGAACATGCTATAGCAACCATGAAATGCATGGTTAGGAAGACTGACCCTTCTGGGCCATATCTCAATCAGGGAAGAACAGTTAGAACAGATGAGATCATGTTATAAAGAATATCTAATACCATCTTTGCTGAAATTTAACCCACACATTAAGACCAATACAGCAGATGTCAAGCTATTTTCTCAGCCCAAGGGTATAATAAAATGCATACAGAAGCACAGACATTCAGGGAGGAGCAATTACATCTAGGAGTTGTGGAGAGCATTTGTGCTGCTACAGGGGAAAAACTATCAAAACCAGCTTCTGGTTCCCTAAAAAGCACTGATGATCTCCATTCATGTGAAGGTATCTCCATATAAAAGACTTAAAACATTTCAAAATTACATTTGTTTAATCTAGTTGACTCCAAAGTTTCAAGTAAAATAAATTATTTATGACCATTTGCAACCCATTCCTTAAAGAAAAAAATGTTCAATATACTCCCAAACTTTACACATTTAAACTTTCTCTTCATGTCTAATAGCCTTCTACAAAGAGGGGGTGTTATGTTAGAGCACACGATCTGCTCTGCACCAAATCCCTCTGAAGATACTCAGAAGCAGGGGAAGGATAAAACCATTTACCCCCTTTCCATGGTACATTCACTTTTCCCTTGGAAAAAGGTGACATCCAGCCTTGTGAAACAGCGAGCAATATCTTGCATTATGTGCATTATCTTGCATTATGTAAAATTAACTTCTCTGTAAGTACATGGAATGCATAGTTTAGATGCTGTATTCATATTACTATTTTGCTGTGTACAGGATCAAAATGGCCAATAAATAAAGATTACATCGAGCCACAAGAAGCCTGTATTTTTTTGTTTGTGGGATTCTTTCACTGTGCAATTACAAAGAAAATTATCCCCAGGCCAGAACTATATTTGCAGTTTAAAAAGTCAAATTTTCATTTGGAATCAAGTGATCAAGAAACATTTTCTACGCTTGGAAAATGAGAAGAACATGTCTTGTGCTGTGGTTGGAGCTGCCAGCCTCAGCACTGCAATCTGCACCATCCTCTGTCTACATCCACACTGACACACTGCCCTGTGCCCAACAAGGGAGGTTTCTGTGCCAGGTCCCAAGGTGGCACAAATCAATACAACTTCACAGAACTAATTTATACAAGCTGAGAAACACATGTTCTGTTTTTCAAATTACTGCTGTCTTTCCAGTACTGTGGACAAGTGCAGGCAGCAAAATGGCAGAGCTTTAAGAATTTACTTCACTTAACCTAAGTCCCATTTTCACGAGGGGTTTTCTGCTCACTTCAGAAGTCTCTCTGTTACTTTTCAATAAAGATCAAAAGCCTCAGACACAAGTCCTACTGCCCCAAAGGCACGAAGTAGTCACTGAAAGGGCTCCCTCAGACCAGTCGATCTATCTTGGTGCTTGCAGTGGCATTGCAAGCCCCCTGCAGCCTAGCTGCCATGGCCACACCCTGGGGCACCTCCAGGTAAGACACCTTCCCTTCCCAGGGCTCCCCAGCTCACATGTCCTGGCCCTGGAGGAAGTAAGAAAGCATCTGGCCCATGCAGCTTGCAGGTCAATGAGTAGCTAAGCCACAATTTATTGTCACTGTCTACATCTGAAGTCTGGCTAGTGATTATTGTTCAAACACAATGCTAATTAATAATAAACATCATCCAAGCTGCAATATTAAACAAAGAACATGGTAAACGTACTTTTTTAAATGGTCACAATAAATGCAGTCCTGCAGCAGAAAACTTGTGTCCAGGTAAGAGACAGCAAAGTGTTTGTCCCAGCCCAAAATTTCTGCAGCATATTTTATTTAACATAAGCCTCCAGTCTCACTGAAGGACAAACCTTACATGAGTAATGTCACATAACATCAGGAATCACGGATCAGAGGACTTTGGCCAAGTTCCTATTGCTGTGCTATTCAATCGCCTCTCAGTTAAAGAAAATTGACACCTCTGAAAATAATTCAAAAAAAGAGCATCAGATTAGGCATTGTAACTCAATAAAGTTGAACAGCGAATAGCTGACAACACTAGAATTTTGCCTATTGCAAAATGTCACAGTTGAATGAATGGATGGGGCTTTCATGCCCCACTGAAGCATGCACGGGCTTCAAACTACTGGCATGTGTCAAGATGCTGCAAAACCTAACATTTATAAAAGATACATCTGGTGTGCATTTATTGGGAGCAGAGTGAGGTCTTGTTTAAATTGCACACATGAATTTGATGTGGAAAGCAAGCGACACCCCATGCCTCACAGTTAAAGCATGTTTTAACCTAAACTCCTCCATCTATAATGCATGTCATGAGGTGTGAAGACCTCTTGCACAGCGAAAAGCCAGAGCATAAATTATGAATCAAGGCACAGGTGGAGTCCTGAAGGCCAGGCAGAGTTCTCAGTTCAGTGGTGATTTTTCTGGGTTTATGCTCTTTCAAATGATACTAATTGGATAAAAATATATTGGAGATTTTATATTGCAGCCAGTTAGAGCAACTTGGTTATATTCTGACTTGGTTTCACAAAAGTTGCTTTTAATTTCTGTTTTTATCAGGCCATGATTTTTCTTTCCCCAAAATCATTTGACAAAGCAATTACATTCAGCAGCAATTCATCTAACATTGTCAAAAACTAGCAAGACAGACATGTCCAAATCATCGCTTTAAATCATATTTTTTGATCAGGGCAAAACTACACAGGCCTTCATCTGGTTCCACGCACTTCATGGCACGGTTTGAAGCGTGCCACTTTCCTCAGCTCAATATTGTGCATGACCTTTCAGATTTCACCTGCAGTTTCAGCAAAAGCGCAATTTCCACTGGCATGAATTGTAATAACTAGTGCTGACAAAAATGTGTGTTTCCAATTTAAACCCACTTAGTTTCACTTGGCACCTGTGCTAAGCCTACTTGGCAGCAGGAATTCAGCAGGAGCGGCAGAGCAGGCTCTGCCCAGCAATCCTAACTCAATGTGACCGCTCGGGCGCCAGCCTTTGTCCCCTGCACAAGCAGCCACTTGCACCACAGCGTGTTTGCAATGCCCAAGCAGTGCCAGAGCAGGGCAGCCTGGGGTTACACGGCTGCTTTCTGTCCCACAAAATAAGGAACTGAACGTCTCCCACGCAGCTAGCACAAGGCTAACAGCATTTCAGGTGTTACCCGTAAGGAATTTCACAATCTTCAGGCAGATTTAGAAAAGTCGAAGTCTGCAGGAAAGATGCGTGGAATGTTTCCACCTATTTTTGTTCCAAGTGCAAAACAGCTTAAACAAATAAATGCAGCTTTAGCTGCTTCCAGTCGCCTCCTCAGAAAGCAGGGAGAGGATACTCACGTAACAAGCTGTGGGCATCCAGCATGACAGGGTATCCTGCTGTACCGCAGCCACTTTGAGACCAGCCAGGGGGCCAGGAGTTATTGCAGAGGAAAAAGCACAAGGCTCTGCTCTCCAGCTTCCTGCAGCACCACTGTGGGAACACTGCCTCATGCCTTGGCTGCAACGACCAAGAAACATCCAGAGGAGAAGAAACCTCAAATTGCATCCCAAGGACAAAGCAGGAAAAAAAAGCAAACCAGAAGACCAGGCAGGTGGCACTGCTCTTCTCCCTCCATTTCTGGCAGTGCATCCTCATGTGTCAGTGACTGCAGCTCTCCCAGAAATTTAAATATTCCCTGGGGCATATCACTGTGCCAAGAGAGTGTTGTTTAAAGCAAATCAGCAGGTTGACACTTTCCTTCTGAAATGTATAAAACCTCAATGTCCAGTTGAACAAGCCCAGTACCAAGCATTTTCTTTCAGAGGGATGCATGGTAGGATCATAGACAACTGTGTTAAACCTGACCCCAGGGAGAAGGAGGCTCCAGCAGGTTTTAGCATGAGAAATGAGCCCAACAGAGAAGATGCAGATCTGCCTTTCGGGGTGGTCCAGTGCTGGCACAAGTGATTAAACCAGCCCCAGAGAAGATTATTCTAGTTCAAAACCACGGATAACAGTGACCACTGGCAGGAAAACATATGCCTGCACCCAAGGCCTGCACAGACTGGACTAGCCTGTTTCTCACTCAGTCTTGGGATACACCTTTTTGTGTAGCCTGCCTGAGATGTAGAAATCACTTCTCAAATTTTCTGACACTGGGGAGAAAAAGTAAGGGGGGAAAAAACCAATTACACAAGTACTGGTCTGTTGACATTTAAAATGAGACAATGATGAGCATAAAAAAAAAAAAAAGGTTCAAAAAATCCTGGGCCAGCAACCCACAGGACCAAAGACAAATCACAAAATAGGATGCAATTAATCAGGCTGAAATGCCAACAATGTTCAGTATATCGTTCAAAGTATCTGCGGTGTCAGACTGCCACTGTGACCCCCAGTACAAATACGCCAAGGGGAAATGTAGAATAGGACTGAATCACATAAGTTAAATACAAATATTTTAAAATGACATTTTAATTTCTACCTCACCATTCTAACATTTTCAAAATCGTTAAATAAGCATGTCACCTATCCTCAGAGCAGGCCAAATGTCAAATGTTTGTATGTATTATTCAGCTGAACATTTTAGTACATAATCATCATTGCTAAACAGGTGGTATTATATTAACAGGTTATTTTCTTCAAAGGAACAGTGAACAGAAAACAGCTGATACTCTGAAGTGGTGTATTACTGAACATGGAGCCAACGTTAGTATGGGACTGAGCAGAGGACTGCAGGCAGGATGGGGGGGAGCAGGGACTCACAGTTGTGTCTACAACTTCTAAAGCACATCTCAAGGCAGAGCCTCAGAATCCATTTACCACAATTTAAGTCACCAATGCAAAACCACTATAAAAAATACCTGGGCTCCGTAAGTTTTGAAGATAAAACCTGCAAGTCAAAGACGGTTTTTAATATTTAGCCTTTCAACAGTCCAGGTTGAGAAAGAGTCCTCTGCCCACCTTGAACACAACAGAAATGCTGCTCTACATGGCAGAGTACATCTTTACTGTGTCTCACCCATGACACTCAGTATTTTTTAGGATTTCACAATTAAAATCAGGTAACAGACCTAAAAGGAAAAGGCTTGCAACCAAGTTTAACAGATTCTTTGTAGGCCACCTTTCTTTTTCAGTGTTGTATGCTGGGTTTTGTTACTGTTTTGTTCCCCACATTTCAGTGGGCCCAAAAATGAAAAAATCGTGGAGCAGTACACCATCAGGAGCCCAGCCTTTTGACTTTCAGGAGGAGTGTGAAACAGGCAGCTGAAGGAAGGAAATGATATAGAGCCCATAGCATGTTCCAAATGTGCTTCCCAAACTTTGCTTTTACAACTAGCACTTGTTTATGTTACATACAGCATTTCTAACAGGATTGACAGCCTCCAGGCTTCTGAAGTGCAAGAAGCTGTTAGCATTTTTTTTCTGACTGATGAAAATCTGCAGACTGACTCTACTCCGCTTTTCTGAATACCAGCAAACCCACAACAACACTCCAGGCATTGCTCAGGTTTTTGTTGTTGTTGTTGTTGCTTGTCACATCAAATAAAAATCTAAATCCTTGAATTTGATAAAGTTACTTTTCATTTTGTGAACATGAGGTTAACACACAGTGAGTTCTGGAAAGAAAATGAAATGTTTTGTCCATCATTCGTATTTGGCTGCAGCTGCTCTGTGTGAAATTGCATTGCAAAAGCAATTCTCATCTGCTTTTGAAGCACAGCCAACCAAGAAGTTATTAATGTACAGGAGTATTTCTGATTTCTCCTCCCAAACAAGTCCCCGATAAGACACTGCTTTGAGTTGCATTTTTTCCCCCAAATGAAGGAAAAAACACAACTTTTAATACATGAGCCAGCTTTCATACCCAGGGTGCTACCACATGGCTGATACACCAAACTGCTCAGAAATAGATTTTCACAAACACTTGGTATTGTATCAGCAGACACAGAGTACTGCTGTATCACCTGTGTAAAATTTCCCAACCTGACTTAGACTATGTTATTACGTCCTCTTCTGCAATCCTTTCTCATTTCAGGTTTGTAAGAACTTACTGAACTGAAATATCCACAGAAGGCAAGTCACAACCACATTGAGTGCCTTGAGATAAAAAAAAAAAAACTAAGGAAAGTAGGCAAACTTTACCTGAAAGACTTCATCTTCATACTTTGTCATTCCTTCTGCAAAAATTGCTTTTGTAATGTCCTCCACTGACTGATAATCTGGACCTATGACAAAAACTTCATTTTCACAGCTATTATTTTAATAGCTGAATAAATGTGGGCATATCTACGTGGAAAAACAAAGATGTGTTATGCTTAATCTAGCAGTGAAGATCTCTTTGCTACCCATCTTCACAGCTGGTATCACTCTGGTGACTGCATTAAGCTAGCACAAGTCTAACAGCAAGTGTTAAAATCACACACACATTGCTTTGCATCAAGATAATTTGTAATTTTTTCATCAGTTGTGAATTGACTATATAAATATTGAAAGCACAGTCTCTATGGTTTATCTGCATAAAAATCAAAATGCTTTTAATTCAGAAGAGTGAATCACAGATCAGATTATACTGCATAACCATTTAATGGAAAATTCTAGCTGAATGATAGTCATACACTTGCATAAAATAAATTAGCAAAGCAACTACATTAAAAAGCTAAGCCATACCTGATAACGTATTCATGATGTGCTACTGTGTTACACTGCAGTGCATTTGTGTGGCAAGGGTTTGGTACTGGGGCACTACAGAGGGGCTTCTGTGAGAAGCTGCCAGAAGCTTCCCCCATATGTGATGGAGCCAATGCCATCCAGTTCCAAGACAGATCTGCTGCTGGCCAAGGCAAGCCCACCAGTGACAGTGGTAGTACCTCCGGGATAACCCAGTTTTGAGGGAAAAATCCCTGTGCAATTGCAGTCAAGAGAGAGGAGTGAGACTAATGAGAGGAACATCTCTGCAGACACCGAGGTCAGTGAGGAAGGGAGGTCAGTGAGGCAGGAGGGGCAGGAGGTGCTCCAGGCACCAGAACAGAGATCCACCTGCAGCCCGTGGAAGACCCTACGCAGGAGGAGGGATGAGTGTGAGGAGTCCTCTCCCTGAGGGGGAAGGAGAGCAGAGATGAGCCAGGGCCAACCCACCACTTACATGTTATTTAGCCCACCTAAATTACAAATAAAGTCCATCCTCATTTAATTCCTGATCTCCACCAAAGCCAAGAGGTGCTTTCTGCATCAGCCTCTGCCCACCAGCAGCAAGGAGAGGGATGAAGACAGGTCCGCATGTAATTTCTCCTTAATATGCCAATTTACTAGTCTATTAAATAAGATAATATACCGACTTTTTTAGCAATAACTAGAGACCAAGAAAAGCTGTTTAACAAAAAAGAAATTATTAGCTAAGGTTTTTAAAAGATGCAAAATACCACGAGAATGTCAAAGGATATCAACATTTAAATTCTGTGCTAATTAATTAATCAACTGCATTCGAGAAAACACATTCTGCTCTCTCTGTACTTGAGAAGCTCAAATGATCATTCAACAGAGAAAAACTTCCAATATCATAGAGTATAATTTTAACCTTTATGCCTGATAAGCACGAAAAGCTCTTCAGACCAACCCATCAAACAAGAACCTGCATCACCCAAGGAATTTTGACATTGTTAAATTTTATTTTATAGTACAGTGTTGGGCACTTTATGGTAATGTGGAGTTCACCAAAAACTTCTACTGACGTCACAAACTTTGGAAGGAAAAAGAAAAAACCAACCACACTACACATCACAGCTCATTTACTACATCTACACAGTGCACTACTAACAGTAGTCAAGGTCTGAATTACAGTTCTTGAGATGACTTTGAACAGTAGTCCAGAAGGTGCAAAAGCATGAAGTAAATTCTTACATTTGGCTCTGGTTTTGTTAAAAGGTCAGTAACTAACTAAATTTTTCAAAACTGTTAGGACAATCATGGTCGTTTTCTGTGGGGGTTTCTTTTTTTTAATCTCTAATTTAAAATGATGAACAAAATCTCAGTGTGTCCTGTACCTTATGCTGCTCCTGTAAGTATTAAAGGCTCACAACAAGGACATTGTCTGGAACAGTTTTCAAAGGTCACAAAAAAAAAAATGTTCTGAAAAAAACCCACTTAGAAGCATCAAGATATATAATGTTGCTTTGTTCCATGTTGAGGCATTTCTCATTATCTCTGACACAGATTTAAAAGTAAGAAAGACAAATTGTCAGTTTGCCAACATGTAAGCATTTTAAATTGCTCTTCCTCCTCAGAAACCATGAAGTAACAGACGTGATGTGCTTGTGTGCAAGCTGCACCAAGACTAAACTCTTCCACAGTGCTTTATTGCCTCATTCAAGTATATTAATTTAAAGAAGGTCTCAAGGGAAAAACAAAGGTTAAAAGAAAATGTACATCAATATACAAAGCAATTAATTTACAAAAATTTAAAAGGATACTGGCAACATTAGTAGATATTTTAAGTAATGACTTATGATAATTAGGGATGTCACAAACTAAATTCTTGTGGTCATCACCATGAACTCTCACCTCATTGCTGGTCCGCAAAAGCAATTCTTAATTCTTTGACTTAAATCGATTAAATGACAAACCAAACATCATAAACTCTGATATTTAACCTTACTTCAATTTAACCAGGTTATAGTTTTAAGAATTACCTGGAAGTGCTGGTATGCAAACATTGTCTTAGGCCTTATTATTTCCACAGAATGTGACATCCATAATCACTCCCAGTCATTGGAAATATACATCTGCCTTTATTAGAATATATTTCTTCATGTTTTTATTATACAACCATATTTCAAAGCTACATGTAATTTTACACATTTCTGAAAAATACCATCTCAAGGACCTGCTTGAAAGCAGATGTGCACTACTAAATCACTTTGAAATAAGGAGAAATATTGCACGAAATTCACTGAAGATCTGTAAGTCAACACATTTCCCATCCCACCCCAACAAAATAGCTCCCTTATTTTTAACAGAAACAGAAGGTTAATTCACACAGAATCGTAATAAATGTTAACGTACTTGAACTCAACTTATTTTTCAAATGCTAATACTGTTACTGGATTCTAAATACAAGTGTCATTAGTATTGACCTAAGTAATAGTACAGTTTTATTTGAGTACCCTTTACTACACTAAACCTTGGAGTAACTTTCAACTGTGTTACCTGCTTCATACTCCAACCCAGCAGAAAATGTCAATGGCCCTGCCAACTTCATGGATGGTGGATGGTCCTCTAGACTGAGGAGGCTGTGGACTCATCAGGCAACTCTATTTAGAAGAATAAGTTACGCAGCTTTCAGAAAGACCTGTTAAGTACTTTCAACTGGCCACTCACTAAAACTGTAAAACAAGTATCGCAAAGCAAATCAAGGAAGGTTTTGCACAACCAAACTGCATCATCCCTTTCCATTCCTTTATTTTCAACACCCTGAAGAACATGAATTCCACGCCAGCTGTGGTCCATGCTCTTGGGGTGTAGATGAGGACATGTTTTAGTCAGCGCAGACTCTGCTAACAAGTAAACAACAATTGGCAAAGAGATACACACCTAATAGCAGCAAAGAAGTTACTGAAGTCACATCACCATTCACACTGGTTTTGCTGGTGCATTTATTTCTACATTCGTTCTCCAAAGACTTACTACAATACCATGGAAACAGACAGCCCTCACCATCCTGAGCTTTGCAATAAGGAACCTGCTCGCCTCAGGTGTAATTTTATTAGCCACATTTGTTTAGCCTAAAATCTCAGGCTTTTGGGAACACACTGGCTGGAGTCTCACAGCACCTGGACTAGAGGCTGGTGTCAGGGAAGAAGATGCCAACTCCCCTGGAAATAAAGTTCACCCTTGCCTTCTCCCTGAGAAGTCAGAGAGGTCCATGGTTAGGGGCTGCTTTCTGCAGGACAGGGTACAGTCAGTATTACACAGGGTGGTATTTGCAAACAGGCCTCATACTGGCACTTCGATTATTGCATGAAATGTTTCTTTAATTACTTACATGCATAGAGAAAATATTTTAGATGCTCCTAGCAGTTCCATTAGACAGCTGCACCAACGAAAGATTGTTCTGTAGGACTGAATATGATTGACTGTAGGTGGATAAATAGAAGCTGTTTTAAAAACCTGGCTTAACTGTTCTTTTGCCTAGACTTCACATTGGTTACAAGAACACAAGGTTGTAAACTAGCTCATCCTAAAACCTGAAAAGACATCTAAAACAGACTTTTGAGGTCTAAAACACTCTTCTAATAGATTAGGTGAGATTTTCAGAAGCACTCAGTATTTGTCTAAAACTCTGCCTGAAGTCTGTGTTATAATGCCTGAGAGGGGACTTCAGCCAATGCCGAGAGTTTCTGATGATCCCACCCCAAAAGCAGCAGCACCACCGAAATGCTAAATGACGAAGAATTCAGTCAGTAAGTTCTATGACAACTTCTACAACTACATTTTTATTTCAGAACAAGTCTATTTTTCAGAACCATGTGATGCTCAAATACGTGAGATGGAAGAGCAAACCACTGCCTATTCTACACAGACTGCCCTCTGCATGCATAGAGGGTGGGTAGAGATCACCTTTGCATCCACAGTGCTGTCCCCTTCCCTGAATATCTGCACTGTGTTCCATGTTGCAGCTCTATACACATGAATGGGAAGGCTTTGACTGGGACAACATATTATTCATTCTGCAAATCCCACAAGGGGGTTAATTCCATAGGCAATATTACTTTTGCCTACATGGCTGGGCTGCAATCACACTAACTGAGCTGGAACTGAAATCTGGATTTCTTCAAAGTTACTATCCCTCCTGTGGACTCCCAGGCTTTGCTTCACCACATCACACTGGAACAACCCAGGAATCCCTTTCTCCTTCTACCGCACTTACTTCTTCCTCCCAAACCAGATGAGTAATACGGCTCATTTCAGGCAGACATCTATGCAAAAACCCCTCAAATATATGAATTTCAAGTCCTAGTTTGACTTTCTACATCAGAAATTTGTTCCTATCTGTAAGTAACAGTTTATCAAATGACCTGGTATCTCCCTGAAACAGGAGAAATGGGAATATTTTGAGATCCTGAAGAAAAGGGATGCCTCTGAAGAAGACCACAGGAACTCTGGCTGAGCAGAATTCAGTTCTCACCAGTTATGAATGTTGATGATTTTCAAAGACACCAGAAGGATTCCCACAAATAAAAATCATACAAGTATAAAACTTGCAAAAAGTACTGGACCTGGACAATTTATCTTAATATTGAACCCAGTGTGGTAATAAAAATACAGAATATGTAGCCAATAAACAGTTTCATATTATCACAAGGACAGAGAACAAGACTGTTGAACCAGAAATATCAGTTTGGACTACTATCTATTTGGTAACTGGTAATTCTACTTATATAAGGCACAATTATTAGCCTTTTTAAAAGATCACTCATAGTAAGTGGAAAGATTCTGTATATTACAGAGTAAAAAATGTACCTACAGTTAAAAAAATCAACATACATGTAAAACTAGAGTTATTTCTGAACCCATACAAGGTTCAAAACCAAAAAAGACACACTAGTTAACAATTGCAAATACACTACAGGTTTTGTAAATAGTAAGGAAAAAAATTTAGCGTAAGCACAGAACCATTTTGACTGAAATAAAAATAATTCTAAGTTGAATTTTACCTTCCATTTTTTATTTCATCTGTTTACTTCTTTTCAGCCTGCATTTTCCCTCAATGTAACACTGAATTATTGCTACAATGCCTCAGTTTTGAAAGATTCCACTATCAAACTTTCAATTTTATGATCCTTATAACAACTGTAAGAATATTGGCAGCTTTACATGACTTCCACATTTATTTCACAAAGCTGAGAAAGGGACAACTTATGTGATTATTTGTTCAGTGTCTAACCCTTATGTAAAGCCAGTAAGATTTATGCCTCTACCAGGGAGTAACTTTTTAAATTAATTTTCTGGCAGCATTTCTGAACTTAGATGTTTGATGGCTTTGAAAATAATGATGGCCATAATTTCTGATTATTTTTTTTCTATTTTCATCCCTAACACATTAATACTGTTTACTGTCTTTAATAAATGAAGAAAATAAAACAATTTAGATGGAACCATGGGCAGAAACATAGTATCAGACGCAGAGGAAAAGAAAAGGTGAATCTTGAAATTCTCATCTACAAAATGTAAGGACATGAATGAGAACAAGTGAGAAGCTCTTCAAGAAAAAAAACCCTTTCTGCTGCTTGTTTTCTCTTAGACACAATTGCAGCACAGTGTTTGGGCAATGTTTAGTACCAGCAAAGGAGAAGAATGGCCTCCCCCAAGTCATTAATAACAGCTCTGAACAAGGTTGCTCTGCAGTTTTGTCATCCGAACAGCACCCGAGCCACCTGGTCTGACCCACCTGGAAAGCTTAAAGATTTTAATTATTTTTATGATACGTTCAATTTTTAATAGTGCAAAATGTTTTGCCAAACATTTTGTTATTTTAAAAAAATCTACAACATACCATGTTGATACACAGGAGGAAACCAAAGTATCAACAAATACTTTGGAGTACAGACCTCTGGATGTGCAACTTCTAACTCTGGAATACTGAGATTCTCCAGCAATGCAAATTGCAGATGTCCTCCAGAACACTCATGGTCTAATCAGAAACACGGTATTTCTGTAAGATCTGCACTTTTAGCTTTGTTGCACTGATTAAAAATATTAATTCTGGAGGCTCGTTGTCAAGTAAAGTACTGGCCCAGACCTCGTTCTGGAACAAGGTGAAACTTATGCACTAACAAATCCCAGGTCTCACTCTACTGCATCTTCAATGGAGTTTCAAACACTGACTCTGTAATGATAGAGAGCAATTCCCTTAGGTCAGCTGCCTTGTAACAAAGCACCCAAAAATCCCCTTTCCATATGTGTTAGTTAGAAGGAAATTTAACTAATAAGTATCAATGAGGCAACTGAGATGAAACTTTGCTATAAATCACTAGTAAGATACTAAAGCACAATCTGATCCAAACACTGACCCCATGAACATGCTCACTCAGGTCTATGCTGAGATTAAGACAAACCATTCATGCCAAAGAGGGAATGAAAGAAAAAACGTTTCTAATATGACTTAGAAGAGCAGGAGAACATTTTTCTCAGACAGAGTTAATTTTATACCTGTGTGCTATTTCTACCACAAATATCTTTCAAAGCTGACAATTCCAATCTGCTGAGACTGATTTAATGTTTTTTCTGTCCTGAGCTATTGTGGAGGCCAAGTTATGTATGGTGAGGTGGAAAAATAGAGGGAGAAAATAAAAAAAAATTGAAGAGCTGCTCCATATAGCATAAAAAATTTTCGTACTTTTTAATATCCAAATATTCCTCAGGAACGCTGCCAGAAGGAGGAAAAATGCTTGTGTTAAATACAATATACATCAAGTCCATTTATTCTCCTTCACTGAATTTAGGTTTTTGGTTGTTCAACTTTGTTAAAATTAGAGTTGGATATATGCAGTCTCAAACTGAATCTGTAATTTTAGTTTTCTAGTGTTACAAATTAGGCACAAATTAGTTTTCCAACTATTAAGCTGTAGAAAAGAAAAAATAATAGAAATCTATCAATTCCACTTACACTTTCCTTTCTGAAAATTTTGAAATAGTGAATAGGTGAAATAGTCTATCTAGGGAAACTGGATAATATGTCTTTAAAGTGTCTTAGTTGTAAACAGAAGTCAATAAACGTCACATTATAATTCAGCGCTTCATGAACTTTATAGAAGAGAGAAAACCATGTGCTACCTTTTTGAAGTCTGGAAGACAGAGCCACAGTTTTAGTTTGGAGTCAAGTTCCAAGTTATATTCACGAGAAATTCCTTAATCTAAAAAGTCTCCTTCCCCCCTGCCTTTGCTGAAGCAAATTCCTGCCATGGAAAATTATTATTGCTGTTTTGTAGATTTGCATTTATCTTCTAAGACAGTTAAACCTCTTCTCAAAAGATTAAGGCAATTATTATTCATTGCAAATATTAACATTTGTACATTTCAGACCAATCAGATTGCTTGGTTCATTTCATGCTTACTGGGAATAATATAGTACCTTCAAAACCTGGTTACCTGTTAGGCGACACCTTTCCTGCGGCTTAGAGGAAGCAAATGCTAGGAAGCACCATACACTTGCTGTATTTTTAACACAGAGATTAAGTAGTACCTGATTTAAGAGTGCATTCATATATTTAGTTCCATTTTGTGGACCTAACTACAGCCAACAAATGAACTGAGTAAATGCAGAAGCAAATGTCCCAATGGTGGAAAATGCATATTCAACTGAAGAGAATTATTTTCTAACTGAAGATCTCTTATTTCTTTTTCATCTTTTGGTTATCATGTTATATAGGGTTATATGGAGTCCTGAGTAGTCTCCCTTTAACTTCTGATGGGAGTCAAGTTTCTCTTCTCATAGTTTTCTTACGTTTTATTTCCACTTCTACTGCTGGATAAGCTATCCTTTGAAACATTTAAACCATAGTGAAAAGCAGAACTGAGTTTACATAATGACACCACTTCTTGAAGAAGACCACCCTCTTCTGGTGTTTCACCTCCTTCCTTCCCATCTTTCTCCCAAGGGACCAGAATAGACGGATGTTGAGCAAGACTTGCTGGGAGCTGATCTTCTGAGGTATTGCTTAGTGTTTCATTCCGCTTTGCATACTTACAGGAAGAATAGCCTGCTTTGAAACTTTCTGGGGAAGTAAACTGAGCACTTGGTCCTACTGGAGATGGGGATGTTATACCAGTGGTGTCCACCCTGTCATTAATAAAGGTTTTGTCACTCTTTTCTTCTTCCAGCCTTGAAAGCAATTCTCTCTGGCCACCAGATGAAACTTGCTTCCTTGGTGATGGAGGGAGCTGCTTCCCATGGAGCACACTGTCATCCTGGCCTAGGTTCCACTCTGCTTGATCATTAGCACTGCTGCAGAGCAGGGTAAGGTTACTCTCACTTGGTGCATTTGAATTGTTCTGAAAGAAAAGATGTGTTTCTAGTTAATATCACATGAAATGTCTCTATACTGGCATTTTTGAAACAAAAGTACTGTAAGGGATTTTATGTGTTCCTATATCATGGATCCCCTTTAGGGTTCAATGTTATAAAACAACCCCAGACACAATGCAAGAGCAAATGTTTTCACACTTCCTTGCCAGAACACTATCCTGAGGATCACCTTTGGTACAGAGGAGGGATTTCTGTCTCCCCTTTTCATTCAGTCTTTGCACAGGCAGTTTTGACAGTGAACAACAACACACTTCTCTGGTTTGTACCCATAATATGAGTGGGAGGGGGCCTAAAACTAAAACCAGATGGCATTTCCTCTTCGCTTCAGTAATTAACTATACCAACTTTCAATATTAAAGTTTTTTGGCCAAACAAAAATGGGCATTTTATTAATCTAACCCCTGTGTGACACTTGTAATATAAAATTTTACAAGCTTTATAAACATTTGCATCAATATTTGCTGCTCCAGTAACAAATCTACTATAGGATCCCTTTCAGCAAAAGTAAATGTTGGACAGCTGATATGTGCTGGAACTCAAAAACACTAATGTTTTCTTGGCTAGTATCACAGCAGTGACTTGGTGAGGGTTTTAAAATTGTAGGCAAGCAGTTTGTTTACACTAAAGGACCTATGCAACCCTACCTAAAAAAGGAACAAGGAGCTCTCTTAGAAAGCTCTGGAGTACTACACTAGCAGTGTTTTGGGTGCAATTACCACATGGACCTCATGACTTCAATCAGGATGGAAACACCACCATATCACTATGACTAGTTAAAGGCTGCAAAGCGAAAATAGAAATGCCTTCTAAACTGCATAAAAAAAGGACTAAAACCATCTCCAGACATATCAGTTTGAACACATAAATATAATATTATTTGATTAAGTAAATTATTATACAATTCACAGGTATATATGTGGTTACAGTTTTAAGGGGAAAACACTCTTCCAAGGTGACTTAGTAAAATGGACAAAGGGTAACAAATTTCTTGGCTGGTGAAAAGCCACCATGCAGGGACCAGCAGGAGTGTACTGTTATGTAGTCCTGGGAAGACACACTAGCAATTCTAAGGCCTATGCTGCAGTGTCTGCTCTGTATGTTTTTGATTACATAAGTGCAGTATTCCACTATAAATGGGCTTGGGTTGTGTTTCAAATGAAAGCAGAAGACTAACCGCAGTCTTGTAATCAATGTCATCCATCGACCTAAAGAAATCCAAGCTCTTTGCTCCTGAGAGTTTTCCTTGATCTGAACTGTGTGTGCTCAGTGTGTCCAGGATCTCTCCAAGCAAGTCCATTTCTCCTTGATGCTGAGGAATTATTCCAGTTTCACCAGAACCATCACTATCATAAAAGTAAGCAGAAGCTTCTTCACTGTCTTCTGATGATAACCTGAAAATAAAACCTTTTTCATCAGATAGGAACCTAAAAGTAACTTCATTACAGCCACTTCTGAAAGGAGAATGCATTCCAAGACTTTTGAAAGGGAACATAAACCTGGAATTTCTTCCTATTCAAGTATTTTCCTAAACATAGACGTATGGTATCAGTGGAGATTCAGGAGCCATTAGCTGTCTCCTGGCCTAGCCACGCACTTTGTTCTAGTGGCGAGACACTCATACTGAAACCCTTCTTCCATCACATAAGCAGATTTACAGAAGTACTGCCCCTCTGCAAGGAGAACTGGTGTTTTTGTCTCTTACTTTCACTCTTGTTCATTGCAATACCCGTACCTCAGCCCCCCGTTCTACCACAGTCTTTTCCAATCTCTGTTCATCTGGAATACAAGGGGTATTTCCCATAGTTCACTGTTTTGATTAAATCCTTTTAACACTACAATAGCTCCCTCTTCCCTACTAAATCACAGCTTAAGCTGCATGATTTTGCTTTCAGTGTCCTTTCTGGTTTATATCAAAACTTATATGATTATCAAAAATCAACTCCTGAATTCAGAAAATGCCTCAATGCAGCCTAAGCCTCATCTTACGACTTTCCTTTAGTTCTCACATAAGAAGACCTTGATATAGAACTCTAAAGGCATTATTTCTCTTTCAGATCCTTCAAAAACCTTCCCATTGTCATGACCACAACATAAATCTTGAAGAATTGATTAGGTGAGGTCACTGCCCACCACGCTGATGAATATTAATTTGCTGTTTCTTTGTGTATGTAGTCTTTTTATCTGGAGTCTGTGAAGACTGAGGATTACATCAAGCTCTTCTAGACACCCTAAATAATGAAAATACATTAATAGCAGGTTTAAATCCTAAACTACTTGACATCATCTAGAACAAGAATCAAGCTAGCAGCCTGGACAGGAAAAACATGTGGCACTTGAACTCAACTTTGCTGAATAGCACTAGTTTCCCTCTCTCCTATATATACATACATATCCAAACAGGCTTCTTACTTGCTTGTTCTCTCCATTTCATCATCATCTTCATCCAAGGCAAAATCCTGGTTACTGAGATGCTGGTTGAAACGAGTCTGGAGAACAGAAAATCAGCATTATAATTTTATTTTTTCTATTTCAGCATGACTCATTTGGAGACTAGCTGCCACTTCACTCATTAAGACCTCCTGAACACTTGATGAGGAAAAACACGTATCGATAAGTCTTGTAAAGGTTGTTACAAGAGCATGTGAAGTCCTCAAAGCTTCACCAATTAAAGAGAACAATTTTTCTTCATGGCCTATGGAGTGCTTAATTATTTATGCAAAGCCTGGCATGCCTTATTATTTATGCAAAGCATTGATTAGCAGAAAACTGGCAACTAGAGGAAATGCATCACTCAAGTCTACTAGCTACCCTTTGTTGAAAAGATATCACAAAAAGCACTGTGATTTAGTACTTTCTAATAGGAATATTTGCCAAGCTTTAGTTGATGTGGTCTGCTGAGCATCAAGAAAAATGGATTTTGGAAGAAGCAAATACAAAAGAACTCAGGACTCCCTTTACATAGGTATGTTTATGTTAAGGTGTTACACAGGATTGCAGAGTAAGTGATAGGCCAGCTCAAAAACTTTGCACTAAATTTGCCTTTGTGCAGGATAATTTACTGTAGATTACAGCCAACTCAGAGTCAGTGTACACTCAGAGCATCCCAGGGGGACTTTGCATGGACTAGCTACTGTGTTGCAAATTCAGACACTACTGTATGGAGTACTCACTAGCCTGTTATATCCCATTATTATTTAGCAAAGAAAATTAGGCTAAAGAATACTACAATAATTGGAAAAAAGTCCCTATCTTGACCACAACATTTAACTCAGGAATTTTAGTCTCTTGGGCTTCACAAATGACTGTCTTAAGGATTATACATCGCTTATACTTGTTTTGTATCAAAACCCTGCAAAAATTAACCATACAGGCAATCAATCCACTGAAACAATTCTGAATCTTGGATAACCACCCATAATTTAAAGACATATGGACAGACCTTGTGCAAAGGGAAAACAGTGCAAGCTAACTTTGAGGGAAATCAAGCAAGTAAAAAGATGTGCTATTGCCCACATCTCATCATGCAGTTCACAAAATGCCTAAACCTGCAACAAGTCTCTGATGGAGAAGAAATGTGGCCTTAATTTCAAACTACAAGGAGCTTGAAAACCTTGTACTGTGAGGATTTCAGTACGTTAACCTATTACCGATGTTGTCAGTGTTCTACGTATACCAGGACGCTCTCTGTAACTTCGCCCCCCCCTTATTTTCAGGAATCTCTCTCTCTACAGACTGAGACATTTGTTCTTGTTCAACAAGAGAGGATTTAATTAAAGCAGCAAGTTTTGATAACACTTTCCATAGTTCTTCACCCTCAAAGAGGAAACATATGGTTCTTAATGTGTTAAATCAAGCAATAGTTGATAGAAAATGAGAGAATTATTAGCATATTAAAACCCATGAAAGAGCCCTAAGATTCATACTGAGCAACAAGTATAGGATGGAAGGCAGAGAAACAAACTACTTCTAACTTCTTCAGTTTTGTGAATTCTTTGTGTCATTCCCATCACTGTTGCAATCCATCATTTTCCAGCTCGTAACTAAAGAGAGGTTAACTACTCTGCCTTAACAGATACTCCTAATTAGCTTTCTTACCGATCGCTGTCACAACTACAGTCACTGTTTACAGCTTTTAAGTTGCTGCTCTAAGCATTTATCTTCACTGGGACACCTAAAATACTTTGTTTCTGTAACACTGGAAATTAACCACTTCCTCAAGAAAATTCCAACATTACATTCATTGTAATCAAAGCTCTAACCTGGAACTACCTCATGGAGGGCAAAACCCTCCAAATTGCATCAAAATTAGGTGCTACCACCATATTTACTTCTACTAACATAAAAGAGAGATTTTTTTCAGGGAAGAAGACTCTTTAAAAATGTTGAGAAATTCAGAAAACAAAATTAAAACCAATACTTCTTCATCTGTACATAAATGAACACTGTCAATGTAACAAAATCCTACAAGATAACACTTGTTGATTTGTTGAAATAATAAATAATGTTTCAAAGAGATTCACAGGTATCAAGCTTCAAGAAAAAAGGAAAAAGAAGGAAAAGAGGGAAAAAAAGGAAAAAAGTGAAAAAAATTTTATGTCTTTGAGAACCAGGAACTGAATAAAACTAATCAGTGTCAGCAAACACCACAGGCATAGCAGTGGCCCCACAGAGCACCTACAGACAGTACTATGCAAGTGTGTCAGTGAAAGCAAGAATAATATTATATAAAGGAATATAACAGAGCATGTTGATAAAACCTAAAACCCTCCCCCCCCAAAACAAGAACTTCTAGCTCCTGAGGGTAGGAATCCGCATTTGAAAAAATATTTTTGTTACCAATTTACATTTTTTGGGCTGTATTATAAAATTATACAGGGAGACTTTCAAGAACTAAGTCAAATAAAATGGGATTTGCATACAAAGGGAAAAAAAATGTGGGGAAGGAAAGGAAAATATTTGGCTGTAAATAACGACCTTCTCCAGCATTTACAGCTCTGTGAGCTAGCCATGGAGACAACAAGCAACATATGTTTTTGAATAGGTGACTTTCCTCCAGGAGCTGTAATAAAAATGACTGCAAGGGAGGGGTTTGTCCAGACTACTTTGCAAAGAAAGAAAAAGAAAGAAAGAAACCCTTAATGAATTCCAAAGGAGAGCCATAAAACTTTTTCAGTGTTCCACTAGGCAAAGTGACAGAATACGTGCACCTGCAAAAGCTGTCAGGGTCATTTAAGAAGTCCTTCCATTACTGACGTATCCTGCTGTTTGCAGTTATTTAAGCTTTTAATTTCTGTCTTTTCTACATTTTGAAGTGTGTAACCTTTTTTATAACTCTTTATGAAAAAAGGACAGACTTCTGCTTCCTTCCTGATTAGCATTCTAATAACAACCAGACCATTTAAATTTATTACCGCAAGAAACGATATGGCAACACCCCTTTCTTGCCGCAACAGAACTTTATAAAGTCTTAATAGACTGCTGTAATTTCTTTTTCTACAAAATAAAAGAAAAACCTTCTTTAAAGTACTCAATTGTTTTGCTTCTTCCAATAGTTCTGCTTATGTAATAAATCTATTAATGTATTTACTTTATACCAAAACATGAACAGGGATTCAACTTTTGCTGTTTCAATTTCTACTCATCTTCAGGCACACTGCACCATTAAGATTCCATCTCTCATCCTTATGTATCTTTTCCGTATACACCATATACATCCTCTTTGGTTTCTGCCCCACTTTAAAATCTCCATCTGCAAGTGACATGCAGCCTATACAGAGCTTAGCAAATTCTGATTGCTGAAATAAGAAAAATAAGGGGGTGACATTATAAATAGAGGTAGAACCAAACAAAGTGAGAATAAAATCCTTAAACTGTTCTCTTCTGCTTGCTGGTAGCCTCACAAATTGTACTGCTTTGGCATAAAAATGCCAAAATACATGAATGCAAAAGGATTTAAATGTAAGACGGTTACATTCTTGATTGGGCATGAAAGTCAATCTTTGAAATGTCAGCTTTGTATATAATGCTAGACCTTTCAGAAGTCCAGCTTTTGGGAATGAGTGCTTATTGATTGATACTGAGGCAGGAAGTTTAACAAGGCTGCTCCTATTAATTGTCCTCAAAGTGAAAAACAATCTTTTGATAAATGGCAGCATATATATAATTTCACATTTACTGGCTACTCAATATATCAACACATATAAATTTTTTGGGAAAGAACAAGATATACAATAATTAAAACCTATGAAGTGCTGTTTCCTTTTTCTTAAAAATTTAGAGAGTATTAATTCAGTACGAGAAAGCAAACTAAATACAAGTCTGCTATTAATGATTCAGGTATTTTATTTTACCCATCCTCCTCTAAAACTAAATCACAACCATAATTACGGCTCCATCCAGTGGGAAAGCAAAAGATCTCTAATTAAACTTTCTAGTTAAGCACAACCTGTCGCCTTCCTTTCCGGTTAAACACTGTGACCTGAAGTGATGAATCACAGGGAGGTACTTCACACTACACTCCACGAGAGCTGAGACTGATGAAAGGAAAGGAGAGATCAAAAAGAAGTATGGTTTCTAAACAATAATGCTCTGATATACATTATCTAACATGTCGTATTTGTTTATACATATATATAATTATTATAGCACAGGACTCACAGACAATTTAAAAATTATTAATGTTAAATAGGAAAAACCCCAAAACTTCATCCTTCCTAGAGGAGAGACCACCTCTGCTAAACAGATATCTGTTAAACAGATACAGAAATATTGATGATGCATTTGAAAGAACACAAAGTGGTTGGAAACATCCACAGCTGTGTGCCATGAAAATGTCATCAGTTCTGAGATCTTGTTAAAATTATAGGAAAACAGATAAACAAAAAAGGTGGATTCCCAACAACAGAGAAAAATCCTTTTCTATGACAATAAAGAGCCAGCAAGAGGAGAAAATCCCCAAAAATCTGTTTAGAGACACAGACAGCCAGAAATATGTGTTTGGGCACAGTACTTTGAAATGACAAGTACACTGTAATGCCACAGAGATCTCCACTGACTATGGTAAAGTTAAAGGCAGCACTAATATCTGTGCTGAGGTAGGATTTATTATAAGTCAGGGTGATAAATTTGTTGAGATACTTAGCCACAGACAGCACACTGTAATTACTTATGTTCTGAATTGTTGTGGTGAAAAAATGAACAAACTCTAAGCTCCCTACCTTTTATGCATGCTAGACTCCTCAACACAGGTATCAGAGGAGAATTTTTATTTTTAAGAATTAATCATGCTTCTGCAAATACTTTTCAGAAACAGGTATGTTTTTCACCGAAACAACAAGTAAACTCTCACTTTCCCTGAAGAATTATGGACTGTTTTTCCATCAGGAAGCCTGAGCCCCCCAAATTCAGCCCAAGGCCCCACACTGCCCACAGTCAGGCATCACCTCCCAACAGCCAGATCCCACTCGCTCTTCTCAATGGCACAGAGGCTATTCTTAGCTAAAGTGCCTGTTTTCAGCTGATGATGCACTGTGGCTCTGTGCCACACATCATTCTAGCTGCAAAGAGTGCACCATCCGAAGGCAGCCTGGCTCCACTTTAATTGGCAACAAGCACAAGTGTTAGTCTTTTAAAATAGGACGTGGAGATTTGCAGTGCCATTTGCAACAACTAAAGCCAGCAGCTCATTTTTTTTGTGGATGATTTTGAGAATCAGATTCACCAGGCAGAATTTCCAGTTACAAAAACTGAGAAAAATATCACCTATTTTCCCTTTTGCTGGCTATTAAGGTCTTAGGTACACTCAACAATTAGATGGAAGGAAAATGACAGAATGGAGCATTGTGGGGGTCACAGTGGAGAGGAACAAGGAGATAAGAGAGAACATGTGTCAGAAAAGAAACACTAATCAGTGTCCATATGCACAAAGCCACATGAATGTTTATTTGCACAAAGGTAGAAAAGGGAACATGGGTTTGATGTAACAGGAAAGTCAAAAGACCTGGAATTAACTCAAGTGCACCATGTGTGACGTTAGTGAAGCATAACAGCTGTAAATCCAGTTTGTCTGGCTGGAACACACAATTCCTAAGCAGGTAAAAGAGATATTACAGGTTAAATTGATTTTTGTTAAAATGGGAATCGTACCCTTGTATCAACAGAACCATCAGATGGTAAAATCACTGCTGGGAGCACTGTTTGCTGATCATGTGTGACTTTCTCAGAGGAAAACTTATCAAAAATACTGAAGTTAAAAGGTACAATACGGATGTGATTGTAGAGACAAACATTCTACACCTGCAGGCTTCAGGAACGCTGAACTCTGCCCATCAGACCCATGGACACTGGAAGAACCCATCTGAGGGAAGCTCTGTATGAAGCCTGAAAATAGACAGACTAATCACATTTGCAAGGAAAAAAATAATTGTGCCTTGGAAACAGAAATATTGACTCCAAGCACATTTCTAGACTCTCTAAGGCTTCCAACCAGAAGAATTAACAAAGAGGAGTCCCTCCTCCTGTTTGACACCAGTAGGAGTCTTCTGCTCTACACAGAAGGTCTTTTGCTGCAAGGCACTGTGAAATATGGCTGGCACTTCAATTTTGATGCTACTCACTAATTTCAGATATTTTAGGGCCAAAATTAGACAATTAACAGCAGGACAGGTGTGTCATCAGGATGTAGTCTAGATTCCAGGTGGGCTGAGCCCTTCAGTCATGCCCCTCTCTCTCCATTTACCACAGAAAGAGCCTAGGGCAGCACCGCTAATAACTTCAGCATTTCATAAGTGTCTAAAATTAGACGGGTCAAATCCAGGCTCTCACATTCAAAGATGCTGAGATCCCTGCAGGAAAGGCTTTTCCTGTCTCTTTTAATTCTCCCTCTTTTTGCCCCCAGCCAAACTTTTCCTTTAATTGAACTTCTTTATTTAGTTTTTTTTTTTTCGTTCTTAGGTACAGGATTATCCAGAGAAAGAAAAGGTCAGGGAACATACAGTACTAGAGCTGAAATTTTAGATGTAAAGTGGTGCTTCAGGCCAGAAGGTAAAGGCAACATGAAGTTGGGATGCAGGTTCCAAACACTGTCTGACGGCTCTTCTGGCTCCCTGCTTTGAGGGAGCCAAAACCTGACCCGCGGAAGACAGAAGATACACAGAAAATGAAAGCAGAGGATAACACTGTGACGTTAAGATGTCAGTCAATTCTCCTGATGAAAAAGTTAATCCGATTAACTCCTAAGGACAGAAATATTCATCCAGTTCTGAAGATACTTTGTGAGACAGCATTTTTCTTGCATATACTTCAGAAAACCGGCAACATACCAGTATGGTTTGTTTGCTTGTAGAATAAAGACTCTCAGAAAGGCTGCCTTTCTGTTTGTTAAAAAACTTAAGGACAGGGCAATAATAGTCAGGAAAAGCCTCTGCAAACTTTTTGATTGCATAAATTTTTCTTTCAGTAAGATCAATCAGATCAATATGCTGATGACTTTGCCTTGAAAAACCAAATATTTCACAAAATGCTTACAGGGTAACAAAATATTCCAGAGCAATTTCCTGACCATTGTCCTATCTTTGCCTTTCTGTAATTTTTTTTTTTTTTTTAACTGGAAGTATGGCAATTAGTGCAGAGATTTCTCAAGTGATATTTACTGCAAAACTGGGAGACAAGTAGCCACAAGGTTTACACCAGTTTATGGGTGCAGAACGAGGAGCAGGACTCTGATGAGGAGAGTCACTGTCGCTGTTCAGCAGGCAGGGTGAGAGAAACTATGAGCTGTCTTAAAATTGTGCCTCTACTTAGTACCTTATACTCCCTACTCCTGAAAATAATATTATGCATGATACATGAAAGCATCTAAATGCTTAATTTGTACAAACCCCAAGTACAATTTCACTTAACAAAAATAAAGGAAGTAACAGAGGTTTTCCATTGTAACAAGTCAGGCTTGCACGAGGCAGAGGATACATGTGCCTCCATTACTTCGGAAAGGTACCAGAGCCACGAGAGGGCACTCTCGTAATCTGCAATTTGAATTTTGGCTGCCCAGCTTTTTCATTTTTAATTAAAAGGAAAACTGACTGTTTTGCAGAATGAGGAGATCTTACTTGACACACCAAGACAAAAGATTTTTCTCCAAATTAAAGGAAGCTAATGACATCTACAATATTTCCAAATTACACATTAGCTAAAGAAACAGAATTTACTCATCAACCAAAGCTTACTTCAAAACTGTATTTTACTTTGTATTTACAAAACGTGTTTTACATTAAAAACGAGCTCTTACTTAATGACATCTGTCAATTTATAATATTTTAGTCAATGAGAGTAGAAAAGACCTCCAATAACATAATCAGCACTATCTGTAGATTGTAGGCATAGATGTGATCTCAGGCAGATTATATGAATACAAATACAGGTAAATGCCCTGAATCAGAGTTTTTGTGTTTCTTAAATCATTGCGGGGCTGTTTGTGGATTTTTTTTTTTTTCCTAAAAGAAATTCAGTCATCTTTACACAATACTCAGTATATTCGACACTGCATTATCCAAGCATGTCATCTCCTCTCTTACGCTTCTGGAAAGAAAGTCTTCAGAACAGCCCACTCTCACCATCTTTTTCAGGTTAGGAGGGTAATCAGTTACTAGAAGGCCTTTGTAGCTAATGATTATGTCATTTATTTTACTGGCCATTGTAGGGATATTGATAAATGGGGCACTCCTGACAGTAAGGTTATTCTGAACACATCTTCCTGCCTGACACTTGCTATCTTTGTTGAACAGATGCCAAGTATACCTACTGCAAGCTGAATATTTATTGTATAGTTACTGGGACATACTTCAATAACAGTGAAAAAGCTCCATTTGCAATATGCTTTAAAAAATGGAAAAAAAAGAATTAAAAATTCTCTTGTATTTGAGCACACCAAGAAAAAAGTTTACTCTAACTTGGCTTTTATTACCTTATGCAAAAGTGTTTTTAAAACCTTCTCAGACACTGTATTTGGATCCTGCAAAGCCATGACGAGTAGTTCATTTGGTATCTTTGATATAGGAACATTTAAAGTAGTGTTGACACACAGGGATTCCTGGTAAATCCACACAGAGTCCAAATGCCCATTTCCATTACAGATGCAAAATACCTGCAGTACCTTTAGGCACGTACTATTACATACATTTCCTTAGAGACAAGGGGGCATTGCTAACTTACTAATTGCAAAGTGAACTGGTAGTTCTTATTTGGTACTCTGCAAATCTTCAAGAGTGTTTTATTAGCCATGAAATACATTAGGACTATTGATATCCTGAAATGCTCTGTTTTCAATAAGCTACCCTAACACCTAATATAACAACAAAATTATAAAGATCATATTCATGAAATCAAACATATCTTCCTCGCAATCTAACCAGGATCATAATAAACACGCTTTCTTTATAATTACATATCAATTTGGAACAATTTTACAGAGCTCCTACTCTGCATTTAGGCCCCTGTGTACCCAGAAATTTGCATTACCTGGGAGTATATAATGAAATAGAATTAGAACAGATTATGCAAAAAATGAATGCACCACAGTCTAACACATGCCCTACTGTGCCCTTCTCACCAGTAGTTAAAGGATTCAGCAATATCGTTGGCAATATACTGCACACTGTGTCGAAGCAATCTCATGTTTGCAATAATTTCTATCTCAAAAATTTTAGCTGGTGATTTCTTGTATCTTCTATACCTAATTAATGTAAGAGATAAAACATACCAGAGACATATTATTAGCTTTAGGCATGAAACAGTTAACAGCAGTGCACATGCCAAGGTTTTAATAAGGCTTAACAATAAAAAGCTTCAATCCTCCACTTTCACTAGATTTTGTTGTTGTGGTTTTCCCTTGCTTAGGGCAATCCATCTGTTAATGTTGACTTGCAATATAGTTAAGCTCATACACATATAAAAAGCCTAGAACAGCGAACCTAAGCAAGAGGAAGCTCAAATGAATATTACAGAGATAGAACAATTCATCTTAGGCAAAGATTAATTGTGTGCGCACACGCGCATGCACACGGGCACGTAGGACTGCACTCCAGTCAGTTCTTTTCTTTTAGGAAACACTTTCAAAATGCAAATTATAGGAGGGCAAGCTGATCACTACAGTTTGCAACAGCGCATTTAATTATTTATCCTCTGATTAGGTTTTGACAGCTATTTTACATGCTATACTGTTTTTTATTTACTGCTAAATTTTTTTAAGTCTATTGCTTGTCTAAAAAAGAAAAAATACAATAAAACTACTATGACAGCAGTGATAAAGCTTAGTAAATATTCATTGTTAAAAATGGCTCTGCACTGTGACCAGTGCTGGTATTCTCCCTGGGCCAAACTGGCCTTGTTTTCAATAAAACCAGAGAAGTATCCTTTCCCTTGAGCCCTGTTAGGCTGAGGCTGCAGTTGGAACTGTCATCTTCACACAAAAGCAAAGGGGTTGGGTTTTACAAACGCAAAGCCTAATTGGGAGATCTTCATGGCTGTACCCTTGACATTTATTAAAGCCTCATCAACAAAACAGGAAATAACCGCACTAATTAGCAGACCCATATACAAACTACTATTTGTTGGGGTAAAAGCAGATTCATTTTTAATTTTAAAGGAAACATCCTCTCAGACCCCAAAATCCTGTTATGACCCAATTTTTAAAATAATGTTTCTCAGTGAAGCAAACTTTCATATCATATGTAACTTTTCCAAGTAAATATGTTTTACAGCATCTCAGGTAACTATTAGTATTTGACTGTTTCCAAGATGTGGAAAACACAAAGCTCAATGCATGCATCTAATATGACTTAAGATATAACAGCAAAGTCTTTATATTTACAGTTTTCTAAATGTTTCAGTATGAAAGAGATAGTAATAAAGTGCAGAGGTGCCTCTTGTTTGGAAGCAATCATTATTTCAAGAAATCACGCTTCTGTTCCTTGTTTATTTATATTTTGAAGAGATATTCAAGTACATTGATGTAACAACTGAATCAGTATCTGGTCCTTACTTTAAATATGTATCAAATTTCATGAGCCCTATTTTAGCACTATCCTTATACTGATACAGACACTTATGGACATCATTTTAGGAATCTGTGTGGAGAGGCTCATTTGCAGGATAAAGAGTTATTGCAGGATAAAGAGAAAAAGGATTAAACCTGACAACAATAGCACTCTGAAATTCACTTCTTTTAAACAGCAGATTCAGTACTAGATCAAACACAGTCTCTCTCATACACATGCATTGTGAATACAAATATATACTTTTATTTTGATGCAAAGTTTAAAATCACTACTTCCTAATAAAGAACTTGTATTTATGTTACCTTATTTAAACACAAAGAGCAAACACAAACACAAGAGCAGCAACAGCAGACTATTATTTTTTTAGAAATCTTTTGCTTTGTTTGCTTTTGGGGAGGAGGAAAAAAAGGCAATAGCGTGAGTGAGGGGTGAAGGAGTTCTTGGAGAGCCATCCCCACGTGCTCCTTCCTGCCCACTGGGTTCATGTGATGTTTGGGACAGGAGCCGTGGAGAAGATACGGGACCTTCATTTGCGGCAGGGCAAAACTGTGGGGCTGGTGCTTACATGATTTGCTAGTAAATAAACCCTATTTATGTACACACACATTAACATGCATGTGTATATGTATGCACCAAACAAAGCTACAGACAGATATGCACTCCTGTCTTGTTTTCAAAGCTAAAAGACAACTGGTAGGAACAGCAACGATTATAGGATTTAGCACTACACAGCAGTACGAACACAAAAACACAGAGAAGTTAAACTGTTCTGTCTGAGCACATGCCTTCAAAAGAAATGTTTAATTGTACCAAGGTAAATTATATCCCTTTGCATCCCTAGATACTCCTGTATGTAACAGTAGGCAGCACTGTCATATCAATGAAGCAGAAAGTCTTTCTATTATTTATAACCCTACTAAAAATGTACTTAATACTCACGTACAATTCCATTATCATTTAGCAGTAATCTGCATCAGTTCTATGGCAAATTTCACAAACTTTACATTTATTACTGATAAAAACTAATTCAAAAACAAATGGATTCAAAAGACAACCCAGATTTTTATTACTGCAACATCAAAACCAAAAAAAAAAAATTTTGTTAGATCAGTCAAACTGAATTTCTATACTGAATTCTCATATAAGGAAGATGCAAGTATTAAAAATCCATGTATATCATATTAGAAGCATGTAATAACACTGTAATGCAAAAATAAACAGCCATATATTAAAAATAAGGAGGTAATAATTTGCAGAAAAAAGTGTTACAAATTCTCATTTGTTGACATCTTAGAAATAAAACTGTCAAAATGAATCCAAAAACATTAAAACACTTGCCAAAGTTGAGACACTACACCTGTTACTTCAAACTAGACTAGAAAGGATTAGAGAACAAAAGCCAAGACATTGTCACTGTATTAACTAGCTGACTTATTAATAAAATAATACATCATAATGATCTGAGCAAGGTTAAAGGCCGTATGGCTGCCGAAACAATTTATTAGAAACACAAAATTAATGTCTCACCATAAGACACTAAAAAAACCAGCTTAATAAAGATCTCTGAATAGACCACATGCATTTTTAGTGAGAAGCTTTTATCAAAAACAGTGTTTAAGAACTAAATCTAAAATTTATACTTATACATCTCATGTTCTTTACCCTCTCAACAAGGCTGAAATACAAACACCATTTTTTCTCCATACAAGCAGTACAGCAGTATTTCTAAAAACATAGCTTTTAATCACATTATCACAACACAGACAGTAAAATCAGTTTAAACAAATTCACCAGCACACTACTCTAAGTGGCCAAAACTTCCCCATATACGTGTGAATACAAACAGAAGTTTCAGGTGTCTTACCTGTGCCAGTCTTCGTTTTTCTGAGCTTGTTCTTTTCTCATAATGCAATGTGTAGGTGGGAGCACTCCGTACTGCACCAGCACTGCAAGTTCCATATTCTTCCTCAGTCTCCTATGCAACGAAACAGATTTAAATTCTTTTATTTATAATCATTATCTGGAAACATATCCTCTGTATTATGCACGCAGAATGCATTCAAAATTATCTTGCCACAATGTATTACTGTCATGAAAATACCATCTGTAGTAAGAAAATCAAATGTAGCTTTTCAAGACACTGGATTACCAACATTGTCATTTAAAAGTTGAATTGTTCAAATATTTTTGCAGTTTTTCTTAAAATAGCATAAGAGATGTCTAAGAAATGGTTCCTTCTCCATACAGGAAAATCTTAAGTGGAAACAAAACTTTGAATGGAAAAAGCAGCTGCAAAATGCCTAAAACATCTTTTCTAATGAAACTATTAATTTGTCTCCAAATATTGCTGTTATTCACAAATCTTAGGAAACGAAAACTGGACAACTACACCTTCTGAAATACATTGTACTGCAAGACTCTCCCATCTCAAATTCTCTGCTAGAAGCAAAGGCTTCGATTGTGATATCAAAGCAATCAACTTTATGAAAACATACATCCTCTTAATGTATCTTTGAAGACCTCTGTTGTTCTATGATAAAATATGCAAACAATAAAGAGATTGTTCAGTGAATGCATAGAATGACAGATAGTTGCCAGAGGGCTCGTTATGAAAAATGTATTGTTGAACAAAGGGCTAAGCATATTTCAAAAGTCATTAAAAACACAAATCTCATGTGATTTGTAAAGTATAAGCTTCAAACTGATACAGGAAGGAATGTGAGAAAGTACAAAGTGCACTACGTACCTTGTGTTTTAACTTACTCTTCACTTCTTTTATTCCTTGCCTTGCCTGGTTTTTTGCCTAGAGAAATAAAAGGACTTGAGCAGCTCTGCAAGACACTGGCTGTAGTCACGGAACATGCTTTACGAGGCCATACCTATTTTACCTTTTTTAAAAACACCTAGTGATATAAAGAAGAGCAACAACCTTTATGACAAGTTTCATACATGCGCTGTCACTATATTTTTTTATATTCATGCTTTGTCTGTATATTTAAGGATTTTTTCCAGTACATGCATGCCAATGCTGTGAAAACCTACATACTCAAAAATTCTCCATTACTACTAGGGGCAGGCTAAATATGGTCATATACATGACACCTTTATTTGAAATGCTCGTTGAAATTTGAAAGGGCATTTTAGCAGTAAAGCATGTTGAAAAAATGCTAAGATTTTTAAGATGACTGCTACAGTGTTCCAGTCTGGCAACTTGCAGGGCAACATCAATCTTAAGAGAAATGAAGTGATTTCATATGCAGATGGAGATTTTGCCCAGTGTTGCTGAACAGCATAGTGCTGCTATTTAGAGGAGAATTCTGAATGCAGTAAAAGGGGCAGACAAGGATCATTGTTGCATAGAAAACAGCCAAGAATATTCTTCAATACAGAAATGAATTATCAATACAGAATACGATGTTCTTATGCTAAAAAACCATTTCGGAGAGAGAGAGCGAGAGAGACAGAGAGCGAGAGAAGAAGGGGAAAAAAATTAAAAGATGGAGGCATGGCACCAAAAACCCTAACCCTAATAAAAGAAAAGGTATCTTACTTAAATGAATATAGGAAAAAAGTACAAAGGTTTTCAAGGTTGTCGTGAAAACAGGACTTTAAAAAATATATTCAAAGGCATAAATATCTGGAAACCACCTATTTTCCTACGATTTTCTGTACATGGCAATTCAGAAAAGGAAATCATTTTCTTGAATCAAGAGGTCAGAGAGTCTTTTTGATCCTTAAAGCATACATCCATAAGCAACAGCACGATGGGGTGCCATGTAGCAGATGCTAACCTGAAAGCCACTTTAAACTTTCCAGATCATGCTCACAGCATTTGGATGAATTTTGGAGTGCTTTGTTGTAACTCTGAGGGATGGTACCAAGAACATTACTCAAAGCCACCAACCAGTTATCTAACAACTAAGAAATGCACATTTCATTTCTCCAGTAGCAGGCTCCATAACGGGCAACAACATAGGACATGAAGTGGAGTATAAATACAAATACCATATACACGCAGATCCTCAAAAATTTACTAGTGTTTCCTGGCATAAACAGAAGTTCACTCTGAAGAACCTTTACTATCAAGGACATAATTATCAAATGGAAGGTTGGGAGATCATGTAACCACAGTCCAAGATGGTGCAAATTAAGAAGAATAATTTGCAGATAACCTGTTAATGAACTGTGTTTTAAATTATGAGTCCATGGGTATGAAGTATATTTATTTACCTGTTTCTCTCCATGACTGCTGTGTTTTTCAAGTGATATAAAATTAAAAATTCCATTTGAAAACTTTACTTAAAATACACTAGCTTAGACTGATTTACTGATTTATTCAGGACTACTTATTATGCATTCAACTAGTGAAACAATTAGAAAAGCAAAAAGGAAACCAAAAGTCTTTTCCCATATATAAAAAAAGCCATCTTAAAATACTTCCCACTTCATTTTATACTACTGCAGTTTGACCATACTGCATAATACCACATAGTCTCCCATGTTTTATTGGTTAGGCAGTCTTTGAAAATGAGATATTTTAAGATCAAAAGTATAAGCATTAAATCCAGTTAAACATGAGTATTCCAATATCGTCTTTAAAAGAGCAGATGATTTGCTGCACACATTACTGATGCTTTACCACATCTTTTCAATACTGCAGCACTTAGTGCCAAAATGAAATTGCAGCTGTGTATCAAATAGCTAAATGATATTCAAATAAGCTTCTAGTGTATATTAAAAGTGAAACAAAACCAGCACATGAATGCTTTGAAAAAGTCTACTTTTATGTACAAGCTATCTGGAAGACTCTGAATTAACTCTAAATTCTAGTGCCAGATGAGAAAACAAATTAAGCTAGACACATTCTACTGGCTGAAGTGCTTTTCTGCAATACATTTCTAAAATGTCTAGGTTTTTAAGCAATCAGGAAGAACGAAAGGTTGTAGGAAGTTGCAGTATTTTTCTGTATTATCTATTTGAAGTAGATGATCTTACGAATTTATATGCTGTTTTCACAGCTGGAGTGGCTTTGGTCATTGCTGTGTTGATCAGTGCACCACCTTTCTGAAATACACAGAAAATGTATTTTAGCAACAGTGTAACACAAGTCAAACCTTAAGACAACAGCAAGGAAAAATAAACAGTGTGCTGTAAAGAAATAATCTTCCTTAAAAATGGGTAAGAGCAAGCCCAGCTGTGTTTCCTCTCCAACCTGCTGTCTGCAGCCACACAAGGGTTACAGTATGTCATTACCACAGTTGACACATTTATCAATGCATTCTAACAGAATGATGTATTTTCGTTCTTTATTCACTGTTACCATTTCAAAATTAATTCAGAAGTTAATGCTATTTTTCATGTGTTCCTATCATATTTATTATGCAACTAAAAAATACTTTGACCCCACAGAAAGTACTATCTCATTTACTCACACAAGAATTCTCTTAATCTAAAATAATATATGTTACTAATCCTGCAGAATAACAAGGTTATACCAAGGGTCTTCTGCAAGTCAAACTGCACAAATCCATATTAACAGAATTTCTATTTACTAGAAGTGATAAACTTCATATCAAATTGTACTGTCACACCTAATTCACAGTTATGGAATGTAACATGATACAGAAAACAGCAAAATCTTTAACTATACAGGCAGGAAAACCTTATGCATTTTGCCACTAGTTTTTTGTGTGGAACTTTCTTTTTTTTTTTAATCATTAAGAAGAAAACCCACAACATTATTGCATATACCATTAGACATGTTATTTATTATAGAACACACGTTTTCCTCGCAAATGAACAAACTTTTACCATTACACAGACATAAGAAAAAGGATAAAGACTTAAAGGACAGGGCAGCAAGTATCATTACTTAATCAAGTTTATACCTTCACTGTATGCATCCACTGTTGATAAGACCTTGAATTTCCTGAAATAGAAATGTAAAATATAACACATTCAAACCTATATTCAACATTTTAAATATTTCAACCATCTTCACTACCTGCATAAAAAATGCCCGTGGAGGATTATCTATTAATTCTTTCCAGATAGATATGAAATGTAAAGAATGTGTTCCCTAAGAAAGACATAGCAATCTCTTATTTCATGTTTTCTATTTCCTTTGTAAAAGCTTATCTTTTCATCCCACAAAGTTTTTAATACCAATTAAGGTAGAAAGAGAAATTAAAGCATACTTCTAGAAAGTCTAAAAAGAAAAAGACTAACTCAAAGGAAAGAACAAATACCCTTAGTTGCATTCAAGCATAATGATCCCTCTGGACAAACTTTCAAGCCCCACAAGGACATGAATGCAGAAGGTGCCATCCCAAGGGAAAAGAAGAAGAGAGACGTCTAAGGGTTATGGCACAACCATATATTCCTCTGCAGGAAAAATTATTTTAAATTATTAACTATATCTACTTTCTTTCCCAAAGGAAAATCTCTAAAGGCAAGTGAGAGCCATTTGCTTCTGTTGGACCACTGAAGACTACTGTGCCACTAAACTGGCCATGAAGGACAGTGTTAAATTCTACTTGATGAAGAAATGCATGCTATTTCCTGAAAGTGCTTCAGGTGAACTCCAAGGATTAGGTCCATGATCAAGTTTTAGAGCACATCAGTCACTTCTATACTGCAGTACTGTGAGATGCTACTGACTCCAGATGTGATGGGTTTGATAAACCCCAAAAAATTCAGATTAAGGGTCTAGTTTTAGATAGGACCAAAGCCAAATATAGCTAGGCCCCAATTTTGTGGGCCATGTGGTTAGGGACAAGTATCAGCTGACTTAAGTGATCAGTGAGGTATTTCATGCCATCTGACGTCAGCTTGACTAAAAGTCAAAGAGCAGCTCCCAGTGTCCCTCTCTTCTCCCTTCGGCCGTGCTGAGAGCACCTTGCTCCTGCAGCTCAGAAAGATTAGGCCTCACCGCTCCTGTGTCGAGATATCCACAGCAGTTTTGCTCTTAGGGAAGTAAAATACTTTTGTTTTGTTTGGGTTGCTCTTTCCCTCTCT